>JAGFNQ010004903.1:0-418940 GCA_024364735.1 Boesenbergia rotunda
ACATTGAAACATGAAATACGTATGTATTGCTGACATTTCTGAAGGTAGCTCCAACTCATAAGCTACTTTACCAACTCTCTTTATCACTGGGTAAGGTCCTACGTATCGAGGACTTAGCTTGCCTTTCTTACCAAATCTCATCACTCCCTTCATGGGTGCTACTTTGAGGAAAACTGTATCCCCAACTTCAAACTCTAACGGCCTACGACGTACATCTGCATAACTCTTCTGCCTACTCTGAGCAGTCTCTATCCTCTGGCGGATGCTCCTGATTGCTTCTGTGGTATCCTCTATAAGATCAGTCTGAGATCCCATTTCTTTCTTCTCACTACCTTCATACCAACAGAGGGGAGATCTGCACTTCCTACCATAAAGAGCTTCATAGGGTGCCATACCAATAGTGGCTTGGTAACTGTTGTTGTAGGCAAACTCAGCTAAACATAAATACTTGCACCAACTACCCTTGAAGTCCAATGCACAAGCTCTGAGCATATCTTCTAGTACCTGATTCACTCTCTCTGTCTGTCCATCGGTCTGGGGATGGAATGCTGTGCTGAATTTCAGTTTGGTGCCTAACGCTGTCTGTACACACTCCCAAAAGTGTGATGTGAAACGACCATCCCTATCAGAGATAATGGTCTTCGGGACTCCGTGTAGTCGGATCACTTCCTGCACATATAATTGGGCTAACTTCTCAATTGAGTAAGACACTCTGATTGCCAAAAAGTGGGCAGACTTGGTCAATCTATCTACTATCACCCAAATAGCATCATAGCCATTAGTTGTCTTTGGTAGACCAACTATGAAATCCATGGCTATGTCTTCCCATTTCCACTCTGGAATCTGAATGGGCTGTAGGACACCTCCTGGTCTCTGGTGTTCTGCTTTAACTCTCTGACATGTCAGGCAGGTGCTGACATACTTAGCTATGTCTCTCTTCATCCCGGACCACCAAAATCTTCTTTTCAAATCTTGGTACATCTTAGTGGAACCAGGATGCATTGAGTAGGGAGTTCCATGGGCTTCTTCAAGAATCTTCTTTCTCAGCTCTTCATGATTGGGGACACATAAACGGTCACCATAGTAGAGTATCCCACTGTCAGATACTCTAAACCCTTTACTCTCTTCTTCTTGCACCTCTTGCTTGATCCTTTGGATATCAGAATCCTCAGCTTGCTCTTTCTGTATCTCTTCAAGCAAAGTCGACTCTAGTGTCAATAGAGCTAGCTGCCCATCAATAATCTCCACTCCATAATCTACTATCTCCTTCTGTAATGGTGGTGCCAATGATGATAAGGACATCAAAGTGGCACAAGTTTTTCTACTCAGTGCATCTGCTACTCTATTTGCCTTACCAGGGTGGTAAAGAATCTCACAGTCATAGTCCTTCACTAACTCGAGCCACCTTCGCTGTCTCATATTGAGGTCTTTCTGAGTGAAGAAATATTTCAGACTCTGGTGATCTGTATAAATCTTACACTGCACTCCATACAAGTAATGCCTCCATATCTTTAGAGCAAAGACTACAGCTGCCAACTCCAGATCATGAGTGGGGTAATTCTTTTCATAGTCCTTGAGTTGCCTGGAAGCATAAGCTATGACTTTGCCTTCTTGCATAAGGACTGCTCCAAGTCCTAGCTTTGATGCATCACTATATATATCAAAGCTCTTATCACCTTCGGGTACTGTAAGAATAGGAGCGCTTGTTAGTCTCTTCTTCAACTCAAGAAAACTCTGCTCACAGTCTTCAGTCCACTCATACTTCTTATTCTTTCTGGTAAGGGATGTAAGTGGTGAAGCTATCTTTGAAAAGTCCTCCACAAACCTTCTGTAGTACCCTGCCAAACCCAGAAAACTTCTGATCTCACTAGCATTCTTTGGTTGACTCCAGTTACTAACTGCTTCAATCTTGGCTGGGTCTACCATAATACCTTCCTTGGAAATAATGTGGCCTAGGAAGGCCACCCGATCAAGCCAAAACTCACACTTTGAGAATTTGGCGTACAACTCCTTTTGGTGTAAGGTTTGCAACACTATCTTCAGGTGTTCTTCATGTTCTTGCTGAGTCTTTGAATACACTAGGATATCATCAATGAAGACAATAACGAACTTGTCCAGAAAATCCTTGAATACTCTATTCATTAGATCCATAAACGTCGCAGGGGCGTTTGTCACTCCAAAGGGCATAACCACAAACTCATAGTGCCCATATCTTGTACTGAAAGCAGTCCTTGGCACATCACTCTCCTTCACTCTGAGCTGATGGTAACCTGATCGCAGATCTATCTTGGAGAACACTGTAGCTCCCTTCAACTGATCAAATAAATCATCTATCCTTGGCAAAGGATATCTGTTCTTGATGGTTACCTTGTTCAAAGCTCGATAATCTATGCACATTCGCATAGATCCATCTTTCTTCTTGACGAACAGTACAGGAGCTCCCCAAGGTGAATGACTAGGGCGGATGAAACCCTTGTCAAGCAGCTCTTGCAATTGTTCTTGCAATTCTTTCAGTTCTGCTGGCGCCATGCGATAAGGTGCTTTCGAAATTGGGTTGGTTCCTGGGGCCAACTCAATTTCAAACTCAATTTCCCGATTGGGAGGGAGTCCTGGTAGCTCTTCAGGAAACACTTCAGGATAGTCACAGACTACTCTCACATCTTCTTTCTTTAATTCTTCCCTTTGACTTGCATCCACTATATGAGCTAGAAAACCAGAACATCCATTTTCTAACATCCTCTGAGCTTGTAAGGTAGATAAAAACCTTTTTGTCTTTCTCTTCGGGTCTCCAATAAATTCAAATGAAGGTTCTGCTTCTGGTGTAAACTTGACCCTTCTCTTGCGGCAGTCTATAGAAGCACTGTACTTGCTCAAGAAATCCATCCCTAAAATGACATCGTAATCCTTCATCTCAAGGATTACCAAGTCACTGTAGAGCTCTCGGTTGGAAATCCAGATTTGTACTGCCCTTAGCCTCTGGGTAGAGGCCATAACTTCTCCTGATGGTAGAGTTATTAAAACTCCTGACTTAAACTCTCTGGTGGGATCCCTAGCTTTTTAGAGAATAGTATAGATACAAAAGAATGGGTTGCCCCAGTATCGAATAACACAATAGCATACTGAGATGAGATGAGTATTCGACCTGTGACCACAGTAGGAGCATTTGCCACATCTTCCTTGCTAATGGAGAAAATCCTGGCGTTGGTTGTGGCTGGTGGGGCTTCCATCCTCATCTGGCTGTAATAAGGTCCCTCCATAACTGGCTGCATCTGGTGCAGCTGAGCAGGTCCACCTCCGTACTGAAGAAACTGGGGTGGAGGTTGCTTTGCTTTAGGACAAGCCTTGGCCATGTGCCCTACTACTCCACATATATAGCAAGCTCCAACACTTGACTTGTTAGGGCAAGCCTTCATCATGTGTCCCTCTGCTCCACATATATGGCATCCACTCATGCCCTGACGACACACTCCAGGATGTGTCTTTCCACACTTTGGGCAAGGAGGATACTTAGGCTGCTTGCTTGAGGTGCCTCCTTTACTTCCCTCAGAAGTCTTCTGGTCCCCCTGCTTTCTCTTGCTTGAATTCCCTTTCCAGTTCTGTTGATTCTGTGTACTCCCTTGGGACTTCTGAGCTGAGGTCTGTTGTTGTTGCGCCCGTGTAACCCTTATACTGTTTAAGTAGTGCTCAGTGATCAAAGCACTACTTACTAACTCCTCTGAAGTTTGTGGTCTGTTACCACTGCCGGCCACGTTCAAAGCTATCTGGGGCCTCAGCATCTTGAGCATCAGCCTAACTCTCTCCTTCTCAGTACTAACTAGCTCTGGGCACAAGCGAGCTAGTCGATTGAATTTCTTCACTGCTTCATCTACAGTCAGATCTCCTTGACGGAACTCAGTAAATTCATCATAGTGCTTGTTTGTCACTTTCATGTGAAAGTACTCTTCCAGAAATTCTGCTTCAAATTCGGCCCAGGTCATCTGATTCACATTCCTCTTAGCTTTCACTCTTTCCCACCACATCCTAGCATCTCCAGTAAGGCAGAAGGATGTGCACTTTATCTTCTCCACCTCGGGCCAGTCCAGTAACTCCATTATACTTTCCACCGTTTTGAACCATGCCTGAGCATCCCATGGTTCACTTGTGCCAGAAACATTCTCGGGCTTCAGTCTCTGCCACTGGATCAGATATGCTTCCTGTCTCACTTCTCTTGTCAGAGGTACTGGGGGAGTCTCTGTCACCGCTGGTGTCGCTACTTGTGCCACTGGCGCCACTGGCGTGGCAACAGGGGTGGCTTGCTGATTAGCCATCAAGGCAGCAATGACTTGCTGCTGCTCAGCAAGTTGCCTCTGAAGCTGGGCCACCACTCCTTGAAGATCTGTGGGTGGTGCTGACTCAGTGGACTCCTGCTCTCTAGGAGTCTGCTCCTCATTTCGGACAGTTCTGGGACGTCCTCTTGCCATTCTCTTTCTCTATGGTGTATAGAAAATAAATAAGAAATAAATGCATATTATTTCTTACTAACTTGCTTCACTATCTCTATGCATACATTATCATATCATAGTAATACTATCATGCTTTTCTACTATCATGCACTTACTAATACTAGCAGTCAATAAAGAAAGCATATTAACAAAAACAAAACAACATTAAATTTCTTACTTGGTAGGCGGCAGGGTTGATGCTTGATGTCAGTGTGGCGGAAGGGTGGAGACCTGCTCTGATACCACTCTGTGACGACCAGACTTCTCTTAACTTTCTCTCTTAAGGCGGGCGCCACATTTACTGGACCTTAACTTTACCTTATCCTTAGCCTTAGGTTACACCTACTTGAGTCCCCTTAATTTGCTCTGAATTTTTTTTTTCTTCCTTCTTTTTTTTTTCAAAAAAAAACAAAACAACTTTCATTTTATTTGCTTTGCCAGGATTTGACCCCTAGACTTCTTAGTTGTAACACTAAAGCACTAACCAGCTGCTCTACCCAGTTTTTCTTTAATGGTAGCAGTCGACTGCTATTATATCAATCGACTGGTGTCAGTCGACTGGTATATGGTCAGTCGACTGCCATATCGAACAGAAGGTTCTGTTCGATATAGCAGTCGACTAGTATCTGAGCCAGTCGACTGGCACGCCTGAAACTGCAAATTTCAGACCTGAAAATCCCTTTCAAACATCCACAAATCACATACTATCACTTCGCATTAAGATATAACTTCAAATCTATCATATATACTAGTTTATTTGGCACATTGGCAACTCAAAACCAATCCAAACTCTTGAAATTGAAACTAATACGGAACTTAACCAAACTAACCAAGCATATGGAAAAACATAAGTAAACATCTTCAAGTTGTATCAACTTCTTACTCTATGCGGAAATTAAACACATTGGTTCACTCTTTACTATTCAAAACATAAAACTAAATGTTTCTAAATACCAAACTCTACTCATACTCAACCCAACGGATCTTTTACCCCGGTTCCACCTCCTCTGAACATCAATGCAAGTCCTGTCGCCTCCCAACTTACGCTTTCTCTTTTCCTTTATCTGCAATAGAAGGAAAATGCAACTAATAAGCACAATGCTTAGTAAGTAAATCCCTACTCACAAAATCATGATGTCAATACTAAACATGCTCATTTCGAAGAATGATTTAAAACTTTACTTACTTCAAAACTTACAACTAAACATGCTTACAACTTGAAACACTTTATCATGTTTGTTAATGTATCAAAGTACACAACTAACCGTGCTTACTACTTGAACTACTTTATCATGCTTGCATTGTATCAAGGTACACATATAATAATTAAACACTTTCTCAAAAAAAGAAACTACTTGATCATACTTATATACTTGAAAATAAATAATCAACTTTCTCTTAGGCCTTGACATTGTACCATGGTATCAGTGTACCAACTGCGCGCTTTTCTAATAGGTTGCGAGGTAGCTAGCCACCGCATCCTATTAGAATTTTCTACTAACTTTCTGTGGGCCTTACATTTGCCCGGTACATGTCTCTTTCACAAAAGTAAAATACTTTTCTTACTATACTTATTCATACTTATCAACTAACTTTTCTTTTGCATTAAAAGAACTTAACCTTCCTTACATTAAACTTTCCATCAAGCACACTATGTGCCCTTAACCCAAAACTTCACTTTTGGGTCCTTTCTCATATTAAAACTTATCATGCTTGGCCTACTTACATTCAATACCATTTAATTGGATTTCTAACATAAGAAAACATGCAACTTTAACAATCTAAACATGCAATTAGCAAGGTTTCTCAAAACGTGCTTCTTTTTCGAAATCATGGCTTTATAGCAAGAATTTCGTAACGAAAACTACTCCTATTGCAGGTGAGTGATTTACTTACATCGGTCTTGAAGAAAACTCACAAAAACAGGGAGAAAACTCCCTAACAAAATCTTTTCCCCTCCTTCTTGTGAAAAGCTTCCACCTTTAGCCCTAGGAAGCAATCCTAGGTCTTCTCTACTCAAGGGGAAGGTGAAGAAGAAGGAGAAGAAGAAGAACCCTCGAATTCGCCTCCTCTCCTCGCCTCTCTTCCCTGTTCACGCGCCGACCACAACCCTAGCCTCCCCTTTCCAACGCGACTTAAGCGGCTTAATATACCTCTTAATGAAAAGGCTTAACTACACTACAACATTATTTCTCTCCTCTCTTTTCTGTGCTTGATACCCTAGCCCAGCTGGTTCGTTGGCTTCCCTTGCTCCCTGTGGTCGCGGGTTCAATCCCCCAGCTGCCCCTTTAATTGGTTTTTTCCATTTTTTTTTCCTTTTTCTTTTTCTTTTTCCAAAAATACCAAACGGACTCGAAAAATTCCATAAAAATATTCTAAAAATTCCTAAAAATATCTAGAATATTTCTAAACCATTTTTAAATAATTCTAAGGACTTTAAGAACTAAAAATGGAAATTTTGGGGCGTTACACTAGTTCTCGTTCCTGTATACAAATATATATTAGGCAAATATCATACAAGTATGATAATAACTGATAATTATATTTCATCCCAACATTAAATTAAACTCACCAAATCAAGAGCATGCTCTACCATAGATTTGGAACCAAACGTATGTTGAGCAGTCCCGGTACTCGGGCCACCTGGCTCGGTGTTTCTATTAGCTCGAGCCTTATTGGCATTTTCTTTCCACCTCTCATCAGCCCAGGTGGTCGGCCATGCACCCCTCTCCTTAGAATCATACGTCGGTTTTATGCCCTTTTTTCTGATATAGTAGAGGTAGTATTTGTAAAGCTTGGCACAATAACTATTCCATGTTGCTTTAAAAATATCCTCTTGGTCCTCCTCTCATGTATATCTTTTCTGCAATTATAAATTCAAAATTTAACATAGTAATGGGGAAATATAATATAGAAATCAAAGATATATTGATTTTACTTACAACAAATTCATTATAATAAAAAGTCTTCATTTCTTGATCTACATGCCTCCATGTTGTAAATCTGCAAGCTTGTTCTTTAAATTTACTTGTAATATAATTTGAAACCCTATGATCATCTGGTGTAAAACTGCATAACCAAAATAAACATATCAATATAAGATATAACAAATATATGAACAATAATTACATCTAACAACAAATACTTACACATCTCCAACAATGCGTAAAACTCAATGGCCATGGGGAATCACTGGTTGCTAATCTGCTATAGAAATGTCTGCAAAATAATATATAACAGCACATCATAATAAAGGTGAGTAACAGAGTTATAAAAATACAATAAATATAACAACACATCACTTACTAGTTGAACAATAATGGCACTATTTATATATCATTAGCATCGATGTCCTCCTCACTAGACTCTGATAGTTCAACAAGATCCTCACTGCTGGACATCTCTTGATCATCTATATCCTCGTAAGTCACATTAACATCTACTAGTAATTCAGACATGGATGGAAGTTGTGAATCAATTAAATGTCTCTCTACTTCGTCATTCTGAAATGCATCATCATTTTGAGCAGTGACGGTGTTCGGCATTTCTATAATCGAGCGAGGCTTCATTCGACAAACAAACAACCATTCACTAGATCTCCTTCTTTTCATAGGGTATTCAAGATAAAAAAAAAACTTGACTCGCTTGTACCCCAAAAATAAAAGGTTCAAATTTGTTGAACTTTCTATTTTTATTAACCTCCACTAATTTATAGTTTGGATATATTCTTGTACCTATTCTTGGGGTCGGATCATACCATGAACATTTGAACAACACACACCATTTTATAGGTAATGCAGGATATTCAATCTCTATAATTTCTTCAAGTCTACCATAATAATCAAACTCTGTGTTATTGTTGTCGATATATCCTTTAACACAAACTCCAGAATTATATATTAATCTTCGTGAATCTCGTTGTGCCACATGGAATCTGAACCCATTAACATAGTATCCAGAGTAGACCTTTATTTTACGGAGCGGTCCTGATGCAAGATTCAGTATTCTATCATCTTGCACATTTGATATTCTGCGATCTTTCACCTACATAAATTATAACATAAATTAAGACCGAACTGAATAGACATAAATATATAAATTTTATGATGATATTGCAACTTACATATATTTCAAACCATAATGCAAATTCAGCCTCTAACTTTTCAGCGACCTCACTTGCACCTAGTGATGGATTTTGTATATATAGTTGTTGTTCGTATAAGCTATGACAGAGAAATATTTTAAGTCAATTGTGTCGGGACCGGGTGCATGTTGACAAGGATACAGGTTCGTAAAATTTTAAATTTTTACGTGCAGTGGAAGAATTAGCATAAAATAATTTCTTAAATTATTTTAACCACGTATCTAGCATGCAACCTTATGATGTGTGGACATGATCATAAATTAAAACTTTGCGGAAAAGTAAACTAATTTACTTAGTACCTTGCGTAACTCGAAGTAAGGGACGAGATCCAACCGTAGCGTCCCTTGGAAGCTCCGCCTCTATTCGCGTCCACGCCGAGTTCTCTTCGGGATGACTTCGCAAAGCCATGAGTTTTGTGCCGACGAGAACTTCTAGATTCTCTAAAGACACAACTAGAAGATCAAGAGAGAAGAAAGGAAACTAACCACCAAGAGACGGAATCTAAATTCCGAGAAGGAAGGAGATGTGATCCGCTTCTTCTTCTCTGAGGTCGTCTTGGTGGATGAAGCTCACGCCCACCTTGGGAGTTGCGCCGGCCCTAGGGGAGGAGAGAGAGCCGGCCCTAGAGAGAGAGGGGCGCCGGCACTAGAGAGAGAGGCGTGTAGAGAGAGAGAGAGCAACTAATCTCTTGATTAATTGATTAGGAATTCAAGGCTTGCCTTTGGTTCCTTATATAGTTGCTTCTCCCTTGCCAAGTCTCTCTCTTAATGGAATTAATTTTCATAAGAAATTTATCTTATAATCTTTCTTATGAATAATTCCGTTATGCCTAGTTTTATTATAACTAACTTTATAATAAAACAAATACTTCTCTCCTTTAATTATGGAATAAATTTTATAAGAAATTTATAAACTTTCTTATTATGAAAAAATCAATTCATAATTGATTTTATAAAATTAAAATAAACCATTCCATGGATCATTTTAGTTTCCATAAAAAGAATAAATTTCTATAAATTTATTTATATAAATTTCTTTATACAAATTTATTTATCCATAATTTATAAAACAAATCGCGCTAGATTTATTTTATTAATTAAACCAAATAAATTGGTTTCCTCCCCTTGTTGTGGCCGGCCAAACCAAAGGGGGTTAACACCCTCTTTGGCCGGCCAAACCGAGCCGAACCGATCGTGAATTAAACTCATTTAATTCGCCCAATAAGCCTTCAAAAGACTTAGCCATTTTAAGTTTCCGTTGCGCCTATGATTAACTCAGATTCGACTTATTTCTCTTGATTGGAAAATCCAATTTTTAACTCGTTTTAAATCCCTCGGATTACTCGTAGTGCGTGTGACTAAATAGGCTTTCGATTTATGTTGGTCGTCTATAATTAACCAATTATAGAACGATCATGAGTGGCACCTAGTAGTACATCATGACCCCCAATTAATCGAAAGATCAACGGTTTGACCTCAGAAGTAATTCTGAAACCCTTCAGCAGCTCTAATGAATTGTGCCCCATTCCCTTCACCATCTTATACCCACTTGGTTCAGGACACGGTCTATTTGTGTCAGTCCCCACTAGGCTGACTACGTCACACCTAGCCCAAGTTGTGTCTCTCTCGTCCTTTGGATTTCTAATTACTCTCATGTATTTAAGAGACTCATACTCTAAACATGACATGCTCTGGCCAGAGGCTTTGAGTAACAATCCGACGATAGGCCTGGGTATACATCTTCTCGCAAGGAGTGGTGAATCCTTTGTAGGCTGTTCAAACATCTTCGGGCACTTCGGCTTATACCCAACCATCCTGGGTCCACACCTCCTTGGAGATGCTTGCTTAAGATGTTAAAGTATAAGTCTCCATGACCAAGATGACTTGAACACCGCAAGTCAAAGGATCATCGCACTTAAGCTGCAGTAAGAACTTCACTGACATGTCTATATATAGACTACCATGTGAAGTTTTATAGTCAGTCACTCCAATGAACTAGTTCCCTTAACTAGCATCCATATTTATCTCCGGACATCCCAATGTCACCAGCCAGTGAGAATCAGCTGATTAGAGAATAACCCATGCTAGTCTCAACAGAATTGATAGTGTCCGTATTTATCAATTCATCGACTAGGGATATTTTCAATACTTCAGAATTGCACATGTAGAGATAATCACTAGTTATGATCTCATCACAAATTCTCTTATGCTGTGAATTATATTGCGGACATTCAGTAGATGAGTTTAAGATCCCAATCAAATACACAAATATGTATACTCAAATAGTAAATTTTCATTTATTAAAATAAATGTTTACAATCATAAGGCGATTGCCTTAGGACACTTCTCTCATAATACTAACAAACTCCCACTTGGACTAATGCCAATCGCTACGGTATCCAATACCACAGGCTCTAACATGACCCTCAAACTTGCTCTGAGGCAAGGCCTTAGTTAAAGGATCCGCTAAATTCCTTTCAGTGGGAATTTTCTCAATTTGTATATCATTCCTACTTATAATCTCTCTGATCAGATGATAGCGGCGAAGCATGTGTTTGGATCGCTGATGAGACCTTGGTTCCTTTGCTTGTGCAATAGCTCCATTGTTGTCGCAGTAAACCAGTATTGCTTCATCAATGGTTGGAACCACACCAAGTTTCGAGACAAACTTCTTGATCCAGACTGCTTCTTTTGCTACTTCCGAAGCCGCTATATATTTCGCTTCCGTGGTAGAATCCGCTACGGTGTCTTGTTTGGAACTTTTCCAACTTATTGCGCCTCCATTCAAAGTAAATACGTATCCAGACTGAGATTTGGAGTCATCCTTATTTGTCTGGAAACTGGCATCTGTATACCCACGTATTACCATATCTCATTCTCCATATATTATGAACACATCCTTAGTTCTTCTTAAGTACTTAAGGATTGTATTGACAGCCGCCCAATGATCCATTCCTGGATCAGACTGGTATCTGCTCGTGACGCTCAGAGCATACGATACATCGGGCCTAGTACATAACATAGCATACATGATAGATCCTATCGCGGATGCATAAGGAATCTTATTCATGCAAATCCTCTCGTCTTCTGTGCGCGGACACATAGACTTTGAAAGGTTGATCCCATGCCTGATGGGAAGGTAACCTTTCTTGGATTCCGACATGCTAAACCCTTTTAGCACTCGGTCTATATATGTAGACTGCGAAAGACCAAGCAACCATTTTGATTTATCTCTATAGATTCTAATCCCAAGGATATAGGTTGCTTCTCCCAGGTCTTTCATGGAGAAAGTTTTGGACAACCAAATTTTAACTGTCTGTAAAACTGATATATCGTTTCCTATAAGTAATATGTCATCGACATATAATACTAGGAATACGACTGCACTCCCACTAACCTTCTTGTACACACAAGGTTCGTCAGGATTTTGTGAGAAATCAAACTCTTTGATTGTCTCATCAAAACGGATGTTCCAGCTCCTAGATGCTTGCTTTAGTCCATATATGGATCTTCGAAGCTTGCATACTTTGGTTTTATCAACCGATGTGAAACCTTCAGGTTGTATCATGTATACATCCTCAAGCAGGTTTCCATTAAGGAAAGCCGTTTTCACATCCATTTGCCATATCTCATAATCATAATGAGCTGCTATGGCTAGGAGCATCCGAATGGATTTAAGCATAGCTACTGGCGAATAGGTTTCGTCATAATCAATTCCTTGTTTCTGACAATATCCTTTTGCCACTAATCTAGCCTTAAAGGTAACAACATTACCTTCCATGTCGATTTTCTTCTTGAAAACCCATTTGCACCCTATGGGCTTAATCCCTTCAGGTGGGTTAACCAAGTCCCATACTTGGTTTTCGTACATGGAATCCATTTCCGACTTCATGGCTTCAAGCCATTTGTCCCTTTCTGAACATTTCAGAACTTCTTCATAACTGATAGGTTCTGTTGGGGCAGATTGCACCCAAGTCAAACCTGTGTTTTGATATTGACAAAAGGGTTCAAAAGTTAAGGGTTATTTGGTGTCTAACAAGTTTCTTAAGTGTACAGGAAAAGCCCTAGCGAAGGAATGCTAGGCACTGGCGAAGGACTGCCAGACTAGACAAAGTCCTAGTGAAGAAATGCTAGGCACTGGCGAAGGACTGCCAGAATGGACAAAGCCCTAGCAAAGGAATGCTAGGCACTGGCGAAGGGCTGCCAGAAGTAAAGACCTAGCGAAGGGCTGCTAGGCACCAAGCGAAAGGCAGCTTGGTACCTCAAGACCTGGCGAAGGACTGCCGGGCAAAAGTCCAACTGGAGGATCCGGTTGGCACCAGGTAAAACTCTCCCGAGAGGAGTAGGTGAGGACGCGTTCCCCTTGAGGGAACATTAGGCGTCGGTTCGACCTAGGGCTCCATTTTGGAGACCAAAGTCAGAACCAAGACAGCTAAGGCTGTATAAAATAATAATATAATTGTTATTTGGACTAACCCTGGATGCAGGATCGAAGGACTGAGTATCTGCAGCTCAGAGAGCCTCGAAGGAGTGAGGCAGAAGCTGAGCAGGGCGCCCCGGACGACCCGGGCGCCCCCAAGGTCAACCCAAGTATGTAACAACCTCGACGCGTTTTCGCCCCGCTTGTCGCGGGCGCCCCGCGTGTCGCGGGCGCCCCCACTGCCAGCTGTCGAAGCGCATCCCTGCGAAGCCGAAGAGATGAGGCCTTTGACCGGTCAAGCCGGGCGCCCCGAGTCCTCCGGGCGCCCCGGTCAAACCGGATCCCGAGGATAATGGGATCAGACGGCGACCGAGCTACAGCCGGATCGGCTGCCACGTGGGGGGCGCCCCCGTCGACCAGGGCGCCCCTAGGCCCTATATAAAGGGCCCTCGACCTCCTTCTTCAAAGCATCAATTCTTCGGACACTTCCACGCTCTTCTGCTCTCGTGCTTTGCTCCAGATACTGCCCAACTCGAGCCGACGACGTCCCGCTGCCCCGAAATCTTCGATCTACTCCGGACGTCGGTAAAAGAAGAGCATAATTCTTATTATATAAGTTTACTGCACTTATTCTGTATTCAATAATTGTAAACTGGTTTACGAACTTATAGAATTGCCCGCAGAAAACGGTCAACGACCGTGGGCCTTGGAGTAGGAGTCGACACAGGCTCCGAACCAAGTAAAACGACCGTGTTAGCATTGTTTTTGTGTCTTATTTCCGCTGCGCACTTACTCTTTTTAAATCCGAACGATTTGCGACATTCACCCCCCCTCTCTCGCATTTCTCGATCCAACAAGTGGTATCAGAGCGGGGAATTCAAACTTGGTGCAACCACCAGTTTGAAAATTTTTCAGATTTCTTTCGTTTTTCTCTCTCATTTTTTTTTAAATTTTCGTTCGAATTTTTCTTTCAAGGTTGGTGCAACACCCCTTGAAATTGTTTTTATTTTCTTCCCGCACTACTAATCCAAGACAAAGTCTTGGAATATTCTTGTTTTTTTTGTTGTTGACAATTTCAGAACAAATGGCCATCCAAGAAGGCTTTAGCACCGCCAGACCTCCACTTTTCAGTGGAGAAGACTTTCCTTACTGGAAAAGTCGAATGGAGGTCCACCTGAAAACTCAGGTGGATATGTGGATAATCATCCAGTCTGGACTGATGATTCCCACAAATGCTGAAGGCGTACCGCAGAACTACTCAGAGTGGGACACTGCCCTCAAACGCAAAATTGAAGCTGACGCCAAAGCAACTCAGACTCTTCAATGCGGACTGACAAAAGAGGAGCTGAACTGCGTAGGCCCCTTCAACAGTGCAAAGGAGCTATGGGCTAAACTGATCGAGCTCCACGAAGGAACTTCAGATACGAGGATCAGCAAACGGGACCTGCTACTGAACAAGCTCTTCACTATCAAAATGGCAGATAACGAGACAGCAACCCAGCTCCATGCCAGAATCCAGGAATTGATGAACGGTCTTCACGCAATAGGTCACCAGGTTCAAAACCGTGATCTTATAAGGTATGCCCTAAACGCGTTCCCTAGGACCACCTTGTGGGCATCTATGGTAGATGCATACAAGGTCTCTAGAGATCTTTCAAAAATTAAGTTAGATGAGTTATTTTCTGAACTTGAACTGCATGAACAAACTAACTGCAATTTAGCCGAGAAAAGTATAGCTTTCTTTGCAGGGAAAACAGGAAGAATGACTAAGAAGAAAACTCAAGTTGAACCCGAGTCTACCTCAGGTTCAGAAACAGAAGATCAAGAAGAAGATCAATCTGAACTGGTCCGGCTAGCTCGAAGCTACTACAAAAAGTTGAAGAATCAAACCAACACACGGAGAACAAGCCGAAGAAAGGATGAACCAGCTGAACCAGCAACTGACAAACACAAGCCCAACGTAACCTGCTACGAATGCAAGAAGAAGGGCCACTACAAGACTGAGTGTCCAAGTCTAAAGGAGTCCAAAAAGACCAGAAAGAAGAAGGCACTCCAAGCAACCTGGGACGAGTCTTCCTCAGAAGAAGAAGAAGAAGCACCCCAGTCCAATCTTCTAGCCCTGACCGCTTCGGATCAAATCGAGACTGACTCAGACTCAGACCGGGACGACGGCAAGCTGACATTCTCCGACGACGGCGAAATAAGGGTAACGGGTTTTTCGAAATTACAATTGAATTCGCTTATTTCCTATCTATCCCGAGATTTGGCGAAAGCCAAACTCCGAATCGAGTCCCTCCGACAGGAAGTAAAACTTCTGAAAGAGGGAGCTGATTCTAAATCCTTAACTGAGAAACTTCAGGAAGGAACCCCTGATCAAGTTGAAAAACTTGAATCAGAGAATTCCTCCCTGAAAACTCAAGTTAAGGACTTAAGAACAGCTTTAGAACGATTCACTTCTGGTTCCAAGAATCTTGATCTGATTCTGGGAAAACAGAAGTCTGTTCTAAACCGATCCGGACTTGGCTATAGAACCAAATCTCGGCAAAGATCTTACTTTGCTGTACTGAACCAGTCAAGACCTAAGGTTCAGGCATGGGTGCCAAAACTGTGCCTGACTAAACCAACTGGTTCAAATCAATTTTGGATCCCCAAGGACAAGATTCACATCTTGCCTAACCCATACAGAGGCTTTAGTCCAGGGGGAGCCAAAATCAAAACAATTTTTATACTTAGATAATTTTTTTAATTGATTGATTGTTTGTTTATTTAATTTTTGCAAATTGCCATGCTTAGATTTAAGGAATACTTAGATTTAAGGACTAGATTACTTGAAACTTGAAAACATAGTATTGGGAGGAGGTGAGATGATAGTACGTTGGGGAAACCAACTCTAATAAGATCAAGTCTACTTGGTCTCTTTAGACTGGTGAAACCAGCCGAAGCTACCGATCCAAGACCCAAGCTAGTTAGACCAGAAAATGACCTAATTTAATTTGAAAATGAAATTTCATTAAAAGGCTTTGTCAAGGAAAGGGTGGATGATCCCATAAGGCTACGGCCAAAGAAGGCCTTGTGCCTCGCCAAGACCTGGAAGCCAATTTCTGAAATTCAAATTCAAATTATCTTTTGTCAAATTCGAATCTAACTCAAATTTCAAATAATTATAGATTCTAATCTGTCTTCAAATTTCTACTTCTTAAACTTATTTCTTTTTCCAAAATCACTTAATCTATTTTTCAAAATTTCTAAACTTATTTGTTTTCAAATCTGTTTTCAAAACTAAAATAACATTTTCAAAATAAATTGAAATTCCTTTTCAAAATTAATTTTGACCCTCAAACCTGTCTCACAAAAAACCTTAAGGTTAACGTGATTGAAAACCTAGACTGGGGTGAGACAGACTAGGAAGTGAAACTCAATTTAAGCTATCCCTAACTCAAATTGGATCCAAATCACCGAAAATCCTTTATGTGTAGGAACATAAAGATTTGGACCAATGGATGTTAGATAGCGGATGCTCCAGACACATGACTGGAGACAAATTGAAGTTCACCAAACTCAAGTTCAAAAGCCTGGGCTCAGTGGCATTTGGAAATAATGCTACACTCAAGGTAATTGGGTCAGTAATATTGAACTTAAGTCCAATTTCATTATTAAGAAAGTTCTATTGGTTGAAGACTTTAGTTTTAACCTACTTAGCATAAGTCAGTTATGTGACTCTGGTTATTTAGTTACCTTCAACAATTCTAACTGCCTGATTAGAAATGCACAAGACTCAGAAATCATGCTTAAGGGCACTAGGAGAAATAATGTATATACTATAAATCTTCCCGTGTACCCAAATGCATGTTAACACAATTAGAACAATCAAAACTCTGGCATAGGAGATTAGGTCATACCAATCTAAAAACTATCTCAAAAATTACCCAACTTGGCTTAATCAAAGGTATTCCCAAAATCAAAATGAAAACCTAATATGTGAATCTTGTAATCAAGGCAAACAAACCAAGTCTAGTCACAAGTTGATCCAATCTGATCAAACCCAAACCACACTTGAGCTCCTACACCTTGACCTACTTGATTCACATGGAGCCAAGTCACTAAGTGGAAACCGATACTGCTTAGTGATAATTGATGACTACTCTAGGTTTACCTGGGTCAGGTTTCTAAAGACCAAAGATGAAACCCTAAACCTGTTTAACAACTTTTGTAAATTAATTGAAAATCAAAATGACATCAAAATCAAAAGACTTAGGTCTGACCACGGGGGAGAATTCGAGAATCAAAGATTCGAAGAATTCTGCAAAGTAAATGGATATAAACACGAATTTTCGTGTCCTAGGACCCCCCAACAAAATGGCATAGTAGAAAGGAAGAATAGAACCCTACAGGAAGCTGCTAGGGCTATGCTCAATGAATTTGACCTACCTAACCACTATTGGGCAGAAGCAATTAGCACAGCTTGCTATATCCAAAACAGGATTCTGCTTAATAAAAGATTAAATAAAACACCCTATGAACTTTACTATCATAGACTTCCAAACCTACACTATCTTAGAGTCTTTGGATGCAAAGTCCATATTCTTAATACCAAAGACTATCTTGGAAAATTCCAATCCAAGTCAAACCCAGGTATCTTTTTAGGGTACTCTACAACAAGTAGAGCTTATAGAGTGTACAACAAAACAACTAAGAGAATTGAAGAAACAACCAACTTAATATTTGATGAAGAAACTAACCCAAAATCTAATAATTCTGACTTAACTTCATCAAATACTGATCAAGAAGATAACTCTGAAACCCCAATTGATCNGATTGCACCCAAGTCAAACCTGTGTTTTGATATTGACAAAAGGGTTCAAAAGTTAAGGGTTATTTGGTGTCTAACAAGTTTCTTGAGTGTACAGGAAAAGCCTAGCGAAGGAATGCTAGGCACTGGCGAAGGACTGCCAGACTAGACAAAGTCCTAGCGAAGGAATGCTAGGCACTGGCGAAGGACTGCCAGAATGGACAAAGTCCTAGCGAAGGAATGCTAGGCACTGGCGAAGGACTGCCAGAATGGACAAAGCCCTAGCAAAGGAATGCTAGGCACTGGCGAAGGGCTGCCAGAAGTAAAGACCTAGCGAAGGGCTGCTAGGCACCAAGCGAAAGGCAGCTTGGTACCTCAAGACCTGGCGAAGGACTGCCGGGCAAAAGTCCAACTGGAGGATCCGGTTGGCACCAGGTAAAACTCTCCCGAGAGGAGTAGGTGAGGACGCGTTCCCCTTGAGGGAACATTAGGCGTCGGTTCGACCTAGGGCTCCATTTTGGAGACCAAAGTCAGAACCAAGACAGCTAAGGCTGTATAAAATAATAATATAATTGTTATTTGGACTAACCCTGGATGCAGGATCGAAGGACTGAAGTATCTGCAGCTCAGAGAGCCTCGAAGGAGTGAGGCAGAAGCCTGAGCAGGGCGCCCCGGACGACCAGGGCGCCCCCAGGTCAACCCAAGTATGTAACAACCTCGACGCGTTTTCGCCCCGCTTGTCGCGGGGCGCCCCGCGTGTCGCGGGCGCCCCCATGCCAACTGTCGAAGCGCATCCCTGCGAAGCCGAAGAGATAAGGCCTTTGACCGGTCAAGCCGGGCGCCCCGAGTCCTCCGGGCGCCCCGGTCAACCGGATCCCGAGGATAATGGGATCAGACGGCGACCGAGCTACAGCCGGATCGGCTGCCACGTGGGGGGGGCGCCCCCGTCGACCAGGGCCCCCTAGGCCATATATAAAGGGCCCTTGACCTCCTTCTTCAAAGCATCAATTCTTCGGACACTTCCACGCTCTTCTGCTCTCGTGCTTTGCTCCAGATACTGCCCAACTCGAGCCGACGACGTCCGCTGCCCCGAAATCTTCGATCTACTCCGGACGTCGGTAAAGAAGAGCATAATTCTTATTATATAAAGTTTACTGCACTTATTCTGTATTCAATAATTGTAAACTGGTTTACGAACTTATAGAATTGCCCGCAGAAAACGGTCAACGACCGTGGGCCTTGGAGTAGGAGTCGACACAGGCTCCGAACCAAGTTAAAACGACCGTGTTAGCATTGTTTTTGTGTCTTATTTCCGCTGCGCACTTACTCTTTTTAAATCCGAACGATTTGCGACATTCACCCCCCTCTCTCGCATCTCTCGATCCAACAAGTGGTATCAGAGCGGGGAATTCAAACTTGGTGCAACCACCAGTTTGAAAATTTTTCGGATTTCTTTCGTTTTTCTCTCTCATTTTTTTAAATTTTCGTTCGAATTTTTCTTTCAAGGTTGGTGCAACACTCCTTGAAATTGTTTTTATTTCTTTCCTTCCCGCACTACTAATCCAAGACCAAGTCTTGGAATATTCTTTTTTTTTTTTGTTGTTTACAATTTCAGAACAAATGGCCATCCAGAAGGCTTTAGCACCGCCAGACCTCCACTTTTCAGTGGAGAAGACTTTCCTTACTGGAAAAGTCGAATGGTGGTCCACCTGAAAACTCAGGGTGGATATGTGGATAATCATCCAGTCTGGACTGATGATTCCCAAATGCTGAAGGCGTACCGCAGAACTACTCAGAGTGGGACACTGCCCTCAAACGCAAAATTGAAGCTGACGCCAAAGCAACTCAGACTCTTCAATGCGGACTGACAAAAGAGGAGCTGAACCGCGTAGGCCCATTCAACAGTGCAAAGGAGCTATGGGCTAAACTGATCGAGCTCCACGAAGGAACTTCAGATACGAGGATCAGCAAACGGGACCTGCTACTGAACAAGCTCTTCACCATCAAAATGGCAGATAACGAGACAGCAGCCCAGCTCCATGCCAGAATCCAAGAATTGATGAACGGTCTTCACGCAATAGGTCACCAGGTTCAAAACCGTGATCTTATAAGGTATGCCCTAAACGCGTTCCCTAGGACCACCTTGTGGGCATCTATGGTAGATGCATACAAGGTTTCTAGAGATCTTTCAAAAATTAAGTTAGATGAGTTATTCTCTAAACTTGAATTGCATGAACAAACTAACTGTAATTTTGCCGAGAAAAGTATAGCTTTCTTTGCAGGAAAAACAGGAAGAATGACTAAGAAGAAAACTCAAGTTGAACCTGAGTCTACCTCAGGTTCAGAAACAGAAGATCAAGAAGAAGATCAATCTGAACTGGTCCGGCTAGCTCGAAGCTACTACAAAAAGTTGAAGAACCAAACCAACACACGGAGAACAAGCCGAAGAAAGGATGAACTAGCTGAACCAGCAACTGACAAACACAAGCCCAACGTAACCTGCTACGAATGCAAGAAGAAGGGTCACTACAAGACTGAGTGTCCAAGTCTAAAGGAGTCCAAAAAGACCAGAAAGAAGAAGGCACTTCAAGCAACCTGGGACGAGTCTTCCTCAGAAGAAGAAGAAGAAGCACCCCAGTCCAATCTTCTAGCCCTGACCGCTTCAGATCAAATTGAGACTGACTCAGACTCAGACCGGGACGACGGCAAGCTGACATTCTCCGACGACGGCGAAATAAGGGTAACGGGTTTTTCGAAATTACAATTGAATTCGCTTATTTCCTATCTATCCCGAGATTTGGCGAAAGCCAAACTCCGAATCGAGTCCCTCCGACAGGAAGTAAAACTTCTGAAAGAGGGAGCTGATTCTAAATCCTTAACTGAGAAACTTCAGGAAGGAACCCCTGATCAAGTTGAAAAACTTGAATCAGAGAATTCCTCCCTGAAAACTCAAGTTAAGGACTTAAGAACAGCTTTAGAACGATTCACTTCTGGTTCCAAGAATCTTGATCTGATTCTGGGAAAACAGAAGTCTGTTCTAAACCGATCCGGACTTGGCTATAGAACCAAATCTCGGCAAAGATTTTACTTTGCTGTACTGAACCAGTCAAGACCTAAGGTTCAGGCATGGGTGCCAAAACTGTGCCTGACTAAACCAACTGGTTCAAATCAATTTTGGATCCCCAAGGACAAGATTCACATCTTGCCTAACCCATACAGAGGCTTTAGTCCAGGGGGAGCCAAAATCAAAACAATTTTTATACTTAGATAATTTTTTAATTGATTGATTGTTTGTTTATTTAATTTTTGCAAATTGCCATGCTTAGATTTAAGGAATACTTAGATTTAAGGACTAGATTACTTGAAACTTGAAAACATAGTATTGGGAGGAGGTGAGATGATAGTACGTTGGGGAAACCAACTCTAATAAGATCAAGTCTACTTGGTCTCTTTAGACTGGTGAAACCAGCCAAAGCTACCGATCCAAGACCCAAGCTAGTTAGACCAGAAAATGATCTAATTTAATTTGAAAATGAAATTTCATTAAAAGGCTTTGTCAAGGAAAGGGTGGATGATCCCATAAGGCTACGGCCAAAGAAGGCCTTGTGCCTCGCCAAGACCTGGAAGCCAATTTCTGAAATTCAAATTCAAATTATCTTTTGTCAAATTCGAATCTAACTCAAATTACAAATAATTATAGATTCTAATCTGTCTTCAAAATTTCTACTTCTTAAACTTATTTCTTTTTCCAAAATCACTTAATCTATCTTTCAAAATTTCTAAACTTATTTGTTTTCAAATCTGTTTTCAAAACTAAAATAACATTTTCAAAATAAATTAAAATTCATTTTCAAAATTAATTTTGACCCTCAAACCTGTCTCACAAAAACCTTAAGGTTAACGTGATTGAAAACCTTAGACTGGGGTGAGACAGACTAGGAAGTGAAACTCAATTTAAGCTATCCCTAACTCAAATTGGATCCAAATCACCGAAAATCCTTTATGTGTAGGAACATAAAGATTTGGACCAATGGATGTTAGATAGCGGATGCTCCAGACACATGACTGGAGACAAATTGAAGTTCACCAAACTCAAGTTCAAAAACCTGGGCTCAGTGGCATTTGGAAATAATGCTACACTCAAGGTAATTGGGTCAGGTAATATTGAACTTAAGTCCAATTTCATTATTAAGAAAGTTCTATTGGTTGAAGACTTTAGTTTTAACCTACTTAGCATAAGTCAGTTATGTGACTCTGGTTATTTAGTTACCTTCAACAATTCTAACTGCCTGATTAGAAATGCACAAGACTCAGAAATCATGCTTAAGGGCACTAGGAGAAATAATGTATATACTATAAATCTTCCCCGTGTACCCAAATGCATGTTAACACAATTAGAACAATCAAAACTTTGGCATAGGAGATTAGGTCATACCAATCTAAAAACTATCTCAAAAATTACCCAACTTGGCTTAATCAAAGGTATCCCCAAAATCAAAAATGAAAACCTAATATGTGAATCTTGTAATCAAGGCAAACAAACCAAGTCTAGTCACAAATTGATCCAATCTGATCAAACCCAAACCACACTTGAGCTTCTACACCTTGACCTACTTGATTCACATGGAGCCAAGTCACTAAGTGGAAACCGATACTGCTTAGTGATAATTGATGACTACTCTAGGTTTACCTGGGTCAGGTTTCTAAAGACCAAAGATGAAACCCTAAACCTGTTTAACAACTTTTGTAAATTAATTGAAAATCAAAATGACATCAAAATCAAAAGACTTAGGTCTGACCACGGGGGAGAATTCGAGAATCAAAGATTCGAAGAATTCTGCAAAGTAAATGGATATAAACACGAATTTTCGTGTCCTAGGACCCCCCAACAAAATGGCATAGTAGAAAGGAAGAATAGAACCCTACAGGAAGCTGCTAGGGCTATGCTCAATGAATTTGACCTACCTAACCACTATTGGGCAGAAGCAATTAGCACAGCTTGCTATATCCAAAACAGGATTCTGCTTAATAAAAGATTAAATAAAACACCCTATGAATTTTACTATCATAGACTTCCAAACCTACACTATCTTAGAGTCTTTGGATGCAAAGTCCATATTCTTAATACCAAAGACTATCTTGGAAAATTCCAATCCAAGTCAAACCCAGGTATCTTTTTAGGGTACTCTACAACAAGTAGAGCTTATAGAGTGTACAACAAAACAACTAAGAGAATTGAAGAAACAACCAACTTAATATTTGATGAAGAAACTAACCCAAAATCTAATAATTCTGACTTAACTTCATCAAATACTGATCAAGAAGATAACTCTGAAACCCCAATTGATCCCTTTAATGACTTAACAATTGAACCAACTTCTGAATCAGTTGAACCAACCAATGAACCCAGAACTGAACCTATTAGACCAGCTAGACCTGAAGCTGAGCCAAGTACTAGAAAAATCAAAAAACCCAGACTAAGTCACCCAACTGACCAAATTGTAGGTGATCCAACCTTAGGAGTCAGAACTAGAGCTTCCTATAGAAATCTTAGTCAAATAGCCATGATTTCAAAGATTGAACCTAAGACTATTGAGGAAGCCCTACCTGATCCTGACTAGATCTTAGCCATACAAGAAGAGTTAGTCCAATTTGAGAGAAACCAAGTCTGGGAGTTAGTACCTAAACCTAAGGACAAATCCGTAATTGACACTAAGTGGGTATTTAGGAATAAGTTAAACGATCAAGGTGAAATAGTGTAACACCCCAATTTTTACAATTTGAATACCTGGGGAATTGTTTAAAGTTCGGGACGAACTTTCTATAAGAGAGGGAGGATTGTAACACCCCGAATTTGGCAATGTAAAATTCATGACAATGTATGAAAATGATTATAATGAAATGATATGAATTTCATGTAATCACATGCTATAAAATGTTATGAAGGCATGAAATATTATATGCATGAAATATTATATTCATGAAATATTATTATCATGAAATGTTAGCATGAAATATTATATTTATGAATATGGAATATTAAAAATATTATGAAATAATATTTTTGGAATATTATGAAATATTCTGAATTCATAAAATAATATTCATATTATGAAATTTCATGATGGGCTTGGTTATTGGGCTTGGAAATGAATGGTGCTAAAAAGAAAGTGCAAAGTGGAGGAAGCAAGGATTGAACCTTGGACCTCCTAGTTGCACTCACCATGTCATAACCAATGAACCAAGCAATATTTCTTGAAGAAGGAGAAAGGAACATGCTTGTTAAGTGGGTAAGAGTGAAGAGACATGTCTTTTCATGAGAAAAGTATAAATAGGTGGAAGTTGGAGCAACTTCCTTCTTTCCTTTTCTTCTTCCTCTTCATCTTCCAAAACCGAAACCTCTCTTCTTCCTTCTTCCAATTTTCGAAAACCTTAGGCAAGGGTTCTAACCCTAGGGCAAATTCAAGAGGGAGGAATCCAAGTGATCTTGTCATCTACCAAGACCAAGGAATCTTAGAAAGAAGATTTGGAAGAAAAGATTTTTGTATACCCTACAATTGTAGGGTACCCTACAATTTAAAGAGAAGAGTAAATTTCCAGCGCTAGGATGTAAGTATCCTCTCGCCTGCAGTGTAATCGCTTTCGTTTGATTAGTATGTTTTCTTGTTGTTGTTGTTGAAAAGGGAGCCTTCTTCCCTTGTAACCATTCGGCCACCACCATGAAATGGGCTTTGGTCTTTCCTTGATACATGAGGATATCCCTAAGAACTTAGGGTATAGATGTATGTTGTTTTCCAAATTTTTGAGAAGACAAAAACTAGGGTTTGGTGTCCACAAGGTTTCGGCCACCCATGGTTGGAGGTCCAAGAGAAGTTTGTTTTGATTAAATCTTGATACATGTTAGTGCCCTAGGGATTCTATACACTTATGTGTTGTTCCTAAATTTTTGGGAGAACAAAACACTAGGGTTTCCCCTTGGGAGACTTTCGGCCACCCCCTTGGAGGGAGGCCTTGGTCCCTTTGGTTATAAGAATACATACCTTAAAACTTAATGTAAATGTGTATGGGTTGTCTTAATGGTGTTATGTACAAAATTCTAGGGTTACCCCATGTGTAGGTTTCGGCCAAGAGAAGAATGGCTAGAGTTTTTGTGATGATTGATATCCTATTATGTTCCCATGATTAGAATGGTAGATAAAATGTTGTATATATATATGTGTGTTGTTTTGTGAATGATGACTTGTCCAAAAACCCTAGAAACCCCACCTTGTCATTCGGCCACCCCTTGCAAATTAGGGTTAGTGAATGCTAATCCCAATATGAGATATAAACCATGTTTCAATTGTTAACATGAAAGGTACTTGAGGTGTGTGTAGAAATGCTTGAATGAATGCTTGCTTGGAAAACCAAATTCCCTTACTTGTATGTTTCGGCCAACCCTAGTTCTAGGGTTGGGAAGTACCTAATGAGACCATGAAGCATGCTATTACATATGTGATATGTGTATAACTTATGTGACCTATCTTGTTAGGTATAAAAGCATGCCTTATAGCCCATGGGGCACTCTTATGACATGAATATGATGTGATTGAGATGTGATTGATAATATGCCTAAAAGGAGATACTCTATTGAAACTGGGATCAAGAGCACCCGAATGCGTGGTGTGTCCCTAGGGGATCAAGAGCACCCGAATGTGTGGTGTGTCCCTTTGAGAAGTGATTAAGAGTACCTTTAGGCATATACTTATATGAGTAATTGCATGATAAATTACTTTACTTTGAAAGGTTGTCTACCCGACTCGGAAGGGGGTCGTTAAACAAATCCAATGAGCATGTTAAGGTCATGGCATTGGTAGGACGGAAGGGTCCTGCTCTAATTAGATTGGTGGCTCGCTACCCCAATTTATTAGGGAACGCGCATGATGATGTGGTACGACAACTGGGCCCTGGATGATGATATGTTATTTTGAAGTACTTACCGTTATGGAACTGTTTTGAAAAACATATTTTCTCATCATGTGATTTTGTTCCGTAAAGTACTTAGAGATAAATTGATGTGATATTTATGATGCTTTGATGAGATGCTTATGATGCTGATAATTCTATCTGATTATTGTGTACATGATATGATGTATTGATATGGATTTTGCGAGTAGGCCCGGATTCTTACTAAGCATGTTTTGCTTACTAGTTCCTGTTATTTTTCTTATGCTGCAGATAGCGGTAAGAAACACTCGAACTAAAGGAAGAGGCAGAGGGAAGATTGGAGGATGTGTGTGGTGATGGCTCGGGAAAGGATGAAAGATTCTATCTACCTTAGTTTATCTAGAATCTAAACTGCTTCCCATAATTACGATTGAAATTGTATTACTTTACTCTGAATATATGATGACTGTGACTACTCTACTGTTAGAAATATGGAACCTAGGTCATGTTAGATAATACTATTGTTAATGTCTAATTCCTATAGTATGCATGCCAGTAAAATGCTAGATGTTAATACTTTCGGTTGCCTATAAATGCTTCTTTTGTATATGCTTCTTTCGCATGTGTCTAAGACTAGATAACTCTTGCTATATGCTTATTTGAGATTTTCTGCTTTAGTGTGTTAAATGATTTCCATATTAGGTTGTAGATGCATGAAGATATAAATGAAATGAAAAAAAGAAACCTTGCTTGGTAATTTAGTTTTCAATAAGCATGCTTATTACTAGTTCATGTATTGTAACTGTTTGGTTGGATATACATGTTTAACATGACTGGATGATATGAATGTATGGACCCGTAACCCCGCCTTTAGGGTAGATATAAGGTCGGGCGTTACAAGTAGTCTGAAATAAAGCCCGCTTAGTAGCTAAGGGATTCAGTCAAGTAGAAGGGTTGGATTATGATGAAACCTATGCCCCTGTAGCTAGACTTGAGTCTATTAGGATGTTACTAGCCTTTGCATCCCATAAAGGATTTAAATTATACCAAATGGATGTAAAGTCAGCCTTCTTAAATGGGCTTATTAAGGAAGAAGTTTATGTAGGACAACCCCCAGGGTTTGAGGATATAGAAAAACCCGATCATGTCTACAAACTTAGTAAAGCCCTTTATGGACTAAAACAAGCACCCAGGGCCTGGTATGAAAGATTATCCAATTACCTAATCTCTAAAGAATTCAAACAAGGTCAAATTGACCCAACCTTGTTTGTTAAAATTTTAGAAAAGGATATATTTATTGCCCAAATTTACGTAGATGATATAATATTTGGATCAACTAACTCTAAATTTCTAAAAGAATTTGTAACAATAATGGAAAATGAGTTCGAAATGAGTTTAGTTGGGGAACTTAACTTTTTCCTAGGGTTACAAATCAAACAAACTAAGGATGGAAATTATGTACATCAATCTAAATATGCTAAAGAACTAATTAAGAAATTTAAAATGGATAACTCTAAAAGTGTAAGTACCCCAATGGCCACAAATGTGAAAATAGATAATGACCCTGATGGCAAACCAGTAGATCTAAAACTTTATAGAAGTATGATAGGAAGTCTACTATACCTTACAGCCAGCAGACCTGATATACTTTTTTCAGTAGGAATGTGCGCTAGGTACCAAACCTGTGCTAAGGAAACTCACTTAGCAGCCCTAAAATGAATTTTAAGATACATTAAGGGCACCCTAAATGTAGGGATATGGTACCCTAGGACTTCATCCTTTAAGTTATCAGGATACTCTGATTCTGACTATGCTGGTTGTAAATTAGATAGAAAAAGTACAAGTGGAAGCTGTCAACTTTTAGGAAACAGCTTAGTAAGTTGGTGCAGTAGGAAGCAGCACTGTGTAGCTTTATCAACAACTGAAGCTGAATATGTAGCCTTAGGAGAGTGTGTAGCTCAACTCCTATGGATGATGCATACTCTTAAGGACTTTCAGCTAGACTACAATCAGACCCAAGTCAATATTGACAATATTAGTTCAATTAACTTAACCAAAAACCCAATACAACATTCTAGAACCAAACACATAGAAGTAAAACATCACTTTGTAAGAGATCACGTAGCTAGGGGTGAAATAATCCTTAAGCATGTAGACTCCAAGTCCAACCTAGCTGACATATTCACTAAACCCCTACCTGAATCTGAGTTTAACTCACTAAGAAGGCAGTTAGGATTATGCTTAGTAGAATAGAATCATTCTTTTTGGTTTCTGCTTTAATTGAAAATGTCTTAATTGATTTTAAAATAAGTTCTTTGTTAAAAATGTTTTACTTTGATTTTTTTTACTTAGTTTTATTTCAAAAACTACCCCCCTTCAAAATTAGGGTTTTTCTTCGAAATGGAATTAGCCTAGGCTCTAACCCTAGAATTGCATGCACCTATAGACTTAGAAGCCAGCATCTCACAAGCACCTTAGGATACTTTTGATTAATAACCTAGAAAGGGTTGAGATGCTTAGGTCTTTGCTTCAATTCAAGATGCTTTAAGTCAGTGCATCGGCAGCAATTGGGGCACTAAATGAACAGCAATCAGGTCAAGTGTCAAGTTTAGACAATCTAACTTGAACAATGCACTTAACTTGACTAACTCTAGCAAAAGCTACTGTTTATAACAGTTAGTAAGTAGCTAAATGGGTTAGATAGGTCCCTAAAAGATTTAACCAGACTTAGGTCCTAGCTCAATTCAGTACAGCAAATTCTTTATTATTGCAAATATCTTTTTGTGCATTTTTTAATATATGTCAAAGGGGGAGAGTTGGAAAGGAAACAGGGAATAAAAATATTTTTCCAAAATTTCTAACTCTGAAAGCTCAATTTGTTTTGCTTAAAATTCTTTTTGCTCTGAATTGCTATTAATTTTTTGCTTAAAATATTCTCTGAAAAGCTTTTTTAAAAGTCTGAAATTTTTTTCTAAATCCTGAAAATTTTCTAAGTCTGAAAAAGTTTTCCAAGTCTCAAATTTTTTTTAAAACAAGAGTTTTCAAAAACTGAAAAAGTCTAAAGTTTAAAAAGTTTTCCTAAAACTCAAAATTTGCTAAAATGTGAAAACTTCTTCAAACTTAGAACATTTTTCTTGAAAAACTCAGCCAATACTTAAAAAGTTTTTCGATAATAAAATTTTCTAAGTACTTAAACTAAAACCACCTACTTTTGAAAAACCTAGGGGGAGATTACTTCCAGGGGGAGGGAATCTAACTTAGGATTTCAATTTCAGCATTTTTTCCTTAACCTTTTGAACTAGGTTGCCATATATCAAAAAGGGGGAGATTGTTGGGGCAGATTGCACCCAAGTCAAACCTGTGTTTTGATATTGACAAAAGGGTTCAAAAGTTAAGGGTTAATTGGTGTCTAACAAGTTTCTTGAGTGTACAGGAAAAGCCCTAGCGAAGGAATGCTAGGCACTGGCGAAGGACTGCCAGACTAGACAAAGTCCTAGCGAAGGAATGCTAGGCACTGGCGAAGGACTGCCAGAATGGACAAAGTCCTAGCGAAGGAATGCTAGGCACTGGCGAAGGACTGCCAGAATGGACAAAGCCCTAGCAAAGGAATGCTAGGCACTGGCGAAGGGCTGCCAGAAGTAAAGACCTAGCGAAGGGCTGCTAGGCACCAAGCGAAAGGCAGCTTGGTACCTCAAGACTTGGCGAAGGACTGCCGGGCAAAAGTCCAACTGGAGGATCCGGTTGGCACCAGGTAAAACTCTCCCGAGAGGAGTAGGTGAGGACGCGTTCCCCTTGAGGGAACATTAGGCGTCGGTTCGACCTAGGGCTCCATTTTGGAGACCAAAGTCAGAACCAAGACAGCTAAGGCTGTATAAAATAATAATATAATTGTTATTTAGACTAACCCTGGATGCAGGATCGAAGGACTGAGTATCTGCAGCTCAGAGAGCCTCGAAGGAGTGAGGCAGAAGCTGAGCAGGGCGCCCCGGACGACCAGGGCGCCCCTAAGGTCAACCCAAGTATGTAACAACCTCGACGCGTTTTCGCCCCGCTTGTCGCGGGCGCCCCGCGTGTCGCGGGCGCCCCCACTGCCAGCTGTCGAAGCGCATCCCTGCGAAGCCGAAGAGATGAGGCCTTTGACCGGTCAAGCCGGGCGCCCCGAGTCCTCCGGGCGCCCCGGTCAAACCGGATCCCGAGGATAATGGGATCAGACGGCGACCGAGCTACAGCCGGATCGGCTGCCACGTGGGGGGGGGGGGGCGCCCCCGTCGACCAGGGCGCCCCTAGGCCCTATATAAAGGGCCCTCGACCTCCTTCTTCAAAGCATCAATTCTTCGGACACTTCCACGCTCTTCTGCTCTCGTGCTTTGCTCCAGATACTGCCCAACTCGAGCCGACGACGTCCCGCTGCCCCGAAATCTTCGATCTACTCCGGACGTCGGTAAAAGAAGAGCATAATTCTTATTATATAAAGTTTACTGCACTTATTCTGTATTCAACAAATTCAAGATTAAATAGGTAAAATATGAGTCAAACATGGATTTTAGAACATGAAATGATCAACAAAATAGTACTTATCAATCCCCTCACACTTAAACTTGAGCGTCTTGCGAAAACTACTAAATATGTATCTCTTAGATTCTTTCCAAACATAGTTAGAAGCAATTGAAAAGTGATTACCTAAGATTGTCAATTCTAAAAAATCTCAGCTTTATGGATTAGTATCTCGTCCTTAAATCAACAACTTAACAATTTCATCCCTCATGATTCATTGAGATAAATTTAACTCACTAAGCCTTTCAAGAGAAATGTTGGTGGCTCTCTTTTTGAGTTCTAAGTTCATGATGAAAGTGGAGCTCACTCAAACACACATGCTTTTTGCACTACCATAGGCTTGCTTGTTATCTACTCTCCACCACTATTCATGATTCGAATCCACATCTACGAAAGTTTATTCAAAAGTTAAAGACATATGAAATGGTAAGAATGAAGTGAAAGTTAAAAAATTGATGAAGTGGAAAACTTGGATGCTCAAGAATATTTCTAATGAACTTTGCCCTATTTATAGTTTTCTATTGAAGTCAAAAGTGTGGTGGAGTAAGAATTTGGCATTGCCCTTGATTCGGATGAAGAAAACCTCATTGGTCTCATTGTGCCATTTGCTTCATTTGCGTGCCACTTTGTTTCCTTCTTCTTCTTTTTTCAGCTGCTGAATTTCTTTGTTTGTGTTTGCAGCTCATTCTCTACTTCTGCACTTCTTCTTTTTGTTCAATTCTTTTCTTGTAAGTTGGCTTCCAAACTTTTTTTTCTGTTATGAACATGAGACTTCAAAGAGAGCCAAATAGAGAAACTGCTTCACAGTTTTTGACCAAAATCGTATTTTTTTTCCTTTTGCTCTCAAATCTTCTAATGGAGTCAACTTCATTTGGAACACTTCGGACCAGAGTTTGTATCAGAAAAACTTGAGACATCAAATAACAATTAGGGAATCACTCTTGATACACATCCTCTTCAAGTTGGCACACTTCTATCACCTTCTTTTTTTTTCTGTTTCAAATTTCAGCTTCACGGTAATTAATTTCAGACCTTGCAATTCTCTGATTTCTCAAAGAAATTAGCATCAATAGTAGTGTAGATGCCTCAATTATTTTCCTCCTTAACTACTTCTTCCCACTTGTTCTTGATACCAAACTCAATTCAACTTGGCACCTTTTTGATTCAGCCGCAAAGATTTTTTTTTTTAAAATGAAATGCATCCTTGATACAAAATGATTCCAAAACACTAGCCACCTCCCCCACACTTAATCTTTTGTCCATCTTGGGCAAAGTAACATCAAGAAACATCTCAAACAAACAAGTCCATGGAGAAGTATGATTAAGAGTAGAAAATATAGGAAGGAAAATAGAATAGATTATGTCTCAACTATGATTATTGCCGAAAATTGATTTGGAAAGGAGAAACAAATTGATTAGCCTCCATAGATGTGATCCAATCATAGAAATATAGTTTTGAAAGAACCTAAGCAAGTTCTAGAGTACAATCACATATGTGTCATAAAAATAACGCTAATTCTCACTAAGTATAAATAAATCATCTCAAGTCATCAATTAAGAATCTAAAGCCAAGTAGTAGTCAAGCATCCAAGAATTCATCCATTAGCTCAAACCTTAAGTCTTAACAACCAAATTTAATTTATTTTCAAGAGACTCTAAAATGATATGAAAACAACATAGAGGGATACATTTATTCCTACTCATTAAGAAAAATTGCCAAAAGAAATAACATGGTATTTACAATGTCTATTTATTCATTCTATTTTATCTAAGAATTTATTATCAACAATTCACTTCAAAAAGAAACATTTACATCTAAAAACATAAAAATGATATATACAATGAAATGTAAGCGCAAGTGTCACGCCCCCAGAGGTACATGCTTCCTCGAAAATCGGGCAGCATCTCCCCTATACGGCGGACAATATGGGGCAAATATACATAATATCTCCACCAATATAGCTCAGCCACAAGTGGTTGGCATCACGACAATAAGTATAAGACACATCCATGCAGTTTTATATCATAAGGAAAGATAGCGGGTGGCTCAGCCACCTTAATCATAAAAGAACTACAATTCAAAGAGTACACCAAAAGACTCAGATAACGACAAAACCCGATAATGAATAAAATGCAACTACAAGTACTGAAAACAAACAACTAAATCGAATATCGAAAAATAACTCAACTCGACACTAGGGACCGACAACTGGATCCTCTCCTAGCTCCAAGAAATACGTCTACCTGCTATCTGAAATAACAAAGAAGAAAGCAGGGGTGGTGAGTCCGGGCGGACTGCGGGTATATGAGTAGACAAATAAGCATGACATAATAAGGATAACGGAGTAGAGAAATCAACAGTGTACAGTCCATAAGGAAATATAGAAACCTAATCATGCATAACATATGTAAATCGACATGGTATAAAATCCGAATAATGACTAAGTAGGTATAGAACAACTCAATAACAATAATATCAAGATATACATGCATGTCAAACATGTGCAACAATCATAGCTCATATAAGTGCATCAAACACAAGCAAATGCATAAAAGAAGTACGTATGCACATGATGCAATGACATGTGTCACCCCTGACGCCAGTCAAGCCATCAACACATCCCATCTGTGTGACCGAGTGGGTAGGGCTGTGACAACTGTACCACTCCAACAACAAATACCACATAAGGCGTGGTTGAGTGGACAGGATGCTGGGGAGTCTACACTCCAACCCCGATACATAGGGGGAGCTATACAGCTGCAATATCCCTCTAAAAACAACGGTGAGGGTGAGCCACCAACAACTCATCCCTCTAAAAACAACGGTGAGGGTGTCACTGTTTGGCATAACAGGGCAGGTGCTCGCACTCTAATAACTACCACGATAACAAGTGGTTGAGTGAATCAAGCAACAATATGACTAACGACGACTTAACCAAATGTAAGCCAATAGTCGTTAGTATGCAACGTGCAAGTATGGTGCATGCTATACGATGCACGAACAACCGGAGAAACAACGATGCAATAAAATCCAACAAGTATACGATGCATCAATACAACCAACCGGAAATCGAAAATCAACGATTATGCACCTACACTACTAGGTAGGGTATTTTCTAATGCCAAATAAACCTATCTGTGTTTAATGGACTTCTAGGTACTCGCGTACAAGCGATACTTTATAGAACAGAAAATCAACCGAGGACTGTACAGATACGAATTTGGGAACACTCGAAGATCAACGAAGAATAAGTCTCAACGACGATGTTTTAAATAACGACAAAGAACAAGATCAAGCAACCTATCAGACATAATATAGCCATATTTTTAAGGTAAAAAAAACTACTCGAGTACAAAGGAGAAGTACCCGCCTTATAATTGTAGAACGTATACGAACAGAACCTTCCACGATCAACTGAACGAATCTGAATTAAGGTCATGTATAAATGATAAGATTTAGCTAATTATAATTAACCAAAATTAGGATGGAGTCTAATTATAACATCTATCCAATACAAATTTATAAACAACTATGAGTTCCTCTTTAATCTAATTTTTCACAGCTAGACCATAAAGTTAACCATCTAATTTAACGCAAGATTTAATCATTATTGACCCATTAAATTTCCACTAACACATCCTAGCATTAATCAACCTGATCACTTAGCTATCTCCAACCTCCTCGAATCTACATCGCTAAAATGAAACAAAGATAGACTGGACATGGGGGCAGAATATGATAAGCAATACCATTTCTCAAATGTAAGGTTCTGTTTTGGTTGTAACTTTAACCGATGTAGCATATGCCCATGCAAAGCAATGTATGCAGTAACAAGTTAAGAATCATCTGGCAACCATCCATTGTTTTTAATCTCCTCACATTTGATAAGCATATATCCACAAGTAACGAGAAATCAATGTCACAAAAGAAAACAAGAGAATGGAACCTCGTTGCTCTAGATTACTTGGTAATAATTGGTTGTTTTGCTTAAATGATAGTAAATATAACAGAAATCAGACAAAACAGATAACATTAGAAAAGAGGTTGGAATGCCATTCCCTAGTTTTAGACAGAGGAAGATCAGAAACAGGAGGGTTGAGGTTTCCCTCACATCCTCTAGAACAAATGAGGTTCCTAAACAAGGGAAAACAAATTCCTCTCCTCCCTCTCAAAAACCCTTAATCCAGGAAAGTCCATCACCATTAAGAAGACAAAAACTCAGAAATAAAACCCTGCAACCAAAATTTATCAACAAGCCACTCGAAACGTTACAACCAAGGAGAACAACATGAATCCAAAATTGGCAGAATTGAAGCCTGACAACATTAAAAGGCTTACCTGATTTTGGCCGGCGCAAACAATTGGGGGGCGGCGTCGGGAAGACGATGGGAGACGGTGCTCTGTTCTTGCACGCCGGCGAAGACAGAAGAAGAAGAATAGGAGGAGGAGAAAAGGTCGGAGGGCAACGACGCTAGGGCTTAACGGCGCCAGCGGGCTAAGGCTGCGACGTCGTCGGGCGGTTTCGAGAGGATCGGGGAGAAGAAAATGGCGAAGAGCGGAGAGGGTTCCGGAGAAGTTAGGGCACGGCTGGGTTTTATAACATAATTTTTTTAGCTTTTTACAAATAAACCCTCCAAGTTTTGGAAATTACAACTAAGCCCTTTAAAATTTACAACTACGCCCTTTAAAATTNATGTCCCAAAAAGGGACATCCATTACATTGACCCTAGACACCCAGTCTACAATTTAGGGGGAGGCTCCAAACTAGTTGGCACCTTAAAATCAGCCTCTGCCCAGGTGGGCACTTAGGATTAGCTTCAAAGTTAATTTGATCTTGTACTATTTAGTACCAGGGTTTTCAATGAGTAAGTTAAAAGTCCAACTTCTGTAAGCGGCTTTGCCTAGAAAATGGGTTGTTGCTCCAATAAGGCTTCGGCCAAAGAAGGCCACTGTGCCTCGCCATGGCCTGGAAGCCAATTATTGAAGTGTACTTTTAACTTACTACTTGTTGAACTTGGATCTAACACAAGGTCAAGTTAACTTTCTAAACAAACTCAAAATCATCTCACAAAATCATAGGACTCCCTTGATTGATGACTTAGACCGAGTGAGATGAATAAGGATAACCAAATTCAAATTATTGATTGATAACTCAACATTCAAATTAAAATTAAAATTCAAATTCAAAAATTAAAATTCAAATTAAAATTAAAATTAAAATTAAAATTCAAACTGAAATTAAAATTTAAAATTAAAATTAAAAATTAAAATTCAAATTAAAATTCAAATTAAAATTTAAAATTCAAATTAAAGTTAAAATTCAAAAAGTTAAAATTAAAATTAAAATTCAAATTAAAATTCAAATTAAAATTAAAATTCAAACTGAAATTAAAATTTAAAATTAAAATTAAAAATTAAAATTAAAATTAAAATTCAAATTAAAATTTAAAATTCAAATTAAAGTTAAAATTCAAAAGTTAAAATTAAAATTAAAATTCAAATTAAAATTCAAATTAAAATTCAAATTAAAATTTAAAATTCAAATTAAAGTTAAAATTCAAAAGTTAAAATTAAAATTAAAATTCAAATTAAAATTCAAATTAAAATTCAAAATTCAAATTAAAATTAAAATTCAAATTAAAATTTAAAATTAAAATTAAAGTTAAAATTCAAATTAAAATTCAAATTAAAATTCAAAATCAAATTTTTAAATCTTCTTAGATTTTTTTTAAAAAACTCAACCTAAGGTCTAAACCTTTTACTTAACTGTAGGAAAACAAATGGATCATTGACAGTGGATGCTCCAGACACATGACTGGGGATCCCACCAAATTTACAGAACTCAAGTACAAAAGACTAGGGACTGTTGCTTTTGGAAACAACGGTAAACTTAAGGTAATTGGCCTAGGCAATATTGAACTTGAGTCTGATTTCATAATAACAAATGTATTACTTGTTGAAAATTTCAACTTCAATTTACTAAGCATTAGCCAATTGTGTGACACTGGTTATAAGGTTAGGTTCCTATCCAATGAATGTCTGATCAAACACAATGACAACCCAAACATCACACTTAGAGGACTTAGGCACAATAACATTTATGAAATTAAGTTAACCTGTCCCTTAGAAAATTGCCTCTTAACCCATAAGGATGTGACTTGGCTCTGGCATAGGAGACTTTCACATACTCACTTCAAAAAACTACCTAAACTAAATGGTTTAGTTAGAGGCCTACCAAAGTTATCTAACCTTGAGTCAACCTTATGTAATGCTTGTCAACAAGGAAAACAAACTAGGTCAACCCACAAACCAACTAATCAAACTCAAACCAAGTCAATTCTGGAATTAATTCACCTAGACCTATTTGACTCACATGGGGTTAAATCAATTAATGGTAACCTATACTGCCTAGTAATTATAGATGACTATTCAAGATTTACCTGGGTAAAATTCTTAAAAAATAAAGATGAAACGTTTGAAATACTCACTCAATTTTGTAAATTAACAGAAAATGAAAAAGGGATTAAAATCAAAAGACTTAGGAGCGATAATGGCGGAGAATTCAAAAATCACAAATTTAATCAATTTTGTCTAGAAAAAGGTTACCATCACGAATTCTCTTGCCCTAAAACACCTCAACAAAATGGAGTTGTAGAAAGGAAAAATAGAACACTACAAGAAGCAGCTAGAACAATGCTTAATGAATACAACTTACCTAAATACCTTTGGGCTGAGGCTGTTAGTACAGCTTGTTATGTACAAAATAGAATAACTCTAATTAAAAACCTAGGAAAGACCTCCTTTGAAATCTATTATAACAAACAACCTAACATTAAATACCTTAAAGTATTTGGATGTAAAGTCTATATCTTAAACACAAGAGAACACTTAGGTAAATTTACTTCTAAGATTGAGGAAGGTATCTTTGTAGGTTATTCCCTTACCAGTAGAGCCTATAGAGTTTATAATAAAACTACCCTAAAAATTGAAGAAACTACAAATGTAAAATTTGATGAAAAATCTGACTCAAATAACTCTGATCAAACCATCTACCAACCAATTGACTTTGTTAGATCCAGTACTGACCCTGATGTAAGGCAAATTGAGGACCAAAACGATGATCTAACTGAACCCACACCTGATACTGAACCTAACCAACCCAGAACTGTTCGAGTTAGCTCAGCCCACCCAACTAATCAAATCTTAGGTGATCCAGAACTAAGGGTTCAGACTAGATCAGCTTTTAGGAACCTTAGTCAAATTGCCTTGATTTCAAAAATTGAACCCAAGTCTATAGAAGAGTCTTTACTTGACCCTGATTGGATCATAGCCATGCAGGAAGAGTTAGCCCAATTTGAACGTAGTCAAGTCTGGGACTTAGTACCCCTACCTAAAGGCAAGAAATTTATTGAAACTAAATGGGTCTTTAGGAATAAACTTAACGAACAAGGAGAAACAGTTAGGAATAAGGCTAGGCTAGTAGCTAAGGGGTTTAGCCAAGTAGAAGGTCTTATGAAACCTATGCCCCTGTAGCCAGACTTGAATCCATTAGAATGCTCTTAAGTTATGCAGCCCATAAGGGATTTAAGCTTTATCAAATGGATGTTAAGTCAACCTTCCTAAATGGCCTAATTAAAGAAGAAGTTTATGTAGGTCAACCTCCTGGTTTTGAAAGCTTAGAACACCCTGACTATGTCTTTAGACTTAAGAAAGCCTTATATGGACTTAAGCAAGCCCCTAGGGCCTGGTATGAAAAATTGTCTAACTACTTAGTATCTAAAGGCTTTAACCAAGGCAAAATTGACCCAACACTATTTGTTAAAACTCTAAAAACTGATATTTTTATAGCTCAAGTATATGTAGATGATATAGTATTTGGTTCAACTAACTCAAACTTTTTACAAGATTTTATAACGGTAATGAAAAATGAATTTGAAATGAGTTTAGTAGGTCAATTAACTTTCTTTTTAGGGTTACAAATAAAACAGACTAGTGAGGGTACTTTTGTCTATCAACAAAAATACACTAAAGAATTACTTAGAAAATTTGGAATGGATAGTGCTAAAGAAATTAAGACACCTATGGCTACCAATCAAACTATAAATAGTGACACAAATGGCAAACCTGTTGACCTTAAGTATTATAGAAGTGCTATAGGTAGCTTACTTTACCTAACTGCAAGTCGACCTGATATTCTCTTTGCAGTTAGTATGTGTGCTAGGTATCAAACATGTGCTAAAGAATCACATCTAACCCTAGTTAAAAGGATATTTAGGTATCTCAAAGGGACAAAAAATTTAGGAATTTGGTACCCTAGAACAGCCCAGTTTGAACTTATTGGATTCTCTGACTCAGATTATGCTGGCTGTAAGTTAGACAGAAAAAGTACCAGTGGTGGATACCAACTTCTAGGACCCTCACTAGTTAGCTGGTTCAGTAGAAAACAACATTGTGTTGCCCTATCCACCACTGAAGCTGAGTATATAGCAATGGGTGAATGTGTAGCCCAACTACTCTGGATGATGCATACCTTAAAAGATTTTAACTTAGATTTTAAGAAAGTCAAAATTTTTATAGATAACCTAAGTTCAATCAATTTAACCAAAAACCCAATCCACCACTCTAGGACCAAACATATAGAAATAAAACACCATTTTGTCAGAGATCATGTAAATAAAGGAGAAATTGAACTTAACCATGTTGAATCTAAGTCTAATCTAGCTGATATATTTACCAAACCACTTCCTGAATCTGAATTTAGCAACTTGAGAAGGTTAATAGGAATGTGTGTTATAGACTAGGACTGACCTGATAAGTTTAAGTTAACTTTTTCAGTTTGTGAGTTTAAAAACATGGATTTTTTGAACTTGTTTTTCAAAATTTATTATCTTTCAAAATTTAACTTAAACACGGACTTTTCAAATGTGGTTTTCAAGAACTTTTATTGTCTTTCAAAATCTGATTTTCAAAACTGGCAGACTTAGCCTATCCCCTAGAATTGCATGAACCTATAGTTTTAGGTAGCCGCATCTCACAAAACACATAAGATTAACTTGTTTGTGTTTGCAAAAACATAGAACGGTTGTGAGATTCATAGGACTCTGCCTGGACTTCCGAATGCTTATGTCAGTGCATCACAGTAAGTCTGGGCGTAAAATACCTACGTTACAGTGATCAAGTCAAGTAGTCTTGCACTAAAATCTGAGCTAGACATTATTACTTGACTTGACTAACTCAGTGAACACTACTATCATCTAGATAGTTAGTCAGTAACTAGAGTTAGACATATGAAAAGGGACCACAATCATTACTTGGTCCAGGGGGAGCTGAGGTCAAAATACTTTTTTAAAAATGTCATTTTTGACAAAACACATTTGAACATTTTGATAAATTTTGATCCCTAAAAATTTTTTTTAAGATTGATATTATATTTTCTGAAAAAAAAAAAAAAATTTTGAAAGAAATTTTTTTTTTAGATTTAAGACTAGTTTTTTTTCTAACACTTAGCCTATATTTCTACTCCCTTAAACTTGTTATGCCTATTTTTTGATGAATGACAAAGGGGGAGAGTAGGGTAAAGGGTTAGAAAAGTGCAAACAGCATGATTATTTCACAGTTAATTAATTCTGCTCTCTTGTGTGCTGCAACTTTCATACCTATGCTTATATTATTTGCATGTTTATGCAAGTTCATATCTGCTGTTTTTTTTCTTTCCCTAACTTTAACCTAGGTTGTCATTACATCAAAAAGGGGGAGATTGTTGGTGCAGTTTGTACTAACGGTCAAACTCGGGTTTTGATGTATGACAAAGTGGTTAAAGTTAGGGTTGTTGGTGTTTAACCTCTTTACTAAGTGTGCAGGGTTGAAAGACTTAGGACCAGACACCAGGCTGAAGTCCAGGATGGTTGAGTCCTGGCGGGAAGTCCAGTTGGGTCCGCGGGACCTGACAACTGGCTGAAGACCAAGTTGGTTGAGACTTGGCAGGAAGACCAAGGTGGTTGAGCCCTGGCAGGAAGTCCTGGTGGGTCAAGAAGTCAAGTAGAGCTGCACAAGGTAAGTGAGGTAAGTCACTGGAGGAGCGAACCAGTGAGGACGCGTTCCCCTTGAGGGAACATTAGGCGTCGGTTCGACCTAGGGCTCCATTTTGGAGACCCAAAGTCAGAACCAAGACAGCTAAGGCTGTTTTAACTAACTTATTATTTGCTGTTTTGGACTAACCCTGGATGCAGGACCGAAGGACTGTGTTTCTGCAGCTCAGAGAGCCTCAAAGGAGTGAGGCCGTAGCTGAGCAGGGCGCCCCGGATGTGTCGGGCGCCCCCAGAGTCAACCCAAAGTCAGCAGAGAGGTAAACGCCCCGACAGCAGCGCAATTGGGGGCGCCCCGCGTGTCTCGGGCGCCCACTGTGCCACGCCACTGAAGGCTGCTGCAGCTCACCCTCGCGAAGCCAGAAGATGGAATTTTGACCGGTCAGTCGGGCGCCCCGCGCGCGTCGGGCGCCCCAGTCAAAGGTGATCCCGAAGAAGAAGAGATCAGAGTTGACCAGAGGCCTCGCCGGATCAAGAGCCACGTGGGGGGCGCCCCGCGCATGTCGGGCGCCCCCAGGGCTATAAATAGAGCCTTCGACCAAGGCTGGAGATACAACACTACTTCCAACGCCTCAAAGTTCTTCTACGCTCGCGCATTGCTCCGGAAACGCCTCACTTCGAGCCGACGACGTCCTGCTGCCCCGAAAGAGTCGACCTACTCCGGACGTCGGTAAAAAGAAGAACTTAACTTTTTAATACATATTTTATTGCACTTAATTACTTGAAAGTGTGGGGTTGTCACACTTTCAATTCATTTGTACTCGCCTACTCTATCGGGGTTGACCGATAGAGAGTTTAGTGGATTGCCCAACGGAAAGGTCCGAGGGACCTGGGCCTTCGAGTAGGAGTCGCCGAAGGCTCCGAACGAAGTAAAAATCGTTCGTGTTTGTGTGTTCGTTTTTATAATCGTTTCTTTCATTTCCGCTGTGCACGCTTTTTAAAGCACTCTGATTTGATTTTTAAAAGTCACGTGATTCACCCCCCCTCTCACGTGCATCGATCCTACAGAAATAACACTTATTTTTACAGGATCTACCTCTATACCTCTCCTAGAGACTATATGTCCAAGCACAATACCATGCTCTACCATGAAGTGTCATTTTTCAAAATTAAGCACAAGGTTAGTCTCAATGCAACGGTGTAAAACCTTAGACAAATTTTCTAAACATGAATCAAAAGATGTGCCAAAAACTGAAAAATCATCCATAAACACCTCCATATAATGCTCTAACAACTCACCAAATATACTTACCATGCATAACTGAAATGTTCCTGGTGCGTTGCAGAGTCCAAAAGGGATCTGTCTGTAGGCAAAAGTGCCAAAGGGGCAAGTGAAGGTAGTCTTCTCCTGGTCCTCTGAATCTATACAAATCTGAAAGTAGCCTGAATAACCATCCAAAAAATAATAATGGGACTTCCCTGCCAGTCTTTCAAGCATCTGATCAATAAAGGGTAAAGGGAAGTGATCTTTCCTGGTGACCTTGTTGAGCTTCCTGTAATCAATGCAGACTCTCTAGGAATTCTTAACTCTGGTGGGCACTAGTTCGTTGCTTTCATCTGCCACCACTGTCACCCCAGATTTCTTGGGCACCACGTGTATGGGACTAACCCACTGATTGTCAGAAATGGAGTAAATGATACCTGCCTGTAGAAGTCGAGTCACCTCTTTCTTTACAACGTCCAAAATAAGTGGATTAAGTCTCCTTTGTGGCTGTCTCACGGGTTTAACATTTTCTTCCAAGAATATCCTGTGCATACAGATAACTGGGCTGATACCTGGTATATCTGATAAAGTCCACCCAATTGCCTTCTTGTAATGTCTCAGGACTTGCAATAATTTCTCTTCCTGCTCTGACTCCAAATACTGTGCAATAATAACTAGAAAATTCTGCTCCTCTCCTAGGTACATATACTTCAAGTGGCCTGGTAATGGCTTAAGTTCAATCTGACCCTGCTTAGTGGGTATGAGTGATCCTTGGGGCTCTGTGCAATCCCCTACACTATCATACCTAAACTCTGAATCCTCTGATATGTCAATAGAAATAGGTGATCCTTGAGGCTCAGTGCAATCCCCTACACTTAGAAAATCCTCACCAGCTGGAAGTAGATCTGAAATAACCCCTGAAATGTCCTCAGCCTCAATAGCAAATATATTCTTAGCCTCCTCTAATCTGCCAACTCCTCTGGAAACATCAAATGAAACTCCCTTAGCATGCATATCTGCATCAACCAACTCCTCCAAAATACCAATGCTCATAATGGAGTGGTCCTCTCTCGGATGCTTCATAGCGTCAAAAATGCTAAACTGAACTACCGTGTCTCCAATCTCCATCGAAAGCGTACCAGCATAAACATCTATCTTCATTCTAGCAGTCTTCAGAAATGGTCTCTCTAAAATGAGTGGAGAACGGTGTGCAAGGTAGTCTCCCTCCATATCCAAAATGTAAAAATCTGCAGGAAATATCAGCTTCTTTACCTTCACCAAAACATCTTCAATTATACCAGCTAGGTGGGTCTGGCTCCGGTCTGCTAACTGTATCACGACACCAGTAGGCTGTAAAGGACCAATACCAAGCATCTGAAAGACTGACCTGGGCATCACATTAATGGAGGCTCCTAAATCCAGCATAGCATCATGGAACATGGTCCTCCCAATCTCACAAGATATAGTAAAAACTCCAGGGTCTTCACACTTATGAGGAATGGCATGAATAAGTGCTGAAATATTTTTCCCCAAGCTGACCAACTCATTCTCCTTAAGCTTCTTTTTGTGAACACATAAATCTTTCAGGAACTTAGCATACATAGGAATCTGTTTAATCATGGTCAACAAAGGTACATTGATCTCTACTTTACTGAACAACTTCACTAGCTCATTATATTCCTTAGATTTCTCCTCTTCCACTTGCTTCTTAGCCTTAGTTTTGCGTTGAGGGAAAGGCAAAGGAACTCTCAAATCATCTTCTTGAGCCAAAACATGAGGAGCTGAAATTGGGACTGATTTCCCACTTGATGTAGCTGCTGTGAGGTTGGTTTCGGTTTTGATTTCTCCCTCATTTTCCACCAAAATCACAGGATTACTTGATGAAGGATTTGAGCACGGACTAGGGGTGGAAGCAACTGATTTTGAAGTGATTTTGGGGCTGATTGGTGCTAAAAATGTAGGTGCTACCTGTTTTCAAAAAAATCTGCTCTTGGACCATTTCGAGTTGAAGTAACCTTCCCACTCCTCAAAGTGATAGCGCTAACATTTCCCTTTGGATTGGGAATAGCTTGAGAAGGTAGTTGGCTCGATCCTTGAGCTTGACTTTGATTTATCCCACTAGCCAATTGTCCAATTTGCCTTTCGATGCTTTGTAAGGCGCCAAAAATATTACCCTGCTGTGATTGCTGGAATTGGGGCTGTTGGGGCTGATAGGAGGGCTGAAATTGTTGATGAAATGGCTGATAATTAGATTGGAATGATGGTTGACCTTGCTGAGAATTATAGCCTTGAAAATTCTGATTTTGAAGTGGGAATGGTTGTGGTGAAGATTGAAATTGGGTGGGCTGAAATCCTTGATTTTGTGGTTGAAAATTTTGATTGTAAGGCTGTGTGGGTTGGAAAACTTGCTGGTTTTGAGGTTGGAACATCTGAAATATTTGAAAACCTTGCTGCCCCTGCTGAATTGGCTGGAATTGCTGGAATTGCTGCTGAAATTGCTGCTGAGGTTGCTGAAATGGCTGAATTTAGGGCTGGAATTGCTACTGAGGTTGCTGCAGTTGCTGGAAATTTTGTTGAGATGGCTGAAATTGTTGTTGTTGTGGGTTTTGTTGGTAGAAGGAATTTCCATACCTCAGATTTGGATGATCCCTCCAACCAGGGTTATAAGTAGAAGAGTAGGGGTTATTCCTAGCTTGAAATTGTCCCCTAACCAATGCTGCTATTGTCTCATCTTGTTGGAGGTTGGGACATGAATCTGAATTATGTTCCTGGCTAGAGCAAATACCACATACCCTCATCACTTGGCTTGATTGTGGAGGTATCGAAGAGTTGGGATTTTGGCTTGCATTATTGAGAGCCATTTGCTTTATCAATGATGTGAGCTCTACCAGAGAATTCTTGATTTCTTTCTGCTCATTTGATACCATCTGAACTTCATTAACTCCTCTAGTAGACAAAGCTCTACTCCCAAACTGTTGTGAGTTCTCTGCCATGTTTGAAATAAGCTCCCTAGCTTGTTCTGGTGTTTTGTTAACTAGGGCTCCTCCAGCTGCAGTATCTATCATGATCCTATCCATCTGTAATAAACCCTCATAAAAATACTGGATGAGTAACTGCTCACTAATCTGATGCTGTGGGCAGCTAGAACACAGTTTGTTAAACCTTTCCCAATAATCATACAAAGTTTCTCCTACCACTTGCTGAATGCCACATATGCTCTTCCTGATGATTGCAGTCCTAGATGCTAGGAAATATTTCTCCAAGAATGCTTTCTTCATAGAAATCCAGCTAGACACGTGCCCAGTAGGTAAATAGTAGAACCAATCTTTTGCCGCTCTAGTCAGGGAAAATGGAAAAGCCCTCAGCTTGATATCTTCCTCTGAAATACCCTGAGGCTTCATGGTGGAGCAAACAACGTGAAACTCATACAAGTGTCTATTGGGGTCCTCCCCAGACTGTCCTTGAAATTTGGGCAATAAGTGAATGAGTCCGGATCTAAGCTCAAAATCACCAGTCAGCTCTGGATAAGCAATGCTGGAATACTGAAAAGTATCATCTGGTGCTGCAAGTTCTTTCATGGTCTTCTGGTGGTCTGCCATAATAATGCCTGAATGAGTAGGAATAGTCTGAAAAGGAGGAATATCAATAGCCTATGAAATTATACCTTGGTTCCTCCTAGCTCTGAAAGTTCTCTCAATTTCAGGGTCAAATTCTTCACACTACCTGCGGACCTGGTCATAAAATAAACAAATCGCAGTAAATGTGTATGGACAAATGAAACAGGTAAAGTAAATCACAAGATATAGCAGTAAGCACAAAAAACTGGATCAAGAAAAATATCAAATAAGCAAACAAGCTTAAGCAAACAAACTCAACTAGTGTTTCCCCGGCAACGGCGCCAAAAATTTGATGGAACCCAAATGATAGGTGTCACGAATGTGGGTCTCAAATTTAGATATTTGTAAAGCTGGAAACCCTTTTTGCTAACAAGAATAAAAATGTAGTAAAGGGGCCACAGGTCGTATTTTTCCTAGGGCTAGTTAAGGTTGTTTGATTCAAGCTCAAGTTTACGTGTCGTCAAATATTTTTTTGGGTTTCAAGTAAGAATTGGGTTTGATTTCAATTAGAAATGAAAATGCAATGAAAAGAAAGAAAACTTAACTAAGCAAACTTAAACTAGGTATTGGCAACTAAGGACTCAACCAATTATGAACTTAATCAAGCCAATGCAAATCAGCCGAATGTGAAGAATAAAACTAATAGCAAATGCAATATTACACTAGAAGTTGTATGTAACTATAGAGATTAAAATTCGAAACAACCAAATGGGAAACAAATTGTGCTCGAATCAGGGGTTGACTCTTCACTTAACACTAAAATTCAAAGATAAAGAAAACTGATACACAAGGAGAAAAACCTATGTGCCGAAATGATACCTACCAATGTTTACTTGATCTACCAATCAGTTCTAAATTTCCACTTGATACAAACTGCAGATCTACAACTTGATACACATGAATAGCACACTAAAATTCAGAAACAACCGATATTGAAGCAGGAATTCAGGATTGAAATTTATTTGCAGCAAGTGAGATTACAATTCAAACACATCCGCATGCAAAATGAAGCTGATTTCAAGTACACAAATACACTAAAAGGTATGTTTAATCTTGATACGACTCAATGCTGAAACTTAACTGGATGCTACACGCAGAAATGCAGCAAACTTGATATGCAGAAAAGAAAGGCTGATGTCCTGAAAATGATACTAAATGCAGAACTATTAACTAACAATTAAGAATTGAAACTGATCGATTTAGCATTGGAAAGCATAGCTATAAATAAAGTGATATGCAGGGATGAGTGAAGAAATTCAGAACCCGAAAGCTAATCAATTCAGACACAAACTTGATGCAGAAGTGATACGCAGGAATGCATAAATTCAGAAATGATACGATTGCAGAAACAAACTTGCAACTGAGATTAAATTGCACAATCTAGTGTCAGACAAGATGTAGAAGATCTAAAGTTTACTTGACACAAGCTACAGGAGCTACAACTAAAAACTTGCAGAACTTGAAACTGATACGCAAGAACTTAAAACTAATATGCAGAAATAACTAAATTGATAGACAAACTGAGATTAAATGTAGTTGTTCACTAAACAAGTAATCTATCTGATTCGAATGCAGATTTGGAAAAGCAATAAATGCAGAAATGATCCAAAGAAACTAAGTTCACTGATACAAAATTTCAGAAACTGTAAATGATAATAGGAATTGAGATCTACTGATAAGAACAAAAATTCACAAAGAAACTAAGTCTCGATCCCTTCCTTAGCTCAAGATCCTCTTGCCATTACACAAGAGCAAGCCAAGAACCCCCTAGCTCAACAGATCGCTGGAAAAATCTGCCTCAGTGATCGATTCAACTCTCACTCTGCTCCCGGCTGAAAAATTCATCCGATCTCCTCGATCTTGCTGTGTGGAATTGCGGTGATTATTTGGAGACGATCAGAACAATCCAGAGAACCCTCCGAATTGCTCAGATGGATGAAAAGTGGCACAAAACCGAGATCCAATCAGTGAAGGGCAGAGCTGATGAAACCCTCAATCAACTCTGTTCAGTGGCAATTTGGAGCTGAAATCTTAACGGAAACAGCTTCTCGACGATCTAGATCTTGATCTAATGTTGAAATCGAAGCGGTCGCGCGATCCAATGAAAAGAATTGAAGAAAAACAGTGAGAAAATGCGAAGAACTGGAAACTGGCAAAGAAGACGTGACAACTCTGATCGGGGTCAGATGACAGTTTATATCTGTTAACATTGGACGACTGAGATCATTTCAACTCCATCCAACAGCTGGATCTCATCCGATTTGAATCAAACTTTCTAGATCTTGATCAAGAGTCAGGATCTACCTCTCAGTAGCTTGGATCTTCCAGATTTACAATGGATGGCTCAGATCAACCTGATCTTTGAATGGACGGTCTAGATCCCTCTGATCTTGATCCAACGGCTGAATGATCTCTGATTTGGATGAAACCTTCAGATCTTGATCCAAGTGCTTGATTAACCTTAACCCCAGCTCGGATTGCCTCAATGTTCTCAGATGGCCTAGATCTAACCGTTTTTGAATCAGACGACCCATATTAGTCGATACTTGATCACTCGATCCGGGTCCACTTCCGACTCAAGTTTGACCCAGCATGACCTAGGTCCATGATCCTTCCATGCCTACAAAAGTAGATTAATAATTTAGTAACAAAATAATTCAAATGTATCAAGATTTACAATAAAGTCCAAATTAGAATTAATTCATAGAACCTAAGGTAAATTCAAGATTAAGCAGGTAAAATATGGGTCAAACATGGATTTTAGAACCTGAAATGATCAACAAAATAGTACTTATCACTTAGCCGCTGAGTACACACACTCATACTCAGACCCTTACAACTCAGTTGACTCTTCACCAGCAGTCTTGACTGTTGCCTTCACGCCCTCTTCATCTTTGGCCCTCGTCCCTCGGATGCGCACGCAAGCCTCCAGCTTGTCTCCATGCCATCCTTCACGTACACCTCGAAGTCCGCGTCCCTCGGCTCATCATCTCTGCTATCCAACGGTCCCTCGGATGCGCACGCAAACCTCCAGCTTGCCTCCATGTCATCCATCACCTGAAGATATCAACCAAGTCCATGTGTACCTGTACACATGCACACTCATATACACATATGAGAACAACACAAATCCTAACTTAACCATATTGCCCATACATCAAAATATCATGATCCTCCAGATCATCTCAGGGTCGATTGCCCCAACAATCTCCCCCTTTTTGATGTGTGGCAATATGTTAAGTTAGGTAAACAAATAGCAATGATAATAGCAAGAGCAATTGAAAACTTAAAGCATAATACACAAGAGGCAACCTCCCCCTTAACCTATGCTTTCTCCCAAATTTCAATTCTTATTGCTAATCCCAAAGTTATGTTTTCCCAAAACTCACTCCATAGTATCAAAGTTAAGTTTGGACCCAAACCTAACTTAACACCCAAGTTCTCCCCCTTTGACACCATCAAAAAATTGCCCCAAGCAACCCTACCCTTGGTGGCAAATAGAACTTAACCAGATTTCTGAAAAACCCCTCAAAAATCACAAATTTACAACCTGCCCACTGTTGATGCAGTCTGACCCTGATTGTTGTTTTGGTGTTGACACCGATTTTAGTTTTGATTGATGAGATGATTATGATTAAGTCCTGGTCGGGGACTGGGCTTTGGATGAATGTAAAAAGTCCTAGCTTGGAGGGCTAGGTGTGAAAAGTCCTAGCTTGAAGGGCTAGGTGTGAAAAGTCCTAGCTTGGAGGGCTAGGTGTAAAAAATCCTAGCTTGGAGGGCTAGGTGTGAAAAGTCCTAGCTTGGAGGGCTAGGTGTGTAAAAAGTCCTAGCTTGGAGGGCTAGGTGTGGAAAGTCCTAACTAGGAGGGTTAGGTGTGGAAAAGCCTTAGCTTGGAGGACTAGGTGTGAAAATTCCTAACTCGGAGGGTTAGGTGATTGGAAATCCCGGTGAGTGAAGCCGGGTCCTGGTGAGTGAAGCCAGGTTGACTGAAGTCCCGGTGAGTGAAGCTGGGCATGGAGTCTTGGTCCGGGGGACTGAGCAAGAGTCAGAGAAGGCTGGGAGCCCGTTCTCTTGACTTAGAGTGGATTTGACCTTACCTGGATCGGTCTGGTGACCGATCAGGGAAGTTGGCACGGAGTTCCTGATAAGTGTCATTTTATTGATTATTTTATATGCTTAAATCCGTGTTTGACTCATATTTTACTTGTGTAATTGTGGATTTACCCTAGGTTTTAGGATTTATACTCTTTTTGGACCTAATTACAAATTTTGATATATTTGAGTTGTTTTGTCACTAAATTTTTAATCTACTTTTGTAGGCTTGGAAGGATCATGGACCTAGGTCATGTTGGGTCAAGGTTGAGTCAAAAGTGGACCAGATCAAAGGAATCAAGCGTCAACTAATTTGGACCGTCCGATGCAAAGATGGTTAGATCTAGACCATTTGAGAACTTCTGATTAATCCGAGTTGGGTTTAAGGCTAATCTAGCGATCAGATCAAGATCTGAAGGTTTCAGCTCAATCTGAGATCATCTGGCCATTGGATCACGATCAGAGAGATTTAGACCGTCCATTCAAAGACCAAGGTGATCTGAACCATCCGCTTCAAATCTGGAAGATCCAAGCTACCCCGACGATGATCCTGACCTCTGATCAAGATTTGGAAAATTTGAGTCAAATCGGACGAAGATCAACCGTTGGATGGAGTGGGATTAATCTGAGTCGTCCACTGTTTTAACTATAAAAACCGATCCCCTGTTCAGATCTCAGCGTCGCGACCTCACCGAGCTTCAGCCACTGTCTTCGTTTTTTCCAAGTTTTTCATCGTTTTCCTTCAAATTTTCTTCATCAGAGGCGTGACCAACTCGATCACGATCTTGGAACAAGATCTGGATCTTTGGAAGAAGGCTTCAGTAGAGATTCAAGTTCAGAATTGCCTTGGAGCAGAGTTGCGTGAGGGTTTTAGCAATTTCTGCAATCTGATCGATTCAATCGCGATCGCGTGCCATTTTCTTCAATTGGAGCTTACTGGGGGTCCTCTGGTATTCTTCGATCATCATCAAATCATCATCAACCTTCGGAATCGCGAGATCGAGGAGATCGGATTGGGTTTATCCCGCCGAGTCCAGATTTGGAGCAGATTCGACATTGGAGCCAATTTCCCATTGATTTGCGAGTTGAAGGGGTTCTTGGCTTGCCCTTGCGTGACGAACAAGGAGATCTTGATACAAGTGAAGGATTGAGACTTAGTTTCTGGTTGTATTTCTTGTTTTTCTTAGCTGTAATTTCAGTTTCAGCAAAACAGTTTGTGTTCTGTCTTCTTTTCAGCTGTTAGTTTCATTTCTGAATCTTTTCTACCTTAATTAGGTTTCGTTTCTGCAATTCAACTAGACAATTTACTTGTTAGTGAAAGATTCCATTTAATCTCAGTTTATTCCAATTTTATTTCTGTGTATCACTGCTATTTCTGCAAACTCAGTTTCGTTTCTGAATTTTTCAGCCCATATCGAAATTCAGTGTAAGTCTAGGCTTAATTCCTGAAAATTGAGTCATTATTTAGTGTATCAATGCACTTAGACTAGTTTACTTAGCATTGGAAATGTTTTTCAATTCAATTCTACTTTCTTAATTCTGTTCAGTTTGTGTGTGCCAGTTTCAGTTTGTGTATCATCTCAATTCAGTTTTGTTCAGCTGTGCATTTCAGTTTGTTCTTGCATGCCAGTTCAAGCTCAAGTTCTGCAAGTTACAGTTTCAGCACCTATAGTTCGTGTTAGTAAACTTTAGATCTTCTACATTTTGTTTGAAACTAGAGTGTGCAATTTAGATTCAGTTGCAAGTTTGTTCTGCATTTGAATTACTCTGCATCCCTACACATGTATTTCTGCCTTAGAAGTTTTTGAGTTGATCTTCAATTTGATTTTGAATTTTCCTCCTTCAATACTGCGTATTAGATCCCTGATAGCCTAGCCTACCAAGCTGAGCTGAGCATCTATAATTTCTGCAGTTAATCCCAATTTTTGGGTACATAAGTTTTCTTATTTTTCTTTGTATCAAGTGTGATTCTATTTCTGCACATTGTATCAGAAGAGGTTTAGACACCGATTGGTGTCAAGTTAGATGTTGTTTTTCTTGTGCTAAGTTGTTTGAAATCAGTAGGTTTGCATTCGGATCATTCTTAAACCTTATCATCCATGTATGCAATTGTTGCTCTTAAAGTTTGTAGCTAGCATTTGATTCAAGTTGGTTTGCTTCCGAAAATTTCCATTACTGTTTTTATTCACTTGCATAGTATTTGTTTTGCAATTTGAAATCAGATTGGTTTTCAAAATTGGTTAAGTAATTAGTTGGTTAATTTTCCTAATTAGTTGAATCCTTAGTTGCAAAGTTCTAGTTTAAGTTTGCAAAGTTAATTTTTCTTTCCTTTTCATTGCATTTTCTTGTCTATTTGAAACCAAACACCAGATTTTACTTGAAACCCAAAAATATTGACGGCATATAAATGCAAGCACAAATCGAACAACTTGAACTAGCCCTTGGAAAAATACGACCTGTGGCCCCTTTACTACGCTTTTATTCTTTGATTGCAAAAAGGGTTTCCAGCTTTATAAATATCTAAATTTGAGACCCACTTTCGTGACAGCTCTTTTGGGTCCATCAAATTTATGGCGCCGTTGCCGGGGAACATCCTAGTTGAGTTTTTTTATTTTTGCTTGTGTGATCATTTCATATTTTTCTTGATCTATTTTTGCATTTACTGTTATATGTTATGATCTGATTTTATTTGTTTCATCTTTCTATATACTTTTACTGCGATTGGTTTTTGTTTTTATGACCAGGTCTACAGGTGGTGATCTTGAGGATTTTGACCCTGAGATTGAGAGGACTTTTAGAGCTAGGAGGAGCCAGCTCAGTGTTTCAGAGGGATTTGGCATTATTCCTTTTCAGTCTATTCCCACTTATTCAGGCAGTATCATGGCAGACCACTAGAAGACTATGAAGGAACTCGCAGCACCAGATGCTTCATTTCAGTATTCCAGCATTGCTTATCCAGAGCTGGCTGGAGATTTTGAGTTTAGATCTGGACTCATCAATTTGCTGCCCAAGTTTCAAGGATTATCTGGAGAAGATCCAAATAGACACCTGCATAAGTTTCATGTTGTATGCTCCACTATGAAGCCTCAAGGTATTTCAGAAGAAGATATCAAGCTGAGAGCTTTTCCCTTTACCCTTACAGGAGTAGCTAAGGACTGGTTCTACTACTTACCTACTGGGCATGTGTCTAGTTGGATTTCCATGAAGAAGGCTTTCTTAGAAAAATATTTCCCAGCCTCCAGAACTGCTATTATCATAAAAAGTATCTGTGGCATTCAGCAAGTGGTGGGAGAGACACTTTATGACTACTGGGAGAGATTCAACAAGCTTTGCTCCAGTTGCCCCCAGCATCAGATTAGTGAGCAGCTCCTCATCCAGTACTTTTATGAGGGACTATTACAGATGGATAGGATTATGATTGATGCTGCAGATGGAGGGGCCTTAGTCAACAAAACACCACATCAAGCTAGGGAGCTAATTTCAAATATGGCTGAGAACTCACAACAGTTTGGAAGCAGAGCATTATCTACTAGAGGGGTTAATGAAGTTCAGATGGGTTCTAATGATCAGAAAGAAATAATGAATTCATTGGCAGAGATCGCATCATTTATTAAGCAATTGAGTGTTAATAATGCAAATCAAAATTCTAATATTTCGGTGCCTCCACAATCAAGCCAAGTGGTGAGAGTATGTGGCATTTGCTCTAGTCAAGAACACAATTCAGATTCATGCCCCAACCTGCAACAAGATGAGTCAATAGCAGCTTTGGTTAGGGGACAATTTCAAGCTAGGAATAACCCATACTCTCCTACTTATAACCCTGGGTGGAGGGATCATCCAAATCTGAGGTACGAAAATTCTTTTTACCAACAAGGCCCACCACAACAACAATTTCAGCAACCCCAACAATCTTTCCAACAGCCACAACAATCTCAGCATCAAAATTAGCAATTTCAACCCCAAAATCAGCAATTTCAGCCTACATTTCAGAATTTCCAGCAACCGTTTCAAGGGGTTCAACAAGGTTTCCAAGGGAATTTGAATTTTCAGCAACAATACCAACCTTCACAGCAGCAAGTTCAACAACCACAATAAAATTTCCAGCCTTGGAACCAAACTTTTCAGCCCCAAAATCAAGGATTTCAGCCCAATCATTTTCAGCCCTCACCACAACAAGTTCCTTTTCAAAATCAGAATTTTCAAGGGTATAATTCTCAACAAAATTTCCCAACATTCCAGCATACTTATCAGCCCTTCCAACAACAATTTCAGCCCTCCTATCAACCCCAACAGTCCCAAATACAACAAACACAATAAGGAAATCTTTTTGCCGCCATACAAAACCTTGAGAGGCAAATTGGGCAAATGGCTAGTGGAATAAATCAAAATAAAGCTCAGGGATCAGGCCAACTACCTTCTCAAGCTGTTCCTAACCCTAAGGGAAATGTTAGCGCAATTTATTTGAGGAGTGGGAAGGTTGCATCAACTCAAAATGATCCAAGAGCTGAATTTTCTGAAAACAGGGTAGCATCTTCGTTTCCAGCCCAAAACAGCCCCGAAACCATTCCAAATTCAGTTGATTCCACCCCTAGTCCATGCCCAACTCCCTCATCAAGCAATCCTGAAATTTTGGTGGAAAATGAAGCACAAATCAGTAGCGAAACAGATTTTACAGCAGCCATTCCAAACAGGGCAGCAGCTCACAAATCAGCCCTACCATCTTCGGTTCAAGAGGAAGAATTTAGGGTGTCCTTGCCTTTTCCACAGGGGAGAACTCCAACCAAAAGACAAGTGGAGGAGGAGAAAACCAAAGAGTACAACGAGCTGGTAAAACTTTTTAGCAAAGTAGAAATTAATATACCCTTGCTGACAATGATTAAACAGGTTCCTAAGTATGCAAAGTTCCTGAAAGACCTATGTGTTCACAAGAAGAAGCTTAAGGATAATGAATTGGTCAGCATGGGGAAGAATGTTTCATCACTCATCCATGCCATAGCTCAGAAATGTGAAGACCCTGGGATGTTTACTGTATCTTGTGAGATAGGGAGCACCACGTTACATGATGTCATGCTGGATTTAGGAGCTTCCATTAATGTCATGCCTAGGACGGTCTTCCAGATGCTTGGCATTGGTCCTCTACAGTCCACTGGAGTTGTGATTCAGCTAGCAGATAGAAGTCAGACCCGCCCAGCAGGAGTCATTGAGGATGTATCGGTAAAAGTGAAGGAGTTGATTTTCCCTGCAGACTTCTACATTCTAGACATGGAGGGAGAGTATCTTGCACGTAGATCCCCACTTATCCTTGGAAGGTCTTTTCTGAAGACTGCTAGAACAAAAATTGATGTATATGCTGGCACCCTTTCGATGGAGGTGGGAGACACAGTAGTCCAGTTTAGCATTTTTGATGCCATGAAGGACCCTAGGGGAGATCGTTCTATTATGAGCATAGACACCGCAGAGGATACTGTTGAGGCACAGTTTATTGATGATGATACATTTGACATAGTGGGAGGAGCTTTGATTTCAGAGGAAGCTGAGAAGATGGATGGAAAAGCATGTGACAGCCTTGATTTCAAAACTGAAGCTTTACCGGAGTTTTCTTGTTTTTTATTTTGTGATGATATTGCTATTGATAGTCCTAATCTTTTTAATAAGGTTGTTGCAGGTATTACTAAGGAGGCATGCACAGGAGATTATTCTATAGGTGTAGGGGATTGCACAGAGCCCCAGGGACCACCACCATTTCCAGAAAGTGTAGGGACTTGTAGGATGGGAGCAAGTACCCAAGGATCACCTATTCCAGTTGAATGTCCACCAGAATTTGAACCTGAGATGGAGGTATTTCTTGTAGAACCAACAGACATTTTTGAACACGATCAGGTAAGTATTTTTTCTTTTCCTTTAGAAAATTTCAGGGAGATGTCTAGATTTGCATGTGAAGAATGTCTTGATACATCATTTGTGAAAAATAATTTTGAAAATTCTTTAGAGGCACCCAGGCTTGATTTTATGCATTGCTATGATACTCTTGAGATAGATTATGCTAAAACTGATTCTGAGAAATTTTTAGAAGAGTCTGAAATTGAAGTTGTTTGTTTTGAAGAATCTCTTGTTATTTCTTATGCTGAAATTGAGTGTGACAAACTTATGGAGGTGCCAGAAATTGATTTTATTGACTGTGAGACATTTCTTGATATACCTTATGTAGAAACTGCTTGTGAAAAATTTACTGAGGTACCAAAAATTGATTTTATTGGATGCGATGCATTTTTAGATACATTTTATGTAGAGATTGATGATATTGCACTTCTTTCTTACCCCGCACGTTTGAGAAAGGTTTTACATGTATTTGCAGGGTCTCAGAGATTTCTTGAGTGGGTACTCCATTTAGATAGTCTTCAACCCCCTGGAAGATTTTCCAAAAAGAATAAAGAGGGAGGAGTTGATCTCACTTTGACTCATAGCACTCCACCTCTAAAATGGATGTTGAACATTAATCGACCACGCCCACCTGAACAGTTTATTGTAAAGTTTAAGTGTGGGGGAGTCATGCAAAATAAAATTGAGCAAATGAAGAAAATATTTTCAGCCACTCCTACTCCTCCACTACTACGATGGAGATTATTTCTAGATAGACTCCGACCGCTAGAAATAAAGGGGAGTTTGTTCCTTCTTGCATTTTGTTTCATTGCATTTTTCATTTTTATGTTATTTAGAAGTAGAATTTTCTTTTAAAAAGAATTCTTGCTAATAAATGCGTGAGTAGAGTAGAAGAATAAATAGGAGACATTGTAAATACCATTTTATGTTTTTGGCAATTTTCCTTGATGAATAGGAATAAATGTATCCCTTTAGGCTATCTTGATAACATTTTAGAGTCTTTTGAAAACAAATTAAATTTGGTTGTTAAAACTTAAGGTTTGAGCTCATGGATGAAATCTTGGATGCTTGAGTACTACTTGGCCATGGATTCTTGATTGAGGACTTGAGATGAATTAATTGTACCTAGTGAGGATTAGCCTTATTTTTGTGACACATACATGTGATTGTACTCTAGAACTTGCTTAGGTTCTTTCAAAACCATATTTCAATGATTGGATCACATCTATAGAGGCTAATAAATTTGTTTACCTTTCCATATCAATTCTTGACACTAATCATGATCTTTCTATTTTTCTTTCCTTATCTTCTACTCTTAACCATACTTTCTAGGGATTTGTTGATTGGGGATGTTCTTTGATGTTATTTTGCCCGAGACGGACAAAGGATTAAGTGTGGGGGAGTGATTAGTGTTTTGGAATGTATTTTCATCAAGGAAGCACTTCATTTGAAAAAAAATTTCATGTGCCAAATTGAGTTGAGTTGGTGTCAAGAATGAGCAAGAAGAAGTGGTTAAGGATGGAATCGATTGGAGCATTTAGATTTCTCATCATTCTTTAAAGATCCAAGTGGCACGGGAAAAAAAAAGAAGAAAAAAAAATAGAAATCTGCAATGAAGGAAAAGAAAATCTGTTCTAAAAGAAATTTTTCTGTGAAGCTTGATTTGGTCAGCAAGGTTTGGATCAGTTACTATGAGAGTTAATAAAGATCAGCAACTTTTGGCTAGAGTCTGAATTGCAGCGGTGAGGAATCAGAAATTCTGGATTGAGATTGAATTAAAGGCTGATCAAAAGCTGAAGAAAAACAATCTGAAACTGAAAAAAAAAATCTGAATTGCATTGCAAGGGAGAGCTTGGAATCTGAGATAGTTTGAATCTGAGAGCTGTGGAATGATACAAGCTAAACCTGTAAGTAAGCTGCAAAGTGCTGAAATTATGGAAAAGCTATGACAAATTCAGTTATGAAAAAAAACAGTTTGGAAGAGGAAAAAGGCAGCTGTGTAAAAGAAGAAGAAGAGCTGGACATTAGAAAAAAACACTGAATTTTATAAGCAAATCGACTGAGACACAAGCTGATATCAATCAATCAGCTTGTTGGAGTTTCATTTGGTACAGAATTCTGAAGCTGGAAAACTGTGAAGAGCTGAGAAAAATTGATTGAAGGCAGAAATAAAGTAAATGCAGAGTAAAGTTAGCAAGTAACAATCCATTTGAAGCTCACGGCATTGTAGGATTGGAAATGATTTGGATAAGCATTTAGAGATCTAAGCACATCAAGACTGAACAAAATGAAGAACCAAAATGGAAAGTAGCAGCTGAACAGAAAGAAAAAAAACAGTTTGAAAAAAAAAGAAAAACAGAAAAAAAAAAAAAAGAGATAAAGTGGCACATAAGGGAAGTGTTGGCACCATGAAGTAAATAAAGTCTCTCTCATCCGAATCAATTCCTTGCTCCATTACATTCTGAATTTACTAGAGAGGAAAGAACAGAAAAAGAAAAAAAAAAGAGAAGGAAACAAATTGGCACGCAAGAGTAAAATTGGCACAAAGGAGTTGATAGGGTCTTTTCATAAAATTTTTGAAGGAAAATGGAGCTTCCCTCTACTACACTTTGGATTTCATTATATGGACTGAAAAGAGGGCAAAGTGCATTGAGAATATCCTTGAGCATCCAAGTCTTCCACTCATTCAAATTTGCTATTTTCTTAGCTTTTACCTCATTTTTATCATTTTATATATCTTTCTTTTGTGGATGAATTTCTTTAGATGTTGATTATAATCATGAATAATGGTAGAGAGTAGATAACAAGCAAGTTTATGATAGTGCAAAAAGCATGTGTGTATGAGTGAGCTCCATTTTCATCATGTACTTAGAACTTAGGAGGAGAGCCACCAAAAACTTCCTTTGAAAGGCTAGAGAGTAAAATTCATCTCAATGAATCATGAAGGTTGAAATTGCTAAGTTGTTGATTTAAGGACAAGATACTAATCCATAAGAGCTTAGATTTTTTAGAATTAACAACCCTAGATAATTTCTTTTCAATTGCTTCTACTTATGTTTGAGAAAAGCTAGGGGATACATATTTAGTACTTTTCGCGAGACGCTCAAGCTTAAGTGTGGGGGAGTTGATAAGTGTCATTTTATTGATTATTTTATATGCTTAAATCCGTGTTTGACCCATATTTTACTTGTGTAATTGTGGATTTACCCTAGGTTTTAGGATTTATACTCTTTTTGGACCTAATTACAAATTTTGATATATTTGAGTTGTTTTGTCACTAAATTTTTGATCTACTTTTGTAGGCTTGGAAGGATCATGGACCTAGGTCATGTTGGGTCAAGGTTGAGTCAAAAGTGGACCAGATCAAAGGAATCAAGCGTCAACTAATTTGAACCGTCCGATGCAAAGATGGTTAGATCTAGACCATTTGAGAACTTCTGATCAATCCGAGTTGGGTTTAAGGCTAATCTAGCGATCAGATCAAGATCTGAAGGTTTCAGCTCAATCAGAGATCATCTGGCCGTTGGATCACGATCAGAGAGATCTAGACCGTCCATTCAAAGACCAAGGTGATCTGAACCATCCGCTTCAAATCTGGAAGATCCGAGCTACGCCGAGGATGATCCTGACCTCTGATCAAGATTTGGAAAATTTGAGTCCAATCAGACGAAGATCAACCGTTGGATGGAGTGGGATTAATCTGAGTCGTCCACTGTTTTAACTATAAAAACCGATCCCCTGTTCAGATCTCAGCGTCGCGACCTCACCGAGCTTCAGCCACTGTCTTCATTTTTTCCAAGTTTTTCATCGTTTTCCTTCAAATTTTCTTCATCAGAGGCGTGACCAACTCGATCACGATCTTGGAGCAAGATCTGGATCTTTGGAAGAAGGCTTCAGTAGAGATTCAAGTTCAGAATTGCCTTGGAGCAGAGTTGCGTGAGGGTTTCAGCAATTTCTGCAATCTGATCGATTCAATCGCGATCGCGTGCCATTTTCTTCAATTGGAGCTTACTGGGGGTCCTCTGGTATTCTTCGATCATCATCAAATCATCATCAACCTTCGGAATCGCGAGATCGAGGAGATCGGATTGGGTTTATCCAGCCGAGTGCAGATTTGGAGCAGATTCGACATTGGAGTCAATTTCCCATTGATTTACGAGTTGAAGGGGTTCTTGGCTTGCCCTTGCGTGACGAACAAGGAGATCTTGATACAAGTGAAGGATCGAGACTTAGTTTCTGGTTGTATTTCTTGTTTTCTTAGCTTTAATTTCAGTTTCAGCAAAACAGTTTGTGTTCTGTCTTCTTTTCAGCTGTTAGTTTCATTTCTGAATCTTTTCTACCTTAATTAGGTTTCGTTTCTGCAATTCAACTAGACAATTTACTTGTTAGTGAAAGATTCCATTTAATCTCAGTTTATTCCAATTTTATTTCTGCGTATCACTGCTATTTCTGCAAACTCAGTTTCGTTTCTGAATTTTTCAGTCCATTTCGAAATTCAGTGTAAGTCTAGGCTTAATTCCTGAAAATTGAGTCAATATTTAGTGTATCAATGCACTTAGACTAGTTTACTTAGCATTGGAATTGTTTTTCAATCCAATTCTATTTTCTTAATTCTGTTCAGTTTGTGTGTGCCAGTTTCAGTTTGTGTATCATCTCAATTCAGTTTTGTTCAGCTGTGCATTTCAGTTTGTTCTTGCATGCCAGTTCAAGCTCAAGTTCTGCAAGTTACAGTTTCAGCACCTGTAGTTCGTGTTAGTAAACTTTAGATCTTCTACATTTTGTTTGAAACTAGAGTGTGCAATTTAGATTCAGTTGCAAGTTTGTTCTGCATTTGAATTACTCTGCATCCCTACACATGTATTTCTGCCTTAGAAGTTTCTGAGTTGATCTTCAATCTGATTTTGAATTTTCCTCCTTCAATACTGCGTATTAGATCCCTGATAGCCTAGCCTACCAAGCTGAGCTGAGCATCTATAATTTCTGCAGTTAATCCCAATTTTTGGGTACATAAGTTTTCTTATTTTTCTTTGTATCAAGTGTGATTCTATTTCTGCACATTATATCAGAAGAGGTTTAGACACCGATTGGTGTCAAGTTAGATGTTGTTTTTCTTGTGCTAAGTTGTTTGAAATCAGTAGGTTTGCATTCGGATCATTCTTAAACCTTATCATCCATGTATGCAATTGTTGCTCTTAAAGTTTGTAGCTAGCATTTGATTCAAGTTGGTTTGCTTCCGAAAATTTCCATTACTGTTTTTATTCACTTGCTTAGTATTTGTTTTGCAATTTGAAATCAGATTGGTTTTCAAAATTGGTTAAGTAATTAGTTGGTTAATTTTCCTAATTAGTTGAATCCTTAGTTGCAAAGTTCTAGTTTAAGTTTACAAAGTTAATTTTTCTTTCCTTTTCATTGCATTTTCTTGTCTATTTGAAACCAAACACCAGATTTTACTTGAAACCCAAAAATATTGACGACACATAAATGCAAGCACAAATCGAACAACTTGAACTAGCCCTTGGAAAAATACGACCTGTGACCCCTTTACTACGCTTTTATTCTTTGATTGCAAAAAGGGTTTCCAGCTTTATAAATATCTAAATTTGAGACCCACTTTCGTGACAGCTCTTTTGGGTCCATCAGTTCCCTCGTGGATCGGTCTGGTGACCGATCCAGCTATGTCTGATCGGTCTGGTGACCGATCAGGAAGAGAACAGAAACTTTCCTGTTCGGCTCCTGATCGGTCTGGTGACCGATCAGGGAGAGAACAGAAAGGTTAGGGTTGGCTTCTGTTCGGCCCCTTATCGGTCTGGTGACCGATCTGGGATACTGTTCAGATCGTTCTGGTGAACGATCAAGTGTCGCGGACTCCTCCTTATAATCGATCAAGCTGGAGCCTGATCGGTCTGAGAGCTTCCTGATCGTTCTGCTGACCGATCAGGGCACAGCTTGATCGGTTTGGTGACCGATCAGGCCCTTATGGCTGCGAAAGCTGGGAATCCCAGCAAAGCTGTGGATCGGTCTGATGACCGATCACTTTAATTCAAACGCGCTGTCAGACGCTCTGATCACGTCTGATCACATATGCTTTCTCTGCTCTTAACTTCTGATTGTTTGATTCTCTGTTGATTTGCTGCCCTAATGAGCTGCTAAGTGTGCAGTTAACTCAGGGATCATCCAAGGGGAGTCAAATGAAGGCTTTCGCTACAGCAGGTTTGGTTGTTTGCTTCCGCAGGTTGTAATGTCCTCTGGCGTGAGCTGCAACGGCTGAGGAGCTGATGACCTGGGGCTCGACTGGAGGGGATTCAGTGAGTCCAGAGGAGGTCAGGGGTAGCTAGCTGTTGCAGGTGAGTAACTGGGAGCTGCTGCAGAGGAGCGTGTGACCTGGCGATGGAAGCAGGATAAGCCGTGGAGTGGAGAAGGAGCTGTAGAGTTCTCCACATCGATAGCTTTGCTCAATCATCTGTGTGCACTACTGTGAATCACTTGAAGCGATCTCCTGCGAAGCTGTAACCTTGAGTCTGTGGAGGGAGTCGCGAGTGGATCAGCAAGCAAACGAAGAGCTGGGAGATCTTGCGATGGTGGCGCTGTGCTGTGCTCGGTGACCTGCTCTCTCATTTCTCATCCTTGTGCTTTGCTAGCGATCTGTAAGATCTTTCTTGTTGTCTCTATGCTTAATTTCTGATACATTTGAGACCATTTGTGTGGAGAGGTTTCTCCACCGAGAATGAGGATTTGATATCCGGATTTCCGGGGCTTGATCTGCCGACGATCAAGGGATCGCCCACCTCACGGGCACGCCAAGGAGTAGGGGCAAGTTATCCCCGAACCTTGTATATCCTTGCGTTAGAGTGTTTGTTTGTTACTTAGTTTCTGCACTTAGTTTCTGCATTTGTTTTACTTTCGCTGTCTAACCTCTGAAGTGCAGAGAAAATATAAAAACTGCTAAGTTTCAAGTGTCTGGCTACATTCACCCCCCCCCCTCCTCTCTAGCCATCCAAGCACCAACAAGTGGTATCAGAGCTAGGGGCTCTATTCAAGCGGCTTAACATCCGAGAGCTATCAACAATGGCTTTGAGAGAAGGATTTAGCACCACTCGACCTCCCTTCTTCGATGGATCAGATTTTCAATATTGGAGGTCTCGCATGGAGTACTACCTCAAGACCGACATTGGAATGTGATTCTCCGTGAAGGAAGGCTTCACCCCTCCAAGAGACGCGGAGGGAAAAGAGTTAGAGTCTTCACGGTGGTCGACTGAGCAAACATGAAAAGGAGAAGCCGATGCAAAGGCAGTGGTGACTTTGCAATGTGGAATGAACAAAGATCAATTAATCAAGGTTGGTCCATTTACAAGTGCAAAGGATTTGTGGAATAAACTCATCGAACTCCATGAGAGTACCCGAGATTCAAGAATAGCCAAGATGGACTTGTTCCTCAACCAACTACAAAATCTCTCCATGAAGGAGAGTGAAACGATAAGTGAGCTTCATAATAGATTCAAGGAAGTCCTCAACGGTCTTCATTCTATTGACGAAAAGGTCAAAAACCACGACCTTGTGAGGTATGTGTTAAAAGCTTTTCCAAGGAATGTCTTGTGGTCATCCATGGTGGATGCCTACAAGGTTTCCAAGGACCTATCAATTGTTAAATTAGATGATTTATTTTGTGAAATGGAGCTTCATGAAATGGCTAACAAAGGCCCCAAGGAGAAGGGGATTGCCTTAGTTGCAGGGGGAAAAACCAACAAGAAGAAGGAGAAGGAGGTTTCCTCATCTTCATCTTCATCTGAATCCGAGTCCGAGTCTGAGGAAGATGGCAACGGGTCTTCTTCCTCCGAGATGACCAACTTTGTTAGAAGGATGATGAGAAAGAGTCGGTGTTTCAAGGGTAATAGTAACTCTAGTGAAGTTAAGATTGATAAGTCTAATATTACTTGCATTGAGTGTAGTAAGAAAGGGCACTTCAAGAAGGACTGCCCAAAGCTCAAGAAGAAGGAGGATAAATCAAAGAAGAAGAAGAAGGCCTTGAAGGCCACATGGGATGAATCCTCCTCTAGTTCATCCGAAGAAGAGAAGGAGGAGAAGAGTACACGTCATGTAGCACTCATGGCTCTTGAAGGAGAAGAGAGCAGTGATGAATCCAACGACTCCTCAAACGCGGCTTCATCATCTTCGGATGATGAAGAGGTAATCTCACCCGAATTGGACAAATGCTATAGAACCATTGCATGTTTAACCGATTTATTGAAAAAGTCCAAAGTAAAGATTAAATCATTGAAAATAGAAGTTGAACAATTGAAATCCTCTAGGGATGAGGATGTTGATGATTTGCATGTTAAAATGTTAGAGGATGAAAACAAATCATTGAAGAGTGAAGTTGAGAGGCTCAAGATTGTTCTTGAGAAATTCTCAACAAGCTCAAAGACCTTAGATATGATTCTAAATGCACAAAGGGTTGTCTACAATAGGGTCGGTATTGGTTACCGACCCAAAGAATCATCATTTGTTTCCTTAATGTCTAGGACTGATGTTAGAAAATTTAAGACTCCTAGGGTTCAAAGGAAAGTAATCAAGGCATGGGTACCTAAGTCTTGCATAGTAGGTGCTTTAGGTCCCAAGATTTGAATACCTAAATCTTCTATTTTTCGAATTGTGTAGGTTGTGATTGAGGGGGAGCATCTATCAACTTGGTTCATTGATAGTGGGTGCTCCAAACATATGACCGGTGATAGATCCTTATTCACTACCCTTCAAAGAAAAAGTAGAGGTAATGTTTCCTTTGGTAACAATGGTAGTCTTAAGGTTGTAGGGTTAGGAGACATTCAAATACCTGAGTGTCTTAGGATTAAGAATGTCCTTCTAGTCAAGGGGATGACATTTAATCTCCTAAGTGTCAGTCAATTGTGTGATGCGGGTTACACAATTGATTTTCAATCAAGTGAATGTCTAGTTAGACAACATGACACCTTTGACACGGTACTAGTAGGCACAAGAGTAGATAACATTTATCAAGTTTCCTTTAAAAGTGCTACTAATGCTTTTGTTAAGTGTTTCATGTCAAGAGAAGATGAGTCCACCGTTTGGCACCGGAGACTAGCACATATAAACATGAAGAATATCCGGAAATTGGCCAACAAGGGACTAGTTCGTGGCTTACCAAGCATCAAGTATGAAAAGGACAAACTTTGTGATGCATGTCAAATGGGTAAGCAAACAAAATCTGCACATAATGGTAAAAGCACTGTAAATACTTCTATCGCTTTGGATTTACTTCACATGGACTTGTTTGATTGTAGCACTATTATATCCTTGAATGGTAGTAGATATTGTTTTGTTATCATTGATAATTTTACTAGATATACATGGATGTTTTTATTTCATTTTGTAGAAGAGTTGAAAACGAAAAATCATCAACAATTAAAACAATTAGAAGTGATCATGGAGGTGAATTTCAAAATCAAAGATTTTTAGAGTTTTGTCAAGATAGAGAGTATAGACACGAGTTCTCTACTCCTAGAACACCACAATAAAATAGTGTTGTAGAGAGGAAGAATCGAGTCATGCAAGAGGCTGCACGAAGCATGCTCAATGAGTACTTTTTACCAAGCTACTTGTGGGCTGAAGCTGTGAACTCAGCTTGCTACGTGCAAAACCGAGTCCTCATCCATAGATTCTTAGGAAAGACTCCCCATGAACTTTGGTTTGGAAAACCACTTACAGTTAAACATCTTCGGGTGTTTGGTTGTAAGGTGTTTATTCTAAACACCTAGGACCACCTTGGAAAGTTTACAGCAAAAGCTGATGAAGGGATACTGGTCGGGTACTCCCTTGTTAGCAAAGCTTACCGAGTCTATAACAAGAAATCTAGATTGGTTGAAGAGTCTTATGATGTTGTATTTGAAGAAATTCCAAAAGCAAATGATCAACCAGAAGATGTTGAAGGAGTTCAATTCGAACTTAGGAAACTAAGTTTGGATGGAAGTCCAAGTGTTGTAGATAGTGGTGATGAGTCTGATGACGGTGAGCCTAGACAACTTATAGATCAGCCAGACCCTGCGGCTGAGCCGGTGTCTAGTGACACCATACAAGAAGCATCACCTACACCAAGGACAACTAGGTTAGCCTCTAGTCATCCCCAAGACCAAATTGTTGGAGACATCCATCATGGGGTTAGGACTAGATCATTCTTCAGAAATGAGGCCAATGAAGTTGCCCTAATTTTCGAAATTGAACCTAGAAAAATTGACGAAGCATTAAATGATCCCGATTGGATCATTGCTATGCAAGATGAACTAGGTCAATTCGAAAGAAGTCAAGTTTGGGACTTAGTCCCTAGACCTAAGAAGACCACTATTATTGGAACCAAATGGGTCTTCAAAAATAAATTGAACCATAAGGGAGAAATCATAAGAAACAAGGCACGCTTAGTAGCCAAGGGCTATAGTCAAGTTGAAGGCCTTGATTATGATGAGACATACGCTCCCGTGGCACGATTAGAGTCCATCCGATTGATGCTTGCATTTGCAGCACATCGTGGTTTCAAACTTTATCTAATGGATGTCAAATCGGCCTTCCTAAATGGTTTAATAAGAGAAGAGGTCTATGTCGAACAACCTCCGGGGTTTGAGAATTTCGAATTTCCAAACCACGTGTTCAAGCTCAAAAAGGCGCTTTACGGTCTTAAACAAGCACCCTGGGCTTGGTATAAGCGGTTGTCGACATTTCTAATTGAAAAAGGTTTTGTAAGAAGACAAATAGACCCTACACTATTTCTACGAAGAGATGGTGATAATATATTTGTAGCCCAAGTGTATGTCGATGACATAATTTGTGGCTCAAACAATAAGGGCTATTTAAATGAATTTATTGGACACATGGAGAGTGAATTTGAAATAAGTCTAGTGGGAGAGTTGACTTTCTTCCTTGGATTTGAAATCAAGCAAACTCGTGACGGAATCCATGTGCACCAATCAAAGTACACTCAAGAGATGCTCCGAAAATTTAACATGAGTGATTCCAAAGAAGTAACCACTCCCATGGCTACAAATACACGGTTAGACAATAATGAGAGTGGTAAACCTGTTGACCTGACTCAGTATCGGAGCATGATAGGCAGTTTGTTATACCTCACAGCTAGTCGACCTGATATACTTTTTGTTGTGGGTATGTGCGCTAGGTATCAAGTATGTGCCAAGGAATCTCATCTGATTGCTGTTAAACGAATTTTGAGATACCTTAAGGGCAAAATTGGAGTTGGTATTTGGTACCCCCGTACCGAGTCATTTGACCTAATTGGCTAAACCGATTCCGACTATGCTGAGTGCAAGTTGGATCGGAAGAGCACAAGTGGGGGTTGCCAATTCTTAGGATCTTCATTAGTTAGTTGGTCAAGTCGGAAGCAACATTGTGTTGCTCTCTCCATGATCGAGGCAGAATATATCGCCATGGGAGAGAGTGTATCACAATTGTTGTGGATGATTCATACTCTAGAGGACTATGGATTAAGTTGCAAGGGTGTGCAAGTGTTGTGTGACAACATTAGCACAATAAACCTAACAAAGAATCCAGTCCACCATTCTAGGACCAAGCATATTGAAGTGCGTCACCACTTCATTAGAGATCATGTTGCTAGAGGAGATATTGTACTCTCACATGTAGAGTCCAAATCAAATCTAGCGGACATTTTCACTAAACCACTCCTCGAGAATGAATTTAGTTTCTTACGAAGGGAATGTGTCGCGCTTCATAGGTTTAAAAAGCATTCAAAACCCGTCATGATCATTACAAATTGTTGGGAACAATTGGGCAACTTGGGGACATCTCACACAAACTATAAGGGTTAACAAAACGTTTTTGTTTGCTAGAAATGGGGCGAGATGCTAGGATCAACCTAATTACTCAAAATGTCAATGCATCCCTTGAGAAATTAGGTTGACGAGATAATAATCACTAAGTTGACCAAGTATGGGGAAAACCAATGCATAACATATGTGTACTTGGCTCCATGATCATACTTGGACATTTCAATCAAGGAAACTTGATTGGAGACTTTATATTGATACAAACTTGGGTGAAAATTGATTGAATGTTTATATTGAGTTTGCCTCCACTTGGGTGGAGCAAATTGATTTGTTAGACCCATAAGGACCTTTGATCCTTCTTAAAGGATCAATTATAGTCAAGGGAACATCTTCAAGATCGATGATTTTTCATCTGATCTTATGAGAAATCGATAGGGAGTCTGAAACTGAAATTTCAGATCGTATCAGAAAAATTCCTGATACCTGATCGGTCACCGGACCGATCAGGAGGTTGCCTGATCGGTCACCAGACCGATCAGGAGTATGTCTGATCGGACCAACGAACCGATCATGCCGAATAGCAATAAACCCACTGCAATCTCTCTATGTTAGCCTGGATCGGTCCACAGACCGATCTGGCTCACTGTGGTGATCGGTCCACAGGCCGATCAGGAGGCTCACAGAAAACCTCCCAAACTTACTGTTCGCTCTCTGATCAATCATCAGATCGATCAGGGGCTGACCGATCAGGACTAAGCCAGTCCGATCAGGCTGGAGCCTGATCGGTCTGGGCGCTCCCAGATCGAACGGTGATCCGTTCGATCGCAATAAATTCTAGTTGGTGGATCGGACCACCAACCTATTAACTCCTTGATCTTACACCTCCAAGCCCTAGCCGATCCCTCAGCGCAAATCGCAGAACTTTCTCCCTATTCCCACGAGTGTTGCGAGCTTATTTCTTGTCTGCGAGAATCTCAGTTTGCGCTTGTCTAATCAAGCTCCGTTTCCTGCGTTGAGCTCTGCGGTGCGAGCTCTCTTGTTTCTTCTGCAAATTTCTGAAGGATCTTTCTCGCTCAAGCCCTTGAGCTCATCTCCTGCTCAACTTCTTCCAGCCTTCGAGATCTTCTCCAACTACTTCATGGCACCTAAGTAAGGAGTTTTGTTTAAAAGTTACCTTGCTGTTCATTTCCTCAAGTATGTTTCTTGCACTAATCAATGGTTTGTTTTGTGTCGTGCACTTTTCCCAATCCCATTGATCTTTTGGTTGGGTGCTCCTTTTTGTGTGTGTCGTGATCCTCCGTGACCTAATTTTATCAAACCTTGTTAATGATCAAACCTTATCCTTGTATGTGTGCCATTGACGATAATCTCCCTGATCAACTTGTATCGTAACCTGTTGTTCATATGATCAATTCCATCTTGTGTTATAATTCATTCTTGTATCATTGATTACTTGATCAAACTTCTGTTGATTCACTTCATTTGATCCAATCTATTGCCATGATTTATTTCCAACCCTTAGGAAATCTCCTAAAGGCAAAGAGCCGGCTGAGGGCACATCACAATCCAGAGCTCCCTCATCCTCTTCAAGACCGCAACCACCCCCTCATACAAGATTTCAAAATGTCCATTACGCACTAGCCTTTGAATATCACACTTTCAAACTCATGCTCTGTCGAACTGTGGACAGAGCATTCATTTACGAACATTGTCCGACGGTACGACGAATCATTGAGTTTTATGAACTTCAGTCCATTCTCTTTCTCGAGTGGTCGATCAACTTTGATCTAGTTTCCGAGTTTTATAACATGGTCAGTGGAGAGGGTTCGGGGTATAGGACCCGAGTCGTCGGTATTAACCTCAGTTTTGATTTATCAGCTTTCACTACTTTTTAGCGTGTCGCCAATCAGATAACGACTTTCCGCTCTACCTTTATCTTCCAGATCCTCTACCGGTTCCCTTCGATGGAGTCACACCTGACTCTATCCATGAGTACATTTTTGGTCATCCCAGGTCAAGGGATCTCGGTGAGGCTGCCAGTGATTTCCCCACATTTGCTGCCCTCGGGCTTTCCCCCACTGATTATGTCCTGTTTAAGATTATCACTAACTGCCTGATACCTATTACCTCTAAGCCTCTTTCTGAAATTCGCTCATTTCACTGCTTGATGCTGTACGGGATGCATCGGCGGTTAGACTTTGACATTGTGACCACCATCTACTTCTCTATTATCACCTACAGTCAGATCTACAGTCAGACGTTTTACATGCCTTTTGGCCATATCATTACCGCTTGGCTCCATTCGGTCGGTATTGACGTATCACAGGTCAGGATCGTGCCGATGGTTCGGCAGGACTGCCGACTTGACCGACACACATTGGCTCAGTCTGGCATTGTTGTCGGACCACAGGGGCTGTGGTGGAAGGATAGGAGAGATGTAGGGGAGTTACCGAGAGCAGCTCATGATCAGATGCATCAGGAGCCGCCCGCTACTACAGAGGGCTACTATGAGTCAGATCCTGACCTTCGCTGGCAGATTACCGAGCTGGAGCAGACGATTCAGCATGGTCTGCATGTCTCAGAGCTCTAGAGACAGGAGGTCCGATCTGAGTTTCAGTCTTTCGACCGCAGACTACACGCGTTAGAGTCTGACGTTTCTAGGATTCGCTCCCGGTAGGAGACATGGCATGAGGAGTGGCACAGTTAGGTAGCTGGTCATCACTACTAGCCTTCATCCTCTGGAGCGGCGCCTTCCAGTAGCACTGCACCAGGGAGCTTTATATATATTGATGATACATCTGATGACGACCCTACTGAGGATTGATTTGATCTTGGTTTCATGATTTGTGATGACTGTTTTGACTTTATGGTTGTATGCCTATGCTCTGACTATCATGTTTTGGTATTGTACTTGACTATATTTTTGATGTTGTGTTATGCATCTGACTCTATGACTGATTTCCTTGTATGCTTTGCCATATTACGCTTATTGCTAGTTCATATGTTTGTTCATATGATAGATATCTTCATGTATGCCTTGCTATATTATGCATTGCTATGCTTATTCTTACTCCATGTTCATATGATACATATGATTGTTTTGCCATGCTTTATATTTGTCATATAGTTTCATATGCTTTCAAAATTCAATCATACCTTTGGTGTTTTGGGATAACCCCTAGGATTGAGGGGGAGGTTTTATTTTTAAACTTAAGAACCCCTCTAGACCCTTTTCGGTGTTTGACAAAGGGGGAGAGTGTGGTTAGTTAAGTTTAGAACGATTACAAGCTTAATTATTGTAGGGGAAGATCCTGATTCCCTATGAGTGTGAAATTTGCAACTATTGATTTCAAATCCCTAAACATAAAATCAGGTTGTCAAACAACAAAAAGGAGGAGATTGTTGATGCAGTCTGACCCTGATTGTTGTTTTGGTGTTGACACCGATTTTAGTTTTGGTTGATGAGATGATTATGATTAAGTCTTGGTCGGGGACTGGCTTTGGATGAATGTGAAAAGTCCTAGCTTGGAGGGCTAGGTGTGAAAAGTCCTAGCTTGGAGGGCTAGTTGTGTAAAAAGTCCTAGCTTGGAGGGCTAGGTGTGGAAAGTCCTAACATTGAGGGTTAGGTGTGGAAAAGTCCTAGCTTGGAGGGCTAGGTGTAAAAATTCCTAACTCGAAGGGTTAGGTGATTGGAAATCCCGGTGAGTGAAGCCGGGTCATGGTGAGTGAAGCCAAGTTGACTGAAGTCCCGGTGAGTGAAGCTGGGTATGGAGTCTTGGTCCGGGGGACTGAGCACGAGTCAGAGAAGGCTGGGAGCCCGTTCTCTTGACTTAGAGTGGATTTGACCTTGCCTGGATTAGTCTGGTGACCGATCAGGGAAGTTGGCACGGAGTTCCCTCGTGAATCGGTCTGGTGACCGATTCAGCTATGTCTGATCGGTCTGGTGACCGATCAGGGAGAGAACAGAAGCTTTCCTGTTCGGCTCCTGATCGGTCTGGTGACCGATCTGGGATACTGTTCAGATCGTTCTGGTGAACGATCAAGTGTCGCGGACTCCTCCTTATAACCGATCAGGCTGGAGCCTGATTGGTCGGAGAGCTTCCTGATCGGTCTGCTGACCGATCAAGGCACAGCCTGATCGGTCTGGTGACCGATCAGGGAGGGAAAAGAAAGGTTTGGGTTGGCTTCTGTTCGGCTCCTGATCGGTCTGGTGACCGATCTGGGATACTGTTCAGATCGTTCTGGTGAACGATTAAGTGTCGCGGACTCCTCCTTATAATCGATCAGGCTGGAGCCTGATCGGTCTGAGAGCTTCCTGATCAGTCTGCTGACCGATCAGGGCACAGCCTGATCGGTCTGGTGACCGATCATGACTTTGTGGCTGCGAAAACTGGGAATCCCAGCAAAGCTGTGGATCGGTCCGGTGACCGATCACTTTAATTCAAACGTGTTGTCAGACGCTCTGATCACGTCTGATCACATCTGCTTTCTCTGCTCTTAACTTCTGATTGTTTGATTCTCTATTGATTTGCTGCCCTAATGAGCTGCTAAGTGTGCAGTTAACTCAGGGATCATTGATAACCGTTTTTGTCGCGTTACGGTTTCAAATACAATTAAAGTACCGAATTCCTCTAAACTAATGTAGCATAGAGTAACTCGAGTCGTCTCCCAACGAATGTAGTTGGTACAAGATAAATCTCAAGATCGTATCTTATTGCTTTTGGGTTTTGGGATATGAAACTGGGTTTTGGATTTAAGAGCTAGGACTACGAAATGAATAACAGAGCAAATATGAAACCTACTTCTAATTAAGGAAGGACAATGCAGATAAAGAAATCTAAATTAACCAGACTACAATTGCAATAAAGAAAGCGCAACTTGAAATAAAGCATTAAGAAACTAAACACAGAGCAAACTACAACATTGAAGAAATCTAATCTAATCCTAAATTAATTGCATTCAAATAAAATCATGTAATCTAAAGCAATAGGAAAAACAACTCAAAACCAGAGTTAAGCAACTAGGAACATCCCAATTGAAAGAAATTGTTCTAACAGGAATTTGACCAAACACCTCATATGCATGATTAAAATTGATTCAAGCAAGTGCAATTTGAATAGGAGAAGATCAATCCAATACAGACATTTTACGATCAAGCACATAACAATTCTTCAATTATCACTAACATTCAATTATCAACAAAATTAAATCAACCAAGCTGAGGAAGGCTGCTGGAAGTGGAACAGAGCTACCCAACTCGGCTGTGAAGAGAAAAACTGCTGGAATGGAATTGAACATTACTGAAAGGAAATCTGCAATGGAAAATCTGCTGCTATGGAGGAAGAATTACTGCTGGAAATTGGAAGAACAAGCTGTGAAGACCTCTGAAAAGAGTGGCTGCCGGATCTAATGAAGATGAATTGCGGGGAAGTGAAACTATGAAGATGAAAAGAGTAGCTGCCGAATCTGACGAAGCTGGATGAAGAAGTAACTGCAGAAGAATCAACTGTGAAAAATCTACTGCTAGAAATAAAAACAATTGCTGTAAATGAAATTGAAGCTACTGGACGCTGATGAAGAAATCGTGGCGATGACGAACTCCGGCCAGCTAAGGTTGGAACCCCTAACCCTAGCTGTGGTCGGCGGCGTGGATGGCATTGATCGGATCGAGTCGGGAACCCCTCAAACTACAATCGATCAAGCTCTGGTCGGCTAGGGCACGAACCCGCTACCCTAGCTTGCGGCGGCGATGAAATGGTGGAGACGCCGGTGGAGGTGGATGAATGAGTCGGGAACCCCTCAACTCAGTTGATCGAAGCTCCGGCGACTAGGGCACGAACCCGCTACCCTAGCTGCGGCGACGATGAAGATGGAGGAGAAGAAGATCGCCGCGAGCCCTGCGTGTGGAGTCGATGAAGACCTAGGTCGCGCGATTCTTCCCTTTTTGATCCCCGGCTGCGCGTGGATTCGGTCAGCCAAGCCACAGCTCGAGTTCGATTCCTGGGTTCAGTCAATCAGTGTGGTTCAGCCAAACCAAGCAGTTGATTCAATCAGTCAAGCCAGCTTCGGTTCAGTCCTGGGTTCAATCCAGCTTGGGTTCAATCAGCACTTGGTTCAGTCAAACAGCTCAGCCAAGCCAGCTTCAGTTGGTTCAGCTCTGGTTCAGTCTAGTTCAGTCTAGTTCGAGTTCAGTCAAGCCAACTCTTGGGTTCAGTCCTAGCTTGGGTTCAGCCCAGAACTCAAAGCTCATTAGTAACGGACGGCTGAGATCGATTCGGCTTCATCCAACGGTCAGATCTCTTCCGATCTGAACCAAACTTCACAGATTCCAATCAATGGTCCTGATCTACCTGTCCCCAGCTCGGATTAACCAGATCAGTGGCGGATGGTCCAGATCTTCCCTTTTCTTGAACGGATGGTCTAGAACATCTTAAGCTCGATCCAACGGTCAGATCACTTCCGATTTGGCTGAAATTTTCAGATCTTGGTCTCTGGTCATGATTGATTCTATCTTGGACTCGGATCGACCAGAAGTTGACCGATGGCTCAGATCTAGCCGTTCTCTAGAATGGACGGCTCCTATCAATCCGATGCTTGATCCCTTTGATCTGGATCCAATGCTGACTCAAGTCTGACCCGATTTGATCTAGGTCCATGATCAATTGAAGCCTACAAAATAATATCCAAATTTAGTGCCAAAAATATCCCAAATATACAAAGATTAGAATTAAAAGCCAAAATGAAGGGAATACATGAAACCTAATAAAATTGCAAACTTAAGCATATAAAATATGGATCAAACATGGATTTAAGAGCCTAAAATAATCAACAAAAATGGTGGTTATCAACTCCCCCACACTTATTCTTGGGCGTCTCGCACAAGTAAATAAAACTAAAAGAAAACAATATATCTCCCAAACATTACATCCCCTATCAATACTTGAGAGATAATAAAAGAAAATTACTTAAGATCATCAAGTCTCAAGAATCCATGTTTTATGGTTCCAAATCTCACATAAGTCAAAAGCATGGTAATTTCATCAACTTGCATAAACTAAGCATGACAAAAAAAAAAAACCTCACAAGATGGATATATGCACTGATGCTCACAAAAATAACAGATATGGAAGTGGAGTTCTCTCAAAACATTCATGACATTGCACTACCATATGCTTGCTTATCTTCTACTTCTCCACTACTATAACATAAGTACACAAATCAAGAGGGCTTTTCAATGAATAATAATGAAACCAAGTGCTAACAAGAGAACAAGAAAACAGATAACAAAGAAGATCATAGAGAGCATGAAAGAATATCAAAGAGAATATGAGAGCATTGGGGTAATTAACATGATGTATACACTCAAATAATAGTCCAAAGTAAATAACTCAATCAAACCTCCAACACTCAAAATTCTCCTTTCACATTCTCAATGCACTACACATCAACCATTTACAACATCTCTCAAAGTGCATTTAGGGATCAACATAACTCTTGAATTTCTCTAAACAATAATATCGAAAGAGTACACATCAAGAAAATATTCCTTTTTGTTCATCACTAATACAACTCGAATGCTTGAGGAATTTTTTTTTTCACATAAAGAGATTTTTTTTCACTTTTTTTCATCTTTATTATTATTTTTTTCTATCTCTCTTTCTTTTTTTTTCACATAGAGAGATTTTCTTTTTTTTTCAAAGAGAGATTTTTTTTTTCACACAAGCATTCGTCCATATATACTTGTCTCCCCCCCCCATTTAAAATTTGACCGTCTCGGGCAAGATAGTAAAGCATGATAACATCTAAAACTCACAATAATAGAGGCTGATAATAGAGAAATAAAAATGTAACTCATCATGCAATCACCTTATGCTCTCATCGCATGCTCTAAGGAAGAATAAAATAATAAAGATATGGTAGTGAAAATGTAATGACAATGAAAAGATCTGATAAAGTAGATACAATGAAATATGAAAGCAATAGGTGAAATGCCCAGTAGTGACAATAACAAAGGAGAGGAAAACTAAAAGTTCACAAGAAAGATTGCCTCCATCATATTCATGTAAGCTTATGCTATTGTAATTTCAAAAAGAATCAAAGCAAGTTCTAGAGTGTCAAGTATCACAAATGCTATCACACATAAGAGGATTAAAGATAGGCATGGCAACATCCTCACTAGGTGAACAATAAAACTGTCATGCTTAATCTAACAAGATAGAGTCTATCACCACAACAAATGACTAAATGCAATTAATATCCCCAAGCATACCAAGGAAACCAAAACTCGATAATCAGACTTAACTATCTTTTATGATTCTCAAAGCATAATAAAGGAACATGTAAGGAGATACAACTCGAAATCAAACAAGATTTATTCAAAGCCAAACAAAATGCAAAATGAGAAAACAAAGTATAAATGCAAAGTATAAAAGTAAACAAACATGCGAGTATAACATAAAGAAAAATAAGAAAAGTAAAGTAAAGGAACAAACTCCCCTTTATTCTGGTGGACGGAGCCTATCCAGAAGTAGCCTCCATCTTGGTAGTGGAGGAGTCTGGGTGGCTGGGAGAATTAGGACTCCCCCACACTTGAACTTCACAAAAAATTGCTCTGGTGGCCTAAGTCGATTCAGGTTTAAAATCCATGGAAGGGGTGGAGTGCTTCGAATTATAGTAAAATCATCTCCTCCTTCTTGATGCTTTTCAGAAATCCTTCCAGGAGGCTGAAGTCTGTTCAGTTGGAGCACCCACTCCTGAAGTCTTCTGGACCCTGCAAAAACATGTAATACCTCTCTCAAGCGTGCAGGGTCAGAAAGAAATGATATAATATCAGTCTCTGCAATAAGTGAATCCAAAACTGCATCATATTCAATTAAATCAAATTCTGGTACCTCAATGAAATTTTCAAAATTATGTTCTACAAAAGTTGCATCCAGATACTCATCACAAATAAAGAAATCAAGTTCTGGCTCATCAATAGAAATTTCACAATTATTTTCAATCAAGGGTATATCAAGCAATGTATCACAGCCAATCAAATCAATCTCAGATATTTCCATAAGTTTCTCACATTCAACCTCAGCATAAGATATAGCAAGAGACTCATCAAAATAAATAACATCCATTTCAGGCACTTCTAAAAAATTTTCACTATCCATATCCACAAAAGATGTATTAAGTGATTCATCATAAAAAACTACATCAATTATGGGTGCCTCTAAAATTATTTCGCAATTTATATTTACAATGGATGTGTCAAGTAATGCATGATGATCAATAAAATCAATGTTTGGTACCTCCATTGGATTTTCACAAACAATTTCTACACAAGGTATATCAATAAACTCATCAGAATCAATAACATCAGCACTAGGTACCTCACTGCATTTTTCTGAAGAAAGGGGAGAAATACTTACCTGAGCGTGCTGGAGAATACCTGGAGGTTCTACAAGGGTAGATGTATCCATGGCTTCCTCCTGGTCAAGTACATGCTCCTCTTCAGCCTCAGGCTCTGGTGGACAATCAACTGGTGATCCTTGGGTGCTTGCTTCCACCATGCAAGTCCCTACACTTTCTGGTTCATCATCTAAATCTTGTGGTGGTCCCTGGGGCTTAGTGCAATCCCCTACACCTGTGGAATCATCTCCTCTGCATGCTTCTCCTGTAATATCTGCAACAACAGTGTCAGAAAAATTAGGACCATCAATAATGCTATCATCAGAAAATAAAAGTCTAGAATGGTCCTGTGGAGCTTCAATTTCTTCTTCTGGAGCTGAAAAATTTGGAATTGGATTTTAAATAGGAGTCTCCTGAGGAATGCATGCTCTAGGTGCCCAGACTTTAATGTATTCTTCTTCTTCTTCTTCTAAAATTGCAAGATCCATTAAAGAAAGATTTGGCCCTGCACTAGGGTCACCTTGAACTTGCATTTGATTCATTTGACTAGCAATTTGTCCACTGCCTCTTTCTATGTCTTGAAGCCTTTGCTGTTGTTGATGATATTGTACAACTAGTTGATAAATCTCCTCAATTCTTTGTTGTTATGCCTCATTCTCATTAAGATTCTCAAAGCCTCCTTGGTTAGCATAACTCCTTGACTGATTTTGAAAGGATGAAGTAGGCTGAAAATTTTGAGCTTGCTGATTTGGTTGAAAACATGGCTGTTGAGGCTGATTAAAGGGCTGATATTCTTGGCAGCTATCAGAGGTTATGGAGAGCAGATATTCTTGGAAACTTTGCTGGGAGTTGTAGCCTTGAAAGTTCTGATTTTGGTGTGGAAAATTTTGTGGCACTTGCTGAAATTGTTGTGGTGGCTGAAATTGTTGTAGTTGCTGAATTTGAGGCTGACAAAACTGATATGGTTGCTCAAATTAGGGCTGATAGCTCTGAAATTGTGGCTGCCCCTGCTGAAACTGTTGAAAATTTTGAAATGATAGTTGATCTTGTGGCTGAAAAAATTGACTTGGTTGCTAAAAAGGCTCGAATTGTTGTAATGGTGGCTGGTAAGTAGATGAAGGTCTGTTGATTATTTGTTGATTCAAATGATTAAACCAAAATTTCAACTCTGACAGTGCACTTTTTTGATCTCTTTACAGTCCTCTGGTGAAAACATTTTGATCTTACAGCCCTGTCACAAATCAAACAAGAAAAATGACAGCAACCGTATATAAAAGATAAAGCAATCAGAACAAAATCAAAAGATAGAATTATCAAGCACCACTACATTCCCCGGCAACGGCGCCAAATTTGATAACTGTTTTTGTCGCGTTACGGTTTCAAATACAATTAAAGTACCGAATTCCTCTAAACTAATGTAGCATAGAGTAACTCGAGTCGTCTCCCAACGAATGTAGTTGGTACAAGATAAATCTCAAGATCGTATCTTATTGCTTTTGGGTTTTGGGATATGAAACTGGGTTTTGGATTTAAGAGCTAGGACTACGAAATGAATAACAGAGCAAATATGAAACCTACTTCTAATTAAGGAAGGACAATGCAGATAAAGAAATCTAAATTAACCAGACTACAATTGCAATAAAGAAAGCGCAACTTGAAATAAAGCATTAAGAAACTAAACACAGAGCAAACTACAACATTGAAGAAATCTAATCTAATCCTAAATTAATTGCATTCAAATAAAATCATGTAATCTAAAGCAATAGGAAAAACAACTCAAAACCAGAGTTAAGCAACTAGGAACATCCCAATTGAAAGAAATTGTTCTAACAGGAATTTGACCAAACACCTCATATGCATGATTAAAATTGATTCAAGCAAGTGCAATTTGAATAGGAGAAGATCAATCCAATACAGACATTTTACGATCAAGCACATAACAATTCTTCAATTATCACTAACATTCAATTATCAACAAAATTAAATCAACCAAGCTGAGGAAGGCTGCTGGAAGTGGAACAGAGCTACCCAACTCGGCTGTGAAGAGAAAAACTGCTGGAATGGAATTGAACATTACTGAAAGGAAATCTGCAATGGAAAATCTGCTGCTATGGAGGAAGAATTGCTGCTGGAAATTGGAAGAACAAGCTGTGAAGACCTCTGAAAAGAGTGGCTGCCGGATCTAATGAAGATGAATTGCGGGGAAGTGAAACTATGAAGATGAAAAGAGTAGCTGCCGAATCTGACGAAGCTGGATGAAGAAGTAACTGCAGAAGAATCAACTGTGAAAAATCTACTGCTTGAAATAAAAACAATTGCTGTAAATGAAATTGAAGCTTCTGGACGCTGATGAAGAAATCGTGGCGATGACGAACTCTGGCCAGCTAAGGTTGGAACCCCTAACCCTAGCTGTGGTCGGCGGCGTGGATGGCATTGATCGGATCGAGCCGGGAACCCCTCAAACTACAATCGATCAAGCTCTGGTCGGCTAGGGCACGAACCCGCTACCCTAGCTTGCGGCGGCGATGAAATGGTGGAGACGCCGGTGGAGGTGGATGAATGAGTCGGGAACCCCTCAACTCAGTTGATCGAAGCTCCGGCGACTAGGGCACGAACCCGCTACCCTAGCTGCGGCGACGATGAAGATGGAGGAGAAGAAGATCGCCGCGAGCCCTGCGTGTGGAGTCGATGAAGACCTAGGTCGCGCGATTCTTCCCTTTTTGATCCCCGGCTGCGCGTGGATTCGGTCAGCCAAGCCACAGCTCGAGTTCGATTCCTGGGTTCAGTCAATCAGTGTGGTTCAGCCAAACCAAGCAGTTGATTCAATCAGTCAAGCCAGCTTCGGTTCAGTCCTGGGTTCAATCCAGCTTGGGTTCAATCAGCACTTGGTTCAGTCAAACAGCTCAGCCAAGCCAGCTTCAGTTGGTTCAGCTCTGGTTCAGTCTAGTTCAGTCTAGTTCGAGTTCAGTCAAGCCAACTCTTGGGTTCAGTCCTAGCTTGGGTTCAGCCCAGAACTCAAAGCTCATTAGTAACGGACGGCTGAGATCGATTCGGCTTCATCCAACGGTCAGATCTCTTCCGATCTGAACCAAACTTCACAGATTCCAATCAATGGTCCTGATCTACCTGTCCCCAGCTCGGATTAACCAGATCAGTGGCGGATGGTCCAGATCTTCCCTTTTCTTGAACGGATGGTCTAGAACATCTTAAGCTCGATCCAACGGTCAGATCACTTCCGATTTGGCTGAAATTTTCAGATCTTGGTCTCTGGTCATGATTGATTCTATCTTGGACTCGGATCGACCAGAAGTTGACCGATGGCTCAGATCTAGCCGTTCTCTAGAATGGACGGCTCCTATCAATCCGATGCTTGATCCCTTTGATCTGGATCCAATGCTGACTCAAGTCTGACCCGATTTGATCTAGGTCCATGATCAATTGAAGCCTACAAAATAATATCCAAATTTAGTGCCAAAAATATCCCAAATATACAAAGATTAGAATTAAAAGTCAAAATGAAGGGAATACATGAAACCTAATAAAATTGCAAACTTAAGCATATAAAATATGAATCAAACATGGATTTAAGAGCCTAAAATAATCAACAAAAATGGTGGTTATCAATCATCCAAGGGGAGTCAAACGAAGGCTTTCGCTACAGCAGGTTTGGTTGTTTGCTTCCGCAGGTTGTAACGTCATCTGGCGTGAGCTGCAACGGCTAAGGAGCTGATGACCTGGGGCTCGACTGGAGGGGATTCAGTGAGTCCAGAGGAGGTCAGGGGTAGCTGGCTGTTGCAGGTGAGTAGCTGGGAGCTGCTGCAGAGGAGCGTGTGACCTGGCGATGGAAGCAGGATAATCCGTGGAGTGGAGAAGGAGCTGTAGAGTTCTCCACATCGATAGCTTTGCTCAATCATCTGTGTGCACTACTGTGAATCACTTGAAGCGATCTCCTGCGAAGCTGTAACCTTGAGTCTGTGGAGGGAGTCGCGAGTGGATCAACAAGCAAATGAAGAGCTGGGAGCTCTTGCGTTGGTGGCGTTGTGTTGTGCTCGGTGACCTACTCTCTCATTTCTCATCCTTGTGCTTTGCTAGCGATCTATAAGATCTTTCTTGTTGTCTATGTGCTTAATTTCTGATACATTTGAGACCATTTGTGTGGAGAGGTTTCTCCACCGAGAAGGAGGATTTGATATCCAGATTATCGGGGCTTGATCTACCGATGATCAAGGGATTGCCCACCTCACGGGCACGCCAAGGAGTAGGGGCAAGTTATCCCCGAACCTTGTATATCCTTGCGTTAGAGTGTTTACTTGTTACTTAGTTTATGCATTTGTTTTGCTTCTGCTGTCTAACCTCTGAAGTGCAGAGAAAATATAAAAACTGCTAAGTTTCAAGTGTCTGGCTACATTCACCCCCCCCTCTCTAGCCATCCAAGCACCAACACCCACCCTACCAGTCGTCTGCCCCCAGGGCAGTCGACTGATACGCAGGTTTCAGAATTTCAGCCGAAATTCAGAAACGAATAAAAAATTCTACAAAATCTGGAAAAATGTGAAACTTTGCAAGCACGATTGTGAAGGTATTCTCTGCCCTAGAAAAATTTGGTTCATGAAAAACATCAACCGTGCTTGACTTTTGGTACAAATCCAAAACTTCTCAATTAATGGCAATCTTGTATCAACATTGAAATCTAATCATGGTATTCTATATTTTCCACTTTCTATCAACTCCATTTGACATTTAAAATGATACCCAAACTTCCCTTTTTCATATAAGTATTTCCATTTTGACAAGAGCTCCCCCTCTTTCCCCCTTGAGTTTCAATGATCAACCCTTTTATATATAGAACCATTATTTGATTTCCAACCAAACCATATTAGATGATATAACAATATACAATTTCCAAATCATATCATGAACACATATATAAGAATCATAAAAGAAACATCCACTAGCACTTAGAGATTTTCAAGCAATTTTCAAAACATCATCTAGTCATGATAACATTTCAATAACTCAATAGAAAAATAATAAAGCAAGTCACATGTCATAAAAACTACAAAATAGAGTAATACATAGATGACATTGGACCTAACATAGTATCTAGGGCCAAGGCCCTGAAGTCATCCAACTAAATACAATCAGCTGAATAGAAAGTGTTTGAGAGGTATAATACATCAACTCATGATAATCACTCTCAACACAGAAAACTCCCAACAACTGCACCATCTGATCAGAAAAATATAGGATCGTCACTGTCGAGTCAAGCTGACTACATCTCGGCGCCTGGAGGAGGACCCTGATATGCTAACTGCCACTGCTGCATCATCTCATACATGTCCTCCTGCCTGGTCATGAATCCCTAGCAGAACTCTGTGAGGTCGTGCACCTCCCTCTGAGTCGCTGTCTGGCTCTGCTGGAGGCTCTGGACACCCCCGTGGATGGTGTCAACATCCTCATGGAGCCCGTGGACGTCTGATCAAAGCTGGGTGAACTCTGCACGTGTGACCAGCTCAGCGGGCTCCTCATCTGCGTCAGCGGCCTCCGGGCGCTCCCTCCAAACAAATGTCCCCTGTCTATACCTAATACCTGCTAAGGACAATTGGCGTGTGCCAATCTGGTCATAGTCATTGGACAGGTGCCTGACCTGACCACTACCCACACGGATGCCAAAATGTAAATGAAAGAACTCGGTCAGGATGTGGCAGAAAGACATATATATCTTCCCATTGACACTATGGGAAGAATGACAGAGGTCACTAAAGACCTGTAGGGCGACATCGATATCCAACCTCCTCTCCAAAGCATACATCATCACCAAATGTGGGAGTCTGATCTTGGACCTCCCCATAGGTAAAATGCACTCGATGACGACCTTATACAAGACATGGCTAAATGGTCTCATGGGTTTAGCATCAAAAAGACGCTCCGAGTCATTCCTATGTCTTCTGAAATAATGCATGTGAATCTGATCAATTGTGACTCCGAGAAACTCTAATGGTTCAACAACAGTGGGAAAGTACACAGATGCATTATTGGACCCTCTACACTGTAGAAACTCAGCTAGAACCATGACTAAGAAGGGGATAGGAATACCAGCAACTCGAGACTCATATACATTACTATCTGAGTCAATACAGGTCAAATTTGCATAAAACTCTGTACATAAGTCAATATCTACGTCATGATGGCAGTAAACCAGCTGATCCAGCTGAAAATAAGTGATCATTTCAGCTAGCTGAGACGACTTTTCTTGAAAGAAAGTCTTGTTTAAGTATCTGCAATTCATTACCACAAATTCATTTTCTTCAAATCATTTCCTACATTCCAGGGACATAAACCTGGACTCTCCCTGACTCGGCTGAGATGACCCTTCACCCCTAGATCTCTTAGAGGTCATCCTAAAACACCACACATACACATGCATGCCAAGACAACCCCCAAAAAGGAAATCGCCAAAACCCTAGAGTTTGGATTCCCCCGGCGTGCCCTTTCCTTTTATAAATCCCGCGTACCAGTCGACTGCCCCTGGGGCAGTCGACTGGGCCAGAGTGTAATTACATTCTGTGGGTTTTACCAGTCGACTGCCCCTGGGCAGTCGACTGGTGTCTAATTTTCTGATTTTCAGATTTCCAATCTAAACTTCAGAAATGTCTAACTAATTCCACAAATTCTCAAAAATTATGAAATTTTATGGATTGATTTGTGGATCCTAATTCTATTTGGGAAAAATATAATTTCAATCAAAATTATCCCGAGTTCCAAGATTGGTATAAACTTCAAGTTTCTTTAAATTGTATCATGAAACCTTTCCCAAAAGTTCTAATTTTACCCTCACCTTGATGCTCTTTCCAACACTCATTCATAATACATTCATAGCATCAAGTTATATGGTATTTAGGAATTAAAACCAATTTCTCTCAATTAGAGTTCCAATTTCACCTTTTACTCCATAATTCTCCCTTTAGTGTGCCAATTCTCTAGGATTAAGATCAACCTTAGCCTTTTAAACCTCTTGGCACACCCTATAGTCCTTTTCAATCTCCTAGAAGGAAGCCACCTGAGATCCATTGACCATGGAACCTACTTTGGCTTCTAGAGCTCTCCCTTGAGCTCCTAGCCCTAATTACCTCCCTAGATAACTCTTCTACAAAGGCAAGACCACACCGGTGCTCCTCCGGTGCCTCTTGACCTTCCACTATCACTTTCTTAACCCTATAGACTCTTTCCTTGGTCAATTTCTTTTCTTTTCTTTTAAATGGCTTTTCCTTGTCATTTTTTACTTTTCTTCTATCATAGTCATAGGTCATCCTTGAATATGACATTTCATCAACATTAGCCCTCCTAGGGTGGTATCCTAGACCCGGCCTACCATTCATATGATTTTGGTCCTTTGATATCATGTTCAATCTCTTGGACCCTTGAATGCCTCTACCTAGGTTTCTTTCTAACTTATCAAGTTTTGCTTTTAACACTTGATTTTCCTTTTCTAACTTCCTAACCTTAGGATCACTAGACCTAATTTGATCATTTCTAGGCCTAACTATTTGTCTAGGCATTTTTCCCCCTCTCTTAGGGTTTATGCCTTGGTCCTTAGGCCTAGAATTTCTAGATTTATCATGAAACATAGAATTTTTGGTGTTTTGGCACACAACAGTGTTTCTATTCCTATCATGATATTTAAAATCAAAAATACGCATGGGCAAGCAATTGTTATTAATTCTATCATTCGTACAAGCATTTTGAGCATTCATGGAAGAATTTGAAGCATAAGTAGAGTTAGAGGTTACCTCCCTTACCCTTCGGGCTCCCCCTTGATAAATGCTCCTCTTCCTTTCTTCTTTCTCCCATTTCCTAAGATGCTCCATCTTCTTGAGCTCTCCACTTCTTGGACATTTTGTATGATAATGCCCGAGCTCCCCGCATGTAAAGCATCGAATTCCCCTTCTTTTGTTTTGAGCTTCCTCATTCCTGCAACCCACATTAGATTTAAATTGAATGGATTTGGGCTTAGGAATTACCTTCTTTTTACCTAGTGGACACTTATCCTTGTAGTGCTCCTTTTTATTGTAGCCAAAACATATGATATGTTCTTTTAACTTGACTTTGGCGGAGTTTAAGGCCTTTTCTTGCTCTTGTGTGGATGAGGGTCTCTCCTCCCCCTCAACCCTTGATGTTGATACTTCTTCTTTTTCTTTGGATGAGGAGGATCCTGTTTCACCCAATCCCTCCACTTCACTTGATAATTCTTCTTCCCTTTGGTCTTTTTGGCCACTTGAGCTTAGTTCTTCGGACTCCTCTACTCCTTGATTTTGTGTAGGGCTTTTATGACACTTTTCCAATTTATTCTACAACTCATATGCACTTTGATAATTCCCTACATCACTCAAAATATTAGTAGGCAAAATATTAATCAAATATTGATTACCTTCTCATTGGCCCTTGAATGTTCTTGTTGCTCCTTGATCCAATACCTAGGTCGGAGCTTCTTTCCATGCTTGTCCTTAGGGATCTCGAATGACTCTTCTATCACCATTACGCACTCCCAATCCATGCCGAGCCACATCTTCATTCTAGCTCTCCAATACTCAAAATCTGCTTGCTCGTATGGTGGTGGTGAGTTTATATCTTCCCCAAGTTTGTCTTCCATCGTTCTTCTTCCTCTAGCGTGTGCTCCCTTGGCGGTTAGTCCGATCAAGAGCGGCCCTTCGCTCTGATACCAACTGATGGATCATCTTTGGCGTGCTAGAGAGGGTGAATAGCACTTTTTCGGTTTGATCTCTACAAAGTTGATAGCGCAGCGGAAACAATAATATATAAAATAAATATGAATGCAATGCTAACAACTTGATTTACTTGGTATCCACCCCGGACGGGTGACTAATCCAAGAATCCTTCGGTGGATCAACCCCCGGATAACCTCCGGCTAGATCTGTCGCTCCTTGTGGGTGGAGAAACCTCACCACAGCACTTCGGACGCTCTCTGATCACAATAGACTACTAACTCACTTTACCCAAGCGAGTTTCGTCAAGCGAGATAGTAGGAAACGAGCCCCTTTAAATAGGGCTTGAATCTGAAACAGCCGCTACCAGTCGACTGCCCCTGGGGCAGTCGACTGGTCCCACTCAGATTCGACTGTTACAGTACAACGTTCGAATCTTCTAGCTGTTCCAGTCAACACCAGTCGACTACCCCTGGGCCAGTCGACTGGGACACACCTAAACATAGGGTTTTACTCCCAAGTACAAATCTCTCCGCACTCAAACCCTCCCGGCTTAGCCCCTGAGTACACACACTCATACTCAGACCCTTACAACTCAGTTGACTCTTCACCAGCAGTCTTGACTATTGCATTCATGCCCTCTTCATTTTTGGCCCTCGTCCCTCGGATGCGCACGCAAGCCTCCAGCTTGCCTCCATGCCACCCTTCACGTACGCCTCGAAGTCCGCATCCCTCGGCTCATCATCTCTGCTATCCAACGATCCCTCGGATGCGCATGCAAACCTCCATCTTGCCTCCATGCCATCCTTTATCTGAAGACATCAACCAAGTCCATGTGTACCTGTACACCTACACACTCATGTACACATATGAGAACAACACAAATCCTAACTTAACCATATTGCCCATACATCAAAATATCATGATCCTCCAGATCATCTCAGGGTCGATTGCCCCAACACATTGGATTTCGGCGATTATACTCTCACCGTGGATATGTCAGTTCTCGAGATGATATAGTTTGATATTATTCTGGGCATGGACTCGTTGGCAGTTTATCATGCCACAGTTGATTTCCAAGCGAGGGTGGTTACGTTTCGGCCCCCGAACCAACCCTCGTGGGAATTCATTGGCACCAGAGATGATGGGATTTCGATTATCTCTGCACTTTAGTCCCAGATGTTTATGTCACACGGATGTCAGGGTTTTCTATTGTCATTGATCAGCACTGATGACAGCAGTAGCCCTCAGGTCTCAGATGTTCTAGTGGTCCGAGAATTTCCGGACGTATTTCCAAAAGAGCTTTCTAGTTTGCCTCCCAGAAGGCAAGTTGAGTTCATGATTGAGTTGATTCCGGGGATAGCACCGGTATCAAAGGCTCCGTATCGTATGGTGCCTAAGGAGTTGGACGAGTTGAAGGTCCAACTTCAAGAGTTGCTTGACAGGAGATTTATTCATCCTAGCGTATCTCCATGGGGTTCGTTAGTTTTGTTTGTAAAGAAGAAGGATGATTCTATGAGGTTATGCATTGATTATAGGCAATTGAACGAAGTGACCATTAAGAACAAATATCCCCTATCTCGTCTCGAAGATTTGTTTGATTAGTTAAAGGATATATCAGTGTATTCTAAGATTGATTTGCGGTTAGGATATCACCAGCTGAGGATTAGAGATTCAGATATCCAGAAGATAACTTTCCGCACCTGGTACGAACATTACGAGCTTTTGGTAATGCCATTTAGGCTTACCAATACTCCTGCAGTATTCATGGATTTGATGAATCGGGTCTTTATGGAGTATTTAGATCAGTTTGTTATTGTTTTCATTGACGACATCCTGATTTACTCCCTTTCCGAGGAGGAACATGTGTGCCATCTTCGCATCATCCTAGAGACGCTCCGGCGAGAGCAGTGGTATGCGAAGTTCAGCAAATGTACTTTCTGGTTGTCTTCTGTGGGTTTTCTCGGACACGTTGTTTCCAGTAGAGGTATCTCGGTAGATCCCAGAAGATCGAAGTTATCACCAGTTGGGAGCAGTCGAAGTTAGTTAGGAGATGCGTAGTTTACTCGGATTGGCTGGTTATTATCGACGATTTGTTGAGGGGTTTTCTAGCATTGCTTCACCGTTGACACGTTTGACCAGAAAGGACATGAAATTTATTTAGACAGAGACTTATGAGACCAGTTTTCAGGAGCTTAAGCAGTGATTGGTGGCTGCGCCTGTTTTGGTGTTACCTTTGGGAGAGGATGGTTTCGTATTCTACACTGACGCATCACATCAGGATTTGGGCGTAGTTTTGATGCAGCATGGACGGGTAGTCTCTTATGCTTCTCATCAGCTGAAGGAGCATGAAAAGAACTATCCAGTTCACGACTTAGAGCTTGCAGCCATTATTTTTGCCCTAAAAATATGGAGACACCTTCTCTACGGTGTCACGTTTGAGATTTTCATAGATCACAAGAGCCTCAGGTATCTATTCACTCAGAAGGAGCTAAATCTTCGTCAGAGGAGATGGAAGGAATTCCTAAAGGATTATGATTGTATGATTAGCTAGCATCCAGGGAAAGCTAATGTGCTTGCAGGTGCACTGAGCAGAAAATCTCGGAGTGTTCTGGCTTGTCACCGGGTTATGGTCACAGACTTAGTTTAGAGCTTCTCAGAGTTAGGACTGGAGGAGCAGGGTCAGACAGAGAAAGGGTTATTGGTGACTATGGTTTCTCAGTCTTATCAGGATGAGGATCAAAGAGACTCAGGTCAGTGATCAACATCTACAGTTCCTAGGCAGCCGGATAGCCTCAGAGCAGCAGATTGACTTTACACGAGATGATGAGGGTATTCTATATTTTCGAGGGAGATTGTGCGTACCTAAGTCACATCCGGTCTTGGAGGAGTTGCTTCAGGAGGCTCATCGATCTCGGTTTGCTATACATCCTAGTGGAACCCATATGTACCGAGATTTGAGAGGTTCCTACTGGTGGAACGGTATGAAGAAAGACATCGCGAATTTTGTAGCTAGATGTCTGGTGTGCCAGCAGGTGAAGGCCGAGCATCAGAGACCTATTGGATTACTCCAAAAGATCCCTATTCCTGAGTGGAAATGGGAGTACATCACTATGGATTTTGTTGTGGGGTTACCGAGGACTCGGAGGAGACATGACGCAATTTGGGTGATCATTGATCGATTAACCAAATCTGCGCATTTCTTAGGAATTCAGAAGATAGATTCACTGGACAAGCTGGCAGAACTATACTGCCGTGAGATTATTAGACAACACGGTGTCCCTCTAAGCATTATATCAGACAGAGACCCGCGTTTCACTTCGAGATTTTGGCAGAGTTTGCAGCAGACCATGGGTACTGAGCTTCGATTCAATACAACCTTTCATCCGCAGACGGACGGACAGTTAGAGCGTATACTATTCAGACTCTAGAGGATTTACTGAGATCCTGTGTTATGGATTTTAGAGGCAACTGGGAAGATCACCTGCACTTGGTTGAGTTTGCCTACAATAATAGTTATCATTCAGCTATCCAGATGACACCATTTGAGGCGTTGTATGGTAGGGCTTGCAGGACACCCACCCTCTGGGAGGAGGTTGGGGAATCTTAGTTGCAATGACCTCAAAGTATTCAGCGTGACGCAGAGCTAGTTTGTACTATCAGACGCAGGTTGTCAGAGGCTCAGGATCACCATAAGTGTTATGCAAATTGGAAACACAGACCCTTGGAGTTCTCAATGAGCGATCACATATTCTTACGAGTGTCACCCACGAAAGGGGTAAAGTAGTGTGGGTTGCGAGGTAAGCTAGCTCCACGCTACATTGGACCTTTCCAGATTTTGAAGCGGATTGGAGCGGTAGCTTATCGTCTGGCATTACCACCGTCTCTCGCTGGAGTTCACAATGTGTTTTATGTTTCCATGTTGAGGAAATATGTACCAGATCCTACACGTCTTATTGGAGGTGTCGGTCACACTTCAGATAGACACGACCTACGAGGAGGTACCTATACGAATTCTGGATTGTAAGGAGCATCGGTTGAGGAACAAGACAACTCAGTTGATCAAAGTTGGTTGGCAACACCATTCTGATGAGGAAGCTACTTGGGAGCTCGAAGATATGATCAGAGCTCGCTACCTTCATCTATTTACCTAAGGTGTGTATGGTTGAGTTGGATTCAGTATTTATATTATATCTGAGTTATTGATACCTGTTGCGGTTGACTAGTACCTGTTATAGTTTGCTAGCGAAATTTGGCGACTAAATTTTTATTAGTAGGGGAGAATGTTAAATATCAAAAATAAAAAGGGGTAGAATGATAAAAATTCGAAAATTAGGAGTCTTGTTGGGATTAACAAAACTTGGAGAGTCTTTTTGCAAAAGAGCCAAAAACAAATAAAACCCTAAAACTTCTCCCTTAATTCATTCTTCCCCGTGTTCTTTCCTCGACGCCAAACCCATGCCGTGCACGAGCAGTTTCCCCCTTCGCCTCACCGAACGTCGCCGCTCTTCTCCTTCCTCTTCTGTTGTTTCTTCTTCTTCGTCTGCTTCGACACACACGAACGAGGTGCCGAGCGCCCGTCTCCCTGATCGCTCCGCAACTTCTCCTTGTGCGAACAAGCCGACAACCGAACCCTATTCCTCCTCTTCTTCTTCTTCCCCGCGATTCACTTCTTGCCCTTGTTGCTTGCGGCAGCCAGCCAAGAGTTGGATTCGGATTTTCTTGAGGTGTCACATACTTGGGGCTTACGAGGTTGATTCATTGAGGTTTGTTTTCCTTCTTGAATCGTGCGGTTGATTTGGAGTTTCATCAAGTTATTGTGTTGTTGAGCGAGTTGTAAATGTATGGGTTTTGGTTCAACTCAGTGGAGGACGATTCTTAGGCGATTAAAGATTTAAGGGAAAATTAGAGTTCTGTGCCCTACTGGCTCTTGTTGTTCCCAATCATGTGCTCTGGTCATTACCAATCTTGTGCTCAAGAGGTCGTGGGCTACTGTTGTCTTCAGGTCAGTTGTGGTACACTTAGGGAATCCTATGGTTTGGAATCATGTGTAGCTTAATTTTTAAATGTGTTTGGTGTGTAGATAGTTGTCATGAGCTATCATGCTGGAAACGTTGTTTTCAAATTGGAAACTAGTTTAAGAAATTCTTGTGGGTTGGTTGATTGTCATGATATTATTAAGTGTGAATTTATACTAACCTTGATCAGATCAAAGTTGTTAATCTTTGTTGGGTTTGATGTACCTAATGTGAGTTGATTGGTTTGGGGTTGAATTATGGAAGATTTTTGCATATGCGTGAGCTCCATTTGAAGTTTCTAATCAGATGTATTCGTAGGAAGTTCATGATTGATTGTAGGACTAAGTAATGACATGGTTGAGAGCTAAGATAGTATTGGACTTAATGGGGATTAATCACTAGATGGGATGAATTTTGGGGACTAACTATATACTTGAATGTAGTCACAAATTAGCATGAACTAATTATTTAAATAGATGTAATTAAATAGAAATTGTGATTGTTCTAATGGCGTTTAGTATTTTGTTTAGCTCATTTGGTTAATTGTATAATTAGCTAAATTTTATCCTTGATACAGGACACTAAGTTCGATATATATTGTTGATTGTGTGAGAGATTCTCTTCTCGTATTTGGGCACGTTCAACATAAAAAGCGGATACTTCTCTTTTATATTCTTGTAGTTCCTTTATCTTAAATACATGGTTGTTTATGTCTGAGTAAGACTGCTTGACCTTGTTCTTCGTTGTTTATTTTATATCGTCCGTTGATACCTTTCTGTATTTGACCTTCGAGTTAATTCGTATTTTATGTCCGTATAGTCTCTCATTGATTTTTTATTCTATAAAGTACCACTCGTACACGAATACTTAAATATTTATTAAACACCACTAGGATTGTTGGCATTAGAGATACCCTACATAGTAGTGTAGTTGCATATTAGTTGGTTTCTGATACTTGTTGCTTATATCATTGCATCGTTGTTATTCGGTTGTTTGTACATTTTGGTATCATGCACCATATCTGCACTGTTGCATATTGACGACTGTTGACTTCCATGTGGTTAAGTTATCGTCAGTCATTTAGTTGTTTTGTCACTCAACCACTTGATGTGGTAGTTACTAGAGTGCGAGCAACCATCCTGTTAAGCCACACTCGACCATTTATGTATAGTGAATGTTGGAGTTGTAGGCAAACAGTTGACACCCTCACCGTTGTTTCCGAGGGATATCAGAGTTGTTGGTGTCTCCCCCTTAATTCTCGGAGTTTTTGGAATAGTTGGCTCCCCAGCATCCTGTCCACTCAACCACATATATATTAGTGATATTCGTTGGAGTATGTACAGGTGTCACAACCCTACCCACTCGGCCACACAGATGTGATGTGTTGGTGGCTTGACTGGCGTCAAGGGTGACACATGTCATTGCATCATATGCATTATTTGTATTATGCATATTCTTATATTTGTTGCATTTGTATAAGCTATGATTGCTGCATTTGGTTGACATGCATGTATGTTTGATACTATGTTATCATGTATGTTATCACATTGTTTTATACATGCTTAGATATTCCTCTATTTCATAGAGATTGTACACTGTTGTATCTATCACTTCATATAACTTTTGATGTCATGCATTTGTCTACTCATATACTCGTAGAGTCCGCCCGGACTCACCACCCCTATCACCTATTCTTGTTTCAGGTAGCAGGTAGATACATTACCTGGAATCAGGAGAGGATCTAGTTGTTAGTCCCACAGTATTGAGTCGATTTGGAGATTTGGTTTAGTGTCTATTTTCTTTCTGCTTTTATCTCCTAGTCTGATATTTATTTTCTTCATCTGGTATAGTCTTGGAAGATTTCTGTTTATCTCTTATTGGGTTGTTATGCTCGATTTAAACTTATATTGGAGTTTCTTTCGTATTCGGACTTTTCATTAGTTTTATTTCTGTTAAAAAATATTAACGGTTTACGATGTTTAAGTTTATTTTATGTTTATCATTCTTATTGATATTAACTGTGTGGTTGTGCATTTATCTTTCAGTTATGATGGCTAAGTCATCTTTTATGTTGAGATGTGATGTATGTTTATCCCAATTTATCCGTCGTACAGGGGAGATGCTGCTCGATTTTCGAGCAAGCATGAGCCTCTGGGGGCGTGACACAAGAGGTGGTGACTCAGCGAATAATAGAAATAGATAGTACATAGACAAATAATTGTAAGGAGATCAAAAGTATACAATTTCACAGAGATATCGATGAATATAACTGTGCAATTTAATAAATGCACATACCAGAATTAGTGTATCAAGTGTGGTACTATGACCAACAACCATTGGAATTAATTAAAAGTCTGCATGTTTAACATGAGCCACATAAGAAGACATAACAAGTATGATATATAAATATGTATGAGTATGTCAACCATATTAATTATCACTGGAGAATAACATAGGTTAGACTGTGTTGTAGCTTTCCTAATGGGCCATCATAAAAATCTTACACGAACAAAAACACGAAAAACTATAATAAAATTTGGTCTTGAATTAGTAGTACGAGAGATAAAAAAAAATAGTTGAATGGTGATTGCACCAATTTAAAGTGCCCCTGCTCTGATATCAATTGTAGAATCGGAGAAGCACTTTTGGAGATGAATAACACACTTCACTTTTTCTTGTTTAAAACTTATTTTATCTGTTTTCAAAAATAGGCAGCGGAGATAAACATAAAGAACACTCAAGAATACAAAAGTCACTTTTTTTAAAACTTGGTTCATAGCCTCTATCTGCTATTACAAGGTTAGTAATTGTTGATTGCTTTCCATTAGCAATCCATTAACATCTATTTCTCAAAAGAGAAAGAGACTCGTCTTTTACAAAAGCCGTGGAACGATAACACGTTTACCGTTTCTTTATGGATTAAAGCATGAAGACGAAGTAAATAAAAACAATTATACCAACAATGTAAATGATCTAAAGTTGAGCATGATTGTCGGAGAAATGATTCGTCGTAGCATCAGCGTTTCGTAGCGAAGTGAGAGTAGAAGCACTTGAGCAATTAGTGTTGAAGCCTCTGTTCAAGGCTTTCTTTTATAGACTTTGATTAGTCTACCGATCAGCCTGATCGGTATACCAATCATCTCGAAAATCAGATCCACATCCAATCTATCAATCTACTAATCCTGTAGATCAGCCTACCGATCCAATCTTCATTCAGTCTCCTTCAACCATGTTAGCTCCTCAATGTTAATCCTCTACCACGTCAGCACTGCAGTCCTTACCCTTGACCGCGCCCTCTGCCACGTTAGTTGATCAACTTTTATCTCCATACCACATCAACAAGATCATCCTTATCCCATGTAATGTCAGCAATATGAAACTTACCTTGTTCAGCTCAGATGACATGTCAACACACAGGACAACTCGACTAGCACCTCAACATTTGATCAACGAAACCAACCCGTTCGGTCTACCGATCAGGTCGATCAGTCTACCAAACTAAGTTAGCACAGAATATGATAATTTAAGCACAATGTAAGTTTGATAGTTACTTAACTGTCAGATATCGACTTCAAATTCCAAGTGGAATCCTTATTTGACATCTCCTAAGGTTGTCTCTATAACGAGGACTCATTCATATCCATCCTTCTTTTCGAAAGAACCACTCCACTCCACTCCACTCCAAAAGCTTACCTTAACTTATCGTTGACCAAACTTTCAGTCCTCCAGACCTATTTGGGCTTCTTCTGCTCAACATCGGATCACTTAACCTTCCTAGACTTTCTTCTGACTTAATGTTCGATCCTCACTGACCTATCAAATCTATCTTGTTAGATGTCTAGTCCACTAACCCATCTAGACTTCACTGTTTGGTGTCATTGATCTATTAAGACTTCCTTGTCTAATATCTGGTCCAGCTGACTTACTAAAACTTTCACTTGTCTAGTATTTAATCAGCTTGACCAACTAGAACTTTCCAAGTTGAGCTACCTGCATAGTTGATCAAGTTGTTTGATCATAATAAGATTTGATTTTGAACTTTTACCAATATCAAAATTTAGGTTCAATTATATGATGCTTCATGCACTAACAAATTTGAATTCGATAAGTTTTAAGTTGATAAGATGGCATGGTTCAAGCTTGGTTGAGGAAGCTACTGGATCAAATTTGGAGTTGCTAAAACTTTAATCTTAAAGTGATTTCATCAAACTTAAAGGCAAACTTAAAATCCTAAGACTCAACTTTATGTAAAAAAATGGTAAACTATATCGAATGTAAACGCTATGTTTAGGTAGGAGTGTTTTCACCTAGAGAGCATTGTTTTTTAAACCTTATCATAATTAGCATTAGCTTTGAATCATGTTTAAGATTTCTAGTATCCCGAATACTTGTAGCTGAAGTAGGAAGTTCTAGATCATTGGTTGAGTTTGATCAAAGACAATATCAAGTTGTTAAGTGACAAAATATAGTTAAGGAGTTCCAAAATTATTAGAAGGGCTATCTTGAAGCTGTGTTGATTTTTGGGCTTTGGAAAAATTGCACAAAATCAAAATAAAGTTTAGAAACACACTTGCAATAGAAGTGTGTCGACCAACATTTTAGCATTGGTCGAACTAAAGTTCCATTCTAGAAACTTGCATCAATCAAATTTCAAACATTTGTCAAATAAAGTTCAATTTCCATTGATACTATTTATTATTGGTCAAAGAAAGTTGAAAGTTGAATGTTGATCAATCAACCAAACACAGTGGATATGCCGATATGGTTCATAAGTATCCATTACAGACCTTCATTATATGGCATATTGGAAGGTTACACAAAGGACATGTTATATTGTTGGCCTTTCATCTTTGTGAACAAGAACTCTTTCTAAGGGCTTCTAGTGCAATCAAGGCTTCAACCTCACATCGGGTTCTCAGGTTGGTAACAACTTTCCTAGGGCTTCATCTATATTCTATAGGTGCATGATCTCTAGACGAAGCCGGGAGAAATTCCCTCTTATATGGTGGTATGTTTAATTTTCTGATTATCTCTACAAATAACTGTGGAGCCAACCATGTGAAGCATCCAATGTCAACATATAATCTTTCGCAGAATTCTATAGGTGCGAGATCAAACTTCTAAATATTTAAATCTAGTGATAGTCTTGTATTCAAGCATCCCTAGGGTCTAAATCTATGAAAACTTTGTAAAAGCACTTTTACTCAATCTCTTCTTTACGAATATATACTCTGGACAAGACAAGTGTATGTTCACAAGAGAAAGATCAGAGGTTCACTATCTAAAACTTGTTCCAAATACTTGAACACAGAATTCACACACTCTGTCACTTGGAAGCTCATTGAGATCAGCTTCACAAGATCTTTCTTCCCAGCACACACAACTCGTTACCAAAAGTATTGACTGATAAACAATCATAGCAAATCTTTCTAGAGACTCGAAGGGCTTCAAGACCTAAATAAAGAACTCCAGACTAAACCACACTTAGGCCAATCAGTTGGTAGGTCAGTATTTATTCCAGTCATCTGTTGACATTCTTGTCAAGTAATAACAGTAATATAGAAATTTCTAAATCAATGCATCCAAAAACATTCAGATATTTCTCCAGTTCAAATTCTAAACAACTTTCTTTTGATTTCAAATAATAGTTGCTATGGAATATGGAAATAAGACCTATGGAGTCATATCTCAAGCACAACCAATCAGTAGAATCACAAATTGCTTAATCTTGTAGACTAGAGAGTACAAGAATTTTCGATTTCCATAAAGATGAAATTTTTAGGTACAATAACAACATCAGTAATAATCAAAATAGCTACCATAACATTCCTACCTTGATGGGTAACAGGATGTTAACCCTTTTTTCTGAAAGAATTAATCCAACAACATGGTTTGGCATCTGAGTATTACAAATTGAATATAACATATCTTTGAAGAATGGATACCTTATAACCTCGTATTATATCTTCACTTAGAATTAAAAAAAGAATAAGGAACCCTTTCTCTTCAGGATGCCAATACTTGTATGGAAACATCTTCAAACTTCTATAAATAAGGTAAAAGATTTCATGGCTCAAGTGAAGAAAAAAATTTGAGAAGGCTTCCTATGAAACCAAATGACCAACTGTTATCCAATTTGATATAAGTAACTTCTTCATTTCAATATCCTGTTCTGTTAACAAGTGAAACTAATTCGATGTCATTCATCTCACGCATGTCTTCTTCAAGAGCTTCTCCATTATCATTTCCATTAAGCATGTCAGCAGGAAGAATTGTGGAATTTTGATCACTTGCAGGTATCAAAAACAACAGCACTAGTGGTGCGACTCGTATTATGTTCCTTATCAATATAGCAGCCCAGAGATTGTCAAATTCTGTTCGTGTAACTTTTAGCAAATGAAGCAGTAGACCTCCACCCCATGATGATGTGAGTAACCCAAAGTTATCAATAGACATGAGTAGAGCAAAAAAGGTTCCTTCAATGCCTGAAGGACAAAGCTTAGCACTCAGCACAAGAAGTGGCATCCACTTGAGACGGCTAATCAGTTGTGTAACACTCTCATCAATCACAGCAAATAAATAATCAGGCAATCCAATCTTCAAGTTCAAACGGAGAACCAAAACTAAGTCCAACATTCCAGCAAAAGCAGAAATCAACTGACTCCAAAAAAGCAGCCCACGGAAATTATAGTCCTTCAAAATGTTTTGATATAACAGCACTCCTAGAAGAGAACCCACAGAGCCAATGGAATAAATAAATCCAATTGTTTCCTGCATGATGAGAAAGTTTAGAAAGCTTACAAGAGTTGGATCTATGGTTTTCCCAACATTTAAAACAGAAAATATACCTGGGAGAAAGATGGTCCTGCCTTTTGATCAGTGTACCAATAAAACATACCTTCTTGGATATTCAAGCTTAAAGCCAAAGAAACATACATGTATACACAAGGTCTCCAGACAGGAGGGCATTTTAAAGTCTTCCACATTTTTTCACTTGCTTGTTGTAACTTTTGGAAGACCTGATTATAGAATTAAATCATATGAATGCAATAGAAGATTCTCAACCGATGAATGTAACAGAAAGCTTTCCCAGGAAAGTGGTTAATCAAAATCTAACCTCTCCATAAATAAAGTCTGGCATATGCATCTCTTTCAACATTACACCAACTAGGAGTACAAGTCCTGACGGGATGCTTAACAAGCCAAGTACACCCTTTCAGAATAAATTAAGAGAAACAATAAGAACAAAGTAAAGATCAAAATGAATTAATTAAGATTCTTGAAAGAAGGATTGTCATGTATGCAGTCAATGCTATTATCATAATACTTTTATCTCAGATAGGGTAATTGATAAGTCACTAATCTTGGAAACTGAGACAATTTAAGAAGCTAACCGCTGAGCCAATTGCATGGATGAGTAGACCACTAAATGAAAATCCAAGAAGTCGTCCAATAGATGAACTTAATCCGCACAAGCTTTGCATATCAGCTGCAAGGAAAGGATGGCTTATACTATTTTCTGCAACACAGGCATCTATTGTAACATCTGCTATTGCCACAGAAGCACTTCCTCCTGTTAATGCCAGCAAAGCAAACAGTACATGGAGTTTCCTATGGAGAGATAGGGTAAGCATTGATGTAATTCCCAAAAGACCTGCAATTTTTATTAAGAGTTCTCAGATATGCAATTTTAAAGATATAGAACATAGAGATGTGTTTTCGTTGAGTTAAATACAAATATACAATCAATTTTTTCCTTCATCATTTTTGCAAAAAGGAAAAAAGAACATAGCGATGACTCATGGGTGCTGATAGACAAGAAGGCATTTCACTAATACCAAACAATTGACAAAAATTAATTAATCATCTTCATAATCATCAAGTTGTGTTTATGCTACCTATTTTAGGGTTGGCTAAATGAAAGTTATCCCTCCATTGACTGATTAACCAGGTTGGGCAACATCGAACCTGGGACGGCTAGCCCGACCCCATAGAAGTTTCCCATCGGCCGCCAGGGTAAATTGGGAAGCGCTCGAGACGGACAATCCAGAAGCCCAACATCGGAAAATTTCCTGCAAATTCGCCATAGCTAGGGATCGAATCGTGGGTGCTTGGGAGACAACTAGTCACCCTTCCGCTATACCATAGCCCTGGGGGCTAAGTTATCCCTCCATTGTGCTCAATATGAAGCTATATCACTGATAATATTAAAATCAATTATATTATTACTAAAAAAATTATTTTATTTCTGTTTTGATTTACTTTTTAAACCTTCCCTCTAATCGATGCAAGTTTTCCAACTATAGTATATGTTTGGTCATTTTTCAAATAGCATCTCAATCTGGTTTTTGCTTATTTTGATGTATTTGAGCTATACCAAATTGCTCTGTTTATTTTATCCTTTCTAGTGAATCCGCTTGTCCATCATAGTCCTCTCTTCTCCACTACATTCGTACTTAGTACCTTAACAGGACAACACTTTGATAATTGAAAGGATCATACCCGTCTTATTAAATTGTCTTTTCAGCCTATGGAGCACATCATGATCTCATAAGACTTTGGAAAGCTCCTATCTATTCAATTACTCATTCTAATGATAACTTCTTAATATATCCTTCTTACTAAATAATAAATTCAAGATATCTAAAACTATTAGAAATGTTGTCTATCCATCTTAACTATTCCCACAATTATTTTTCTATTACTGAAACTGCAGTTCATAAATTCAATTTTAGCTCTGCTTAACAAAATACCTTTAGTTTCTAAAATTTCTTTTTTAGCCGACCCCATCTAGTGGGATAAGGCTTGGTTGTTGTTGTTTTCTAATATTTCTTTTTTCCAGAAGTTAAGCTTCAAATTTAAGGAGTGCCAACATTTAGGAAATGAGAGGTGAAATGACGATAACTCAAGGCCACGAAAGCTAAAAGATGGATGAGAAAACAAGAAAAGACTTGACTACAAATCTAAACAGAGAAGCATATAATCAAAATGCTGAGTTTAGGATGTTGCATAATCTTTTAAATTTAAGATGGAATGAAACTAAAAGCAGAGATTGAGCTCATTATTAATAAATCTGGTGATGAAAGAAGTTCCTACAACCGAGTTTTTCACTAGCCGTGTTCACAATATGCAGGCTGCTGGTATGAAAAAAAAAAAGGTTTGTATTGAGAGACAATGAAATGGCATTTTCCTCCTTACCTGATAAGATGAAGTATGGTCGCCTCCTATACCCAACCATGGGGAGTACATCGGTAAGAAGACCCCAGAGAGGTTTCACGATCCAAGGAATTGAAGTAATTCCCTGGTAGACCTGTGCAGCGGAAGGCTGCACCATCTGAACATCCTTCCAGTAGTAGTCAGTAGCAACTCTCGCAATGGCACCACCCAATCCCTGGCTGATCCCATACACTGTGATCACTCCAAACACAAAGCTCCAGTGAGTTTCCTCTGCAAGCATTCGGAACCATCGCAATGGAGACCACCTCGAAAGCTGATACCCTTCATTGGAATCCAGCAACCCTTCTTCAGGAGGTTCCTTCGGCCTCTTACCCTCTCCAGCTAGCGCTATCTTCTCTTCCATGCCCTCCTCATCCTGAGAAAGCTGAGAAGCCAGTGGAGGAATCATCTGCAAGCCAATATTTGGTATTTGTCAAGATACCCTCAGAAACACTCATCAGTGTTCTTTAAAACCTAGTTTTTCAGCGTTGTGCAATGATGGACGGACTTCCTTCAGATCCAAACTAATAGAACAACATAATAAACTAAACCGGGAATTTTCAGATCCAGAGGCCGCCCAGATCAGCTGAGCGCGATAAAGGCAGAGAGAAAAGGGAAGATTTCCCCCAAAACACATGAAATCAGCTGAAAAATCGTACCATTCCCAGAGATCACGTGGAGTTGTCCAGGAACCTGTCCTCGTTGAAATTCAAAATGGTCCAAGAACACCGGAGAAAGACAAAAAGAAAGGACTTTCGGGTCAGATACTGCTTCCGCGACTCGATACCTCCGTTGCTCAAGGGAGCATCTTGTCTTTGGATCAAATGATTCACGATACGTCCGAAGTGGATGGGAGAAACAGCCAAGTCGCAACAACCATCACAATGGAAGCCAAAATCCAAAGACACAATAGGCGAGAGCAGAAGACGAGCTCATGATTGTGAGCGCTGTGCTGAAAGATCCCAAGAAAAGGAGACGTCGAAGCCGAGAGATCCCTCGAGAATGCCGGGATACGGCGAGGAGGAGCAGAGAAGGGACGGGACGGGAATGGAAGGAGGGTTTTAACGATGACGTTGACCAATTTCCGACTTAATCCCTGGAGCTAAATGACCAATTAATCCTTCAACCAATAAAATAAAAACACGTGTCCCCTTAATTTAATAAATCGTACGAACAACGAAATTGAACTTGGCTTAATCAAACGAACAAACTCATCAATATAATCATGATGGATCCGGGTTGGTCCATTGACTGAGGAAATGTGGGACCCGAAGTCTTTGGATTTACTACGTGTGGCGCAAGATTTAGCTTTGTTTATTCATCGGTTCGAGTCCTATAAAATGAGACCCAACTCTTTGATTTAGGTACTTCCCCTTGGTAAATCTGATTTTTGGGCTAAAATTAAAAAAAAAGGAAAGAACGGTAAATTATAAATAAAATAAAATAAAATAAAAAATTTTCCAATTATAAATTTCCCTTTGGGTTCATTCTTCACACAGAATTTTAATATCTCATTCTCTAATACTTTTATATTAGTGAGTGAAAAAGTGGTATTAGAGAGTAAAAAAAATAAATAGAGAGTTAATCTAAAGATAAGTTCATGATTAGGATTATTTTAAAAAAATTAACGCTCCATTTTTTTTTGGGGTCAAATCAACCTGTGGCATGTCATTTTACTTTTTAATCAAAAGACGACTTTTGTTCGTGTTCAGCAGTGTATTTATTCTCTAATCTTTGTTTTACTTTTTAGTACTATTTTCATTATTATGTTTTATTTCAATTGTAAATTTAATGAACATATTATAGAAACTAATTTAATGAAAAGAGATAGGTTAACAGTTATATATACGCATGATAAGAAAGTATTAGATTGTCAATTTCTGAATTCGACTCTTGACCATTACGTCAGAATTATCATGTGTCTGTCATCTGTATTATGCCCTAGGGCAATTATGATTTAATAGATATACTAGGGCAATTATGATTTAATAGATATAATATTATCCATATTATAGTATTATTGCTACAACACATATTTAACTCATTTAAAATTATTCAAGTTAAGCAACTACGATTTCATAGCGATTATAATTCAGATTTAATTATGTTCACTACCATTCACATTGTAGCATTAATGAAAGCATAAATAATACAACTGTTATAGCAGCTATAACTTCTTACAATGTGGATTCGACCTGCTCATTAAAATTCATGTTATAGCAACTCCAAAATTTTAGTTACTAGAATATAAATAAAATGTGGAATTGCCACATTACGGCTCCTTTACAACAACCTCACATCATATGGAGGAAGATTTAATAGATAAGCGGACTACCATCAACAATGTCACCTTAGGGATCGACCACTGTCTGATTCAAATAGGTTATGATGCGCCTACGATCTGTGTTACGCCCTAGGATTGCTTTAATATAAGTAGCTACTACAATATATGTAGCAACTACTATTTCGTAGCTACTATAATATGTCCGACTGATTAAGAATTTAGATGGGATATAATAATTGGAACAATATTGGTGAGTAGGAGAGTGAATGCACACAGCTAAATAGTGAGAAATGGTATTCTTTTATTTAAAAAGAAAAGTGGGCTTCCCTTGATGATTCATAAAAAGGGTGCCATTCTATTATTTATCCTTGATTATTTCAAGTGTCATTTGATATTTCTAAGAAAGTAAGTGAATCAAATGTTCACAAGTTTGATAATCCTTTTAATAAAAAATTATTTACATGTAAAGATCTATAGGTAAAAATATTTAAAATCGCAACGGAAATAAGATCCCTCGAGCGATCCATGCGAAAGAAAAACTCATACAAAGTGATCTACAATTCCTATCTTATAGGAATACCTTTGTCGCGCGCCCTTCGCTTATCCCGCTAGTCCTTTGGTTCGCTGGATCTCTTGCACGTTCAAGTGTCCATGCCTCTATGCGTATCCACATGAACACGATCTACGCCTCGGAGAAGAACCACCTTAGTTGTGCTAGCAACTTGGGATGGTTCACAATGCACAAGAACCTCCACTAGGGAGTTATGGACAAGGAGGAAGAAAGAAGAGGAAGAGAGATGCACCCTCTAGCCTTTGATAAGGGGGGGTATTTATACTCATCTAATGAATACCAAGGGTCTATGTCCCTTGAGCTCCTTTCATCTTAATGCTAATAAAACCCAATGAATACCAAGCCTCTTGATATTCCTTGAGACTCTTAATATTCTATTCATCTAATAAATAGAATGTCTATTAGCCTTTCTCTTAAATAATATTTATTAAACCCTTTAATGAATATTATCCATAATTAAGTGGATGAGTCTAATCTAGATGAGTCTAACTCAAATTAGACTCAATCTTATAATCTAATTGGATTCACTTGAGTCTAACTCAATTAATCCAATTCGAATCAAATCTTAGTCAAACCAAGATCAATTAATCTCCGAAGCATCGTGTCCTTAGTGTGTGACCCAATAGGTTCTCGTAACGTTGGCAATGTGTCTAAACCACTTTAGACACATAAGCAATGAGCGGCATCTAGCAATGCATCATTGCTACCCCAAGTAACAAGAAAAGTCGAGATTCGACTAAACCTCCGTGACTATGATAATGTATAACCTTGTCCTTCTATTCTCGATATCTAGATTGACCAATGAGGCATAGACCGTGTCATCCTCAGTCAATCTTGTGTTTCTTGATCCCCGAGTAGACTCACTCAAACAAATGAGCTCAATATCTCATATTGACTCATTTGAGCTTGGTCATGCGTTTTAGTAGTCCTACTCGATCAAGGGGCCTACAGATATCACTCCCGTCATATGGGAGGGATATATTCCATCTACATCACTCACATCCCTCCGCATAATTCATTACATACCCAGTGATCGCCTTTATAGTCCACCCTGTTACGGGTGACGTTTGACGATACCAAAGTACATAACTCCTTATGTAAGAAACCGTAGTGACTTCAGGTCTAAGGATTATTCATACTAATAGTCACATGAGAAAGTTTATGACACTCATATGACAATCTATGAAACTTTCTCATGGCGGGTCAATTCAGTACACATTCTCTAATGTATACTCATGTGTCAACTTGATATCACATATCCATGATTTGTGAACTCAAGTCATCAATTGACCTACATGCTAGTCTCCATGCATTAATATTGTCCCTGAATATTAATGCTCGACTAGGAATAATTTAGTGTAGTGTTCTCTACATTATCTCACTATCGATTCAACCAATTGATATAATGTAGATAATAACCTACTACACAAGGACATTATTATACTTAGTTATTTGGCACAAAAATACAGTAAGTATAATAACTAAACATGCATTTAATAATGATAGAATATGATACAAAATGTCCCTAGTCAATCATTACATAATTGACCCTAGGGATCCTACTAACAATCTCCCACTAGCACTAGTGTCAATCACTGTAATATCTAATACCCAGTGACCTGGTATGACCATCATGCTTCTTTTGTGCCAAAGCTTTGGTCAAAGGATCTGCGATGTTAGAATCAGTGTGTACTCTGCATATCCTCACATCTTCTCTATCGATGATCTCTCGAATGAGATGGAAGCGTCGTAGTATGTGTTTGGTCCGCTGATGAGAGCGAGGTTCCTTAGCCTGCGCAATAGCCCCATTGTTGTCACAATAGAGGTCTATCGGGTCTACTATGCTAGGAACCACACCAAGCTCTGTAATGAACTTTCGGATCCAAACAGCCTCTTTTGCCGCCTCAGACGTGGCAATATACTCGCCCCTCTGTTGTAGAATCTGCGACTGTGTCCTACTTCGAACTCTTCCAGCTCACAGTGCCACCATTCAGGCAATACACATACCCTGACTGCTATATGAAATCATCCCTGTCTGTTTGGAAGCTTGCGTCACTGTAACCTTTTACAGCTAGCTCCTCATTGCCTCCAAATATCAAAAAATATTCTTTCGTCCTTCGTAAGTGCTTAAGAATATTCTTGACAGCTGTCCAGTGACTTTCACCTGGATCTGACTGGTACTTGCTCGTCATGCTCAAAGCATACGAGACATCTGGACGAGTACAAAGCATGGTGTACATGATAGACCCTATAGCAGATGCATAAGGGATCTGATCCATACGGTCTCTCTCCTTCTTAGAAGAGGGACATTGAATCTTCGAAAGACTCACACTATGTGACATCAGCAGAAATCCCTTCTTGGAATTCTGCATGGCAAAACGATTAAGCACCTTGTCAATATATGTACTCTAACTTAAGCCAAGCAATCTCTTAGATCTATCTCTATAGATCTTGATGCCTAGAATATAGGCTGATTCACCTAAGTTTTTCATTGAGAAATAATTCCCTAGCCACGTCTTCACAGACTGTAGTGAAGGGATATCATTCCTAATGAGGAGTATGTCATCTACATACAAGATTAGAAAGATAACTATGCTCCCACTAACCCTCTTGTAGACACAGGGTTCATCTTCATTCTTGATGAAACCAAACGCTTTGATTGCATCATCGAATCGAAGATTCCAGCTTCGAGATGCTTGCTTTAGCTCATAAATGGACCTTTACAACTTACATACTTTTCCAGCATGCTCTGGATCTACAAAACCCTCAGGTTGTGTCATGTACACATCCTCGAATAGATTCCCATTTAGGAATGCAGTTTTGACATCCATCTGCCAGATCTCGTAATCATGCTAAGCTGCAATAGCATGCATGATCCGAATAGACTTAAGCATCGCAACTGGCGAAAAGGTTTCATCATAGTCGATACCATGAATTTGCTTGAAACCTTGAGCTACCAATCGCCCTTTATAGGTATGTATGAGTCCATCCATGTCAGTCTTTCTTCTAAAGACCCACTTGCACCCAATGGGTTTAATTCCCTCAGGTGGATCAACCAAAGTCCATACTTGGTTAGTGTACATGGATTCCATTTCGGACCTCATGGCTTCTAGCCATTTCTCAGAATCTGGGCTCATCACAGCTTCTTGATAGAATGTAGGCTCATTCAGCTCAATGAGCGTCACGTCATCATGGTCAGACAAGAGAAATGAGTATCTCTCAGGCTGACGACGTATCATATCAGATCTGCGAAGAGGTTGGTCTACTTGAATAGTTTGTTGTTCCACAACTTCTTGTGTAACATTCTCATGATCCACAACATCTTATGGCGCCTGTTCAATGTCCATTAAGGCCTCAGTGTTATTTGTTTCTTGAACTTCTTCAAGATGGATTTTACTCCCACTAATCCTTCTAGAAATAAACTCCTTTTCTAGAAAAACGTCATTTCTAGCGACAAACACTTTGCCTAGTGTGGGATTGTAAAAGTAATATTCCTTTGTTTCCTTGGGATATCCTACAAAATAGCACTTATCAGATTTGGGTCCTAGTTTATCTGAGACTTGACGTCGAACATAAGCCTCACAACCCCAAATCCTCATAAAAGACATTGTGGGACTCTTCCTAGTTCATATCGTATATGGTGTCTTGATGACGACCTTTGATGGAGCTCGGTTAAGTGTGAAAAGAGTCGTCTCTAGAGCGTATCCTCAGAAGGAAGTAGGAAGGTCTGTCTGACTCATCATCGATCGTACCATATCTAATAGAGTATGATTTCTCCGCTCGGACACACCATTCCATTGTGGTGTTCCAGGTGGAGTGAGTTGAGATATGATCCCACACTCTACTAGATGGTCACGAAACTCTTGGCTAAGGTTGTCACGTCCCCAGAGGCACATGCTTGCTCGAAAATCGGGCAACATCTCCCCTGTACGACGGACAATATGGGGTAATTATACAAAATATCTCACCAATATAGCTCAATCACAAGCGGCTGGCATCACAATAATAAGAAGTGAACGCATCCACGCAGTTTATATCGAAACAAAATAATAATGTAAGCCACCTTAAACATAAAAGAAAAATCACAACCAACGAGAACTCAAAAGTCTCTGTCATAATAATAACACAACCAGTCTGATAACTGATAAACAAACGAAATGCATAAAACTACCACAATACCGAAATAGAAACCGCTAAACCAAACCGACAAGGTGGGACTGAGGGACTGGCAACTGAATCATCTCCTGGCTCCAAGCAAAACATCTACCTGCTACCTGAAACAAATATAGGTGGTAGCGGTGGTGAGTCCGGGCGGACTCTGCGGGTATATGAGTAGACAATAAGCATGACATAACAACAATGTATAATATGTAGAGAATCCAACAGGGTACAATCCATAAGGAATATAGGAACCTAAACATGCATAACATATATCGAAACAACAGGTTATAAAACTGAATAACAACTAAACGGGCGTAAAATAACGCAACAACAATAAAACCAGGATATACATGCATGTCAATTAAGTGCAACAACCATAGCTCATATAAGTGCATCAAACACAAGCAAGTGCATAAAAGAAATACGTATGCATATGATGCAATGACATGTGTCACCCCTGACGCTAGTCAAGCCGCCAACACATCACATCTGTGTGATCGATTGGGTAGGGTTGTGACAACTGTACGCACTCCAACAACAAATACCACAAAGTTGTGGTTGAGTGGACAGGATGTTGGGGAGCCTACACTCCAAACCCCTGTACATAGGGGGAGCTACTACAGCTACAATATCCCTCGAAAAACAACAGTGAGGGTGAGCCACCAACAGCTCTAATATCCCTCTAAAAACAATGGTGAGGGTGTCACTGTTTGGCATAACAGGACAGGTGTTCGCACTCTAATAACTACCACGACAACAAGTGGTTGAGTGAATCGAGCAACAATAAGACTAACGACGGCTTAACCAAATGTAAGCCCAACAGTCGTTAGTATGCAACGTGCAAGTATGATGCATGCTATACGACGCACGAACAACCGGAGAAACAACGATGTAATAAAATCCAACGAGTATACGATGCATCAATACAACCAACCAGAAATCGCAAACCAACAATTATGTACCTACACTAATAGGTAGGATATTTCTAATGCCAAATAAATCTATCTGTGTTTAATGGACTTCTAGGTACTCGCGTACAAGCGGTACTTTACAGAACAGAAAACCAACAAAGGACTGTACAGATATGAATCGGGAACACTCGAAGATCAACGAAGAATAAGTATCAACGGTGATGTTAAAACAACAAACGACAAAGAACAAGGTCAAGCAACCTACTAGACATAAGATAGTCATGCTTTAAGGTAAACGAAACTACTCGAGTATAAAAGAGAAATACCCACCTTTTATTGAAGAACGTGTCCATCTAAATCTCCCACGATCAACCGTGCAAATCCAACTCAAGGTCCTGTATCAAGGATATAAATTTAGCTATTTATACTAGTAATTCAAATCCATAAATTAAATCTAAACAACTCCGGGTTTCATCTTAACCTATTTAATTAACTCATAAATAACAACCGATTCATTTTAGGTTTACAAACTATAATACCTATTTAATATGAAATTGTGTTACAAACCATTGTTGAAAGAACAGTATTGGAGTTTGCATCTAAAGTATATTAAACATGCTTTCCTTATGTTTTATGCCCACGTATTTAACACAGAAACATGACAAATACATGTTTTATATAAGCCACAAGCGTGACAATTGTTTTGTATTGAGTACTATACAAAACAAAATTACCTTTCATATTAATATTGTATAAAGTCAACTAGAATTTGAAAACTATTTAAAATGATTAAACATGGTAACAAAGAAAAGTTAATTGATTCTACCTTCCAATTTGTTGTTCCAAACAGATTCCATGTCAATCACAATATAGAATCGATTATCAAAACCCATACCTTGGTCATCTCTAAACCACTACATATCAAAAGATCAAAACAATCTTGGGCAGATTAAATGTCAAAAACAAGAAATCTGAACAACACCCATTTCATCGTGGGGATCATACAGTAACATCTACTCCAAATCTAAATTCCAGGACAGCGAAATCTAAAAACCAAACAGAAGTGACATCCATTTCGAAAAATCCTAAATCGGCAAACCTTACCTACTGTGAAGTCCGTCCGACAGGGAATCAAGAAGAGGAGAGAACAGTCAAGCGCAAACCTAACCTTTACCTGAGTTGCTGCCGACGCGAGCAGAGAAAATCGAAAAGGGAAGTGGCGCTCGACTAGGGCTCCACGCGAGGCAGTGGCGCACGGGCGTACGACGCCCTGTTCTTGCGTCGGAGAAGATAGAAGAAGGGAAGTGGAGAAAGCTAGGGCTGGCGGCGGTCGGCGTTCGCGAGGGAGCGGCTACGGTTTCGCACAGGGAAAGTCAGCGCAGAGGAGAGGGAGTTCGGGAGGAGAAACTGAAATCGAGGAAGATGAGGAGAAGTTAGGTTTTTTAGAGGGTTTAAGTAATGTTTTGGCATTTTTACAAAAAAGCCCCCCCCAAGTTTGGATAATTATAATTATGTCCCTAAATTTTGAAATTTACCTTTTCAACCCCTTAAAAATTCGATATTTAACAAAGGTATTCACCACCTCAATCTGATCGAAGCATCTTAATAGTCTTGCCAAGTTGGATTTCTACTTCACTTTTGAATTCTTTGAACTTTTCAAAAGATTCCGACTTGTGTTTCATGAGATACACATAGCTGTATCTACTGACATCATCAGTGAAAGTGATGAAGTACTGATAGCCTCCTCTAGCTGCGACATTGAAAGGTCCACATACATCAGCATGTATGAGTCCTAACAAGTCTGTCGCTCTTTCTCCGTGTCCACTAAATGGAGTCTTGGTCATCTTGCCTAGAAGACAAGATTCACATGTCTCATATGATTCAAAATCAAATGAGTCCAGTAATCCATCCTTATAGAGCTGGGATATACGACTCTCATTTATATGTCCCAAGCGACAATGCCAGAGATACGTTTGGTTCACATCATTGGATTTGAACCGTTTGGTATTTATGTTATAGATTGGTTTTCTAGGTCTAGAACATAGAGTCTATTCACAAGTGGTGCATTACAATAGAACATGTCATTTAACATTATGGAACAACATTTGTCCTTTATGATAAATGAAAAGTCTTTCTTGTCCAAACAAGATACTGAAATTATGTTCTTAGTCAATTCAGGTACATAAAAACACTCCTCTAGTTCTAAGATAAGCTCAGTGGGACAAGGAATAAGTTCCTACAGCTATGGCAGCAACTCTTGCTCCATTGCGTACTCGTAGGTCCACTTCGCCCTTCATCAATGATCTAGCTCTTTGAAGGCCCTGCACATTAGTACAAATGTGAGACGCGCATCCGGTATCTAATACCCAAGAAGAAGAGATAGATAGATTGACTTCTATAACAAAAATACCTGAGGCAGAAGTCTCACTTCTTTTCTTCTTTACTTCCTCTAGGTAATGTTTGCAGTTCCTCTTCCAATGTCCGGTCTCACCACAGTGGAAGCAAGTCCCTTCCTTAGGCACCTTATCTTTAGCCTTGGATGTAGTAGAGTTGGTCTTGCCTTTGGCTTGGGTCTTACCCTTGCCTTTAGGCTTCCATTTGCCTTTGCCCTTTTGTACCATCAGTACATTACTGGTTTTGGTTTTCTTGAGATTAGGTTCAGCAGTTCTCAACATGTTGAGCATCTCAGGCAAAGGCTTGTCAATTTCATTCATGTTGTAGTTCATGACAAATTGATTATACCCCTCCGGCAACGATTGCAGGATAAGGTCCGTTGCCAATTCTTGGCCCAGTGGAAATCCTAGTCTTTCAAGGTTCTCGACATACCCAATGATCTTGAGTACGTGAGTTCCTATAGGAGTTCCTTCTTACATCTTGCATGCAAATAGGGCTTTAGACACCTCAAACCGCTCATGCCTAGCTTGCCCTTGATATAGTTGCTTTAGATGCTCAACCATCTCATGTGCATTCATGTTCTCATGTTGCTTTTGAAGTTCAGAGTTCATGGTGGCAAGCATAAGGTATGATACATCAAGTGCATCATCCTGATGCTTCTTGTAAGAGATTGCTCTTAGCGGAGGGTGCTTCTGGAAGAGATTGCTCTAGGACGTACAGTTTTCGTTCTTGTTTGAGGACTATCCTCAAGTTTCTATACCAGTCCAGGAAATTAGCTCCGTTAAGCTTGTCCTTCTCAAAGACGGATCGCAGAGAGAGAGAGTATTTGATGTGTTAGATGACATGGTGATCTACAATAGTAAAATTATGCAGAAATAAGTATCATATCTAATTCATTTAATTCGGCCTTTAATTAAATGACGCTCCCACTGAATCGTAGATCTTTAGTTGGGGCTAGTCATGGATGTATGCAAACTCAATTTACCAACACTACTAGCTCCAAATCAAATAGCAATCATTATTCATGTGGGACAAGATCCATATTATACTTCATCTTGAGTTAGCTTTGGTTAATCGCCCAAGACTTGGTATAATTAGGTAGGTAACATTTTACCAATTACATCTCATACAACTCTTTGAAACAAAGGGTCAAGATCCACATTACACATCATCTTGAGTTAGCTTTGGCTAATCGCCCAAGACATGGAATAATTGTTCTCTTATCCAATTTTCCCAACTTTTGGGATATGCCTCCAAGTTTCTCAATCTAATTGAGGGGACTTAATTAAGTCTCACCCAAATTTTGATAGCGGGACTTCACAATTGTCCTCTCGCACTCTACCAAGATAAAATGTGTTGCTTTGCTTTGACAAACCCAACAACAAATGATCGAGGTAGTTTATGAGTACCAAACTTTGGTAGACATATTGAGTTGACTTAATTAAGATAAACATCTAAGCATGCATCACATACACACACATAGCATATATCAATATATAAGCAAGAAAACGTGACATGGTTATGACCCGTATACTACGATCTTCTCAAGCCAATGAGAGGATCGATGGTCAATCTAGGGATAACATCTTCTCCAAGTGCATCCTTTGGTCGTGATGCGTTATCGACATCCTTCTTGTAACATCAATCTTCAATGGACACTCCACTCATCATTTTGTACATTATAATTTAGGAAAACTCGAGTTACATTCGAGTCTAAATCTATTTTTACAACTAGAAAAATAGAGATAAGGTACGACACGCAGGCCGTATTATGAATTACAACATGCACACACACATATTCATCCAATCATATTGGGGTTAAGGTCCTAACCATGCACCATGTCATCAATCAAATACAATAGATTTAGGACATCAATTTTTATTATGATTGTAAAAATGCTCATGAGCCGAAACCATAGGTTATAAAATTTATCGAGTACATTCGCATCATAGCACACTTTCATATTTCATATGATGATGCTATAGACTTTTAGTTTGATCAACACAAACTTTTGTATCTCGACAAATGCTCATACATTATACAATCTATAATAAAATTATATCCTACTTCTATATCACATATAAAAGTTTTCTAAACTTTGTACGATCTTTTGCAAGTGGCTCTGATACCACTGTAGGGATCTATAGGTAAAAACATTTAAAATCGCAGTGGAAATAAGATCCCTCGAGCGATCCATGCGAAAGAAAAACTCATACAAAGTGATCTACATTTCCTATCTTATAGGAATACTTTTGTCGCGCGCCCTTCGCTTATCCCGCTAGTCCTTTGGTTCGCCGGATCCCTTGCACATTCAAGTGCCCGTGTCTCTATGCGTATCCACACGAACATGATCTACGCCTCGGAGAAGAACCACCTTAGTTGTGCTAGCAACTTGGGATGGTTTACAAAGCACAAGAACCTCCACTAGGGAGTTATGGACAAGGAGGAAGAAAGAAGAGGAAGAGAGATGCACCCTCTAGCCTTTGACAAGGGGCGGGGGTATTTATACTCATCTAATGAATACCAAGGGTCTATGTCCCTTGAGCTTCTCTCATCTTAATGCTAATAAAACCCAATAAATACCATGTCTCTTGGTATTCCTTGAGACTCTTAATATTCTATTCATCTAATGAATAGAATGTCTCTTAGTCTTCCTCTTAAATAATATTTATTAAACCCTTTAATGAATATTATCCATAATTAAGTGGTTGAGTCTAATCTAGATGAGTCTAACTCAAATTAGACTCAATCTTATAATCTAATTGGATTCACTTGAGTCTAACTCAATTAATCCAATTCGAATCAAATCTTAGTCAAACCAAGATCAATTAATCTCCGAAGCATCGTGTCCTTAGTGTGTGACCCAATAGGTTCTCGTAACGTTGGCAATGTGTCTAAACCACTTTAGACACATAAGCAATGAGCGGCATCTAGCAATACATCATTGCTACCCCAAGTAACAAGAAAAGTCGAGATTCGACTAAACCTCCGTGACTATGATAATGTATAACCTTGTCCTTCTATTCTCGATATCTAGATTGACCAATGAGGCATAGACCGTGTCATCCTCAGTCAATCTTGTGTTTCTTGATCCCCGAGTAGACTCACTCAAACAAATGAGCTCAATATCTCATATTGACTCATTTGAGCATGGACATGCGTTTTAGTAGTCCTACTCAATCAAGGGGCCCACAGATATCACGCCCGTCATATGGGAGGGATAGATCCCATCTAGATCACTCACATCCCTCTGCATAATTCATTACACACCCAATGATCGCCTTTATAGTACACCCTGTTACGGGTGATGTTTGACGATACCAAAGTACATAACTCCTTATGTAAGGAACCGTAGTGACTTCAGGTCTAAGGACTATTCATACTAATAGTCACATGAGAAAGTTTATGACACTCATATGACAATCTATGAAACTTTCTCATGGTGGGTCAATTCAGTACACATTCTCTAATGTATACTCATGTGTCAACTTGATATCACATATCCATAACTTGTGAGCTCAAGTCATCAATTGACCTACATGCTAGTCTCCATGCATTAATATTGTCCCTGAATATTAATGCTCGACTAGGAATAATTTAGTGTAGTGTTCTCTACATTATCTCACTATCGATTCAACCAATCGATATAATGTAGATAAAAACCTACTACACAAGAAAATTATTATACTTAGTTATTTGACACAAAAATACAGTAAGTATAATAACCAAACATGCCTTTAATAATGATAGAATATGATACAAAATGTTCCTAGTCAATTATCACATAATTGGTCCTAGGGCTCCTACTAACATTATGTTGGATCGAGAGAACCGATAGAGGGGAGGTGAATATCGAAAATCGTTCGGATTTTAGGTAAAGAGAAATTGCACAGCGGAAAAACACAACACATGCAAACACAATAGTTTTTACTTGGTTCGGAGCCTAGCTTGACTCCTACTCCAAGGCCCACGGTCGTTGACCGTTTTCTGCGGGCAATTCTATATGTCGCAAAAGAAGTTTACAAAAATATTTAACAGAATTCAGTACAGTAAACCAAAATAGCTCTTCTTTACCGATGTCCGGAGTAGATTGACTTTTTCCGGAGCTGCAGGACGTCGTCAGCTCGAGTTGGGAGGTTTCCAGGGCATAGCGCGAGAGCAGAAGAGCGTTGAAGCGTTGAATTGAAGTGTTGTTCGAAGCTTGGGGTCGAGGGCCCTTTATATAGGGCCTGGGGGCGCCCGGGACGTCGAGGGCACCCCCCACGTGGCATTTGATCCGCCAATTCCTCGGTCAGCGTCTGATCCCTTTATCTTCAGGATCCGCTTTGACCGGGGCGCCCGGAGCGCTCGGGGCGCCCGAGTTGACCGGGTCAAACTTTATCCCTTGCTTCGCTGGCTTGCGCTTCGATGCTTGCTGTTGGGGGCGCCCGGGAGCACGGGGGCGCCCGCAGGATGTACTATCGAAGCGTGCTTTTTTACTTGTGTGTTTTGTGTTCACCTTGGGGGCGCCCAGGACACTCCGGGCGCCCTGGTCAGCTGTTTCCTCACTCCTTTGAGGCTCTCTGAGCTGCAGACACTCGTTCCTTCGGTCCTGCATCCAGGGTTAGTCCAAAACACAACAAAACATTAAGTGGTTAGTTTATACAGCCTTAGCTGTTTTAGTTCTGATTTTGGGCTTCCTAAATGGAACCCTAGGTCGAACCGACACCTACTGTTCCCTCGACGGGGAACGCGTCCTCATCTACTCCTCTCGGGAGAGTGTACCTGATGCCAACCGTTCCTCTGGTTGGTCTTTTGCCTGACGGTCCTTTGCCAGGTCTTGGATGCCGAGCTGTCCTTCGCCTGGTACCTAGCATTCCTTCGCTAGGGCTTCAGTCCCAAGCTGTCCTTCGCCTGGCGCCTAGCAGTCCTTCGCCAGGGCTTTTCATTCTGGCATTCCTTCGCCAGTGCCTGACATTCCTTCGCTAGGGCTTTTGCTCTGCACACTCAAGTGACATGTTAGATAACAAATTAAACTTAACTTTGAATCCTTTGCCAATATCAAAACAAGGTTCGATATGATGCTTCCTGCACCAACACATTACATTCATTCAATATATATATATATAATCAATTAAATTTATAAGCTTGACTAATTCATTAAACTAAATAAATAAACTAGAATACATGTATTTAGCTCATTAATATTTATAAATAAGAATTGTAAATTATTCATGAAAGTATTACGAATAATGCATGGATAAAGTTTATGAACCATATTTATCAATAAAATTCTTATTAACATGATAAATAAACAATGAAACTTTCAAAATAAAAATAATATTATTGAATTATCAAGCTTAATAACCAATCAAATAAGTTTAAAATTGTAAAAATTTTAAATAATCAAATAAGCTTTAATTGATAGCTCAATAACATCTAAACGAACCAATCTCAAGTTTGTAAGAAAGAAACCAAACCAAGCTTCAACAACTATTTTAATAATTTTGTTCATCTTAAACTCGACTCCTGAGTCTTACAATCTATTTATTTTAATTAGTCACTTTTTTAATCATACTTCATAAAATGAATCATCCATAGTCATTAAAATACATGCTAAAGTAGCAGACATTGATTATTTTAAGAAGACAACAAAAATGTTATTAAGGGTAAAGTCGAGATTATCTTATATAATTATATCTCAAATGTCTCATATAGTAGAGAAGCAAAGATATATTCTTTTACTACTCTTATTATTGCAATAACACATGTGATATATGAATCAAATGTTACGATGTTATTCTTTTTACTAATAAAGAGCACATGTTTTTCATAAATTTAACATCATATAGATTTTGATTTAAACATAACCAATGTCTAATCTTGAATTCAACTCATAAATTCTAATATGACTTCTAGTAGGTTTAGTAAATGGTTGATTCATTTACTCTAATCATTATCAATTTACAAATGATCTCATCTTGATGCTACTGTGAGGTGACCTCAGCTTACAAGTACGTCTACATTCACAACTTCATTAGCTATCCTATAATCAATCATCTTACCTCTATTTACACATGATAAATAGAGATGATTGTTTATGTGAGAAGACTAATCTCATCCTACCAATATGCTCACCGAGATTTTATCCAAATTTAATAATGATATATATATTAAATATATCTTAACATTCCACAATAAAACATCTAACAATTGTCACGCCTCGAGGAGCCGCATATCTGACATGAATCCGATAGCATCTCCCCTATACAACAGACAATATGAAACCTTATACATACATAATATGACTTCTATGGCCTCTAATAATATATCACGACAAATATAGCCGGAGTACATAAAATATAATGCATCCATAATATAAATCAAATAAAGACTTACCTGATCTGTCATCCGAACAGCCGCACAACAAAACCACATCACATAAAGCCCAACAAAGGACTCAAAAGTACAATCCATGTAACAACACAATGCAAAGACAAGTCCATGATGCAAACCAATACAAAGTATGAAAAATAACATACTAATATCTGTAAATAAAACAAAAAGAAACAGAAGCCAGAGTCGTCGAAGACATGGGACTGGCAACTGGGCTCTCCTGGCAAACATCAACTTGAAAATAAAAATGTGATAAACAGTGGTGAGACCAAGCGAACTCTGCAGGTATAAAGATAGACATGCATAACAATATAATAGTTATACAAGCTATAAGGAAACAACATGATACAGTCTCGTAGGAGAATAAAAATATGCATAACATAAATGCTGAAATGTATATACATATCAAAGTCCATCTATCCTGCGGGGTGGTGCAATCAACCCTTATGTAACAACAAGTATGATACACAATCCAAAGTGTAAATGTCTTTCGTATGTGCTTATTAAACATATGCAGCAATCCAATGTAACAAGCATAAGAAAATAAATAATATATCGTATGGACATGATGCAATGACATGTGTCATCCCTGACGCTAGTCAAGCCACCGCCCTAAGTCATAAGTGAATGATCGAGTGGGTAGGACTGTGACAACTGTGTGCACCCTGATGTTATTGCTCCGAAGTGACCGAGTAAACAGGATACTGGTGGAGGGCATCCTCCTACCCCAAGCAATGGGGGAGTCTCGCTCTCATCTCTTCATGTTACTGGGACGAGAAGGGATCCCTAGCTACTACCTTGCTCCAGAACCACTAACCATAAACAGCCGAGTGGAGCAATACAGGGAAAATACACACACCCTCTGATAACCACTAACCCCTGAGTGATCGTGTGTGCATATCCTAATGTGATTGACGATGGGCTTAGACTGTTGATTTCCCGTTCGATTAGATTGCTCTCCATGTACCCGGATTAAAATTTTCTATTAATAGAAACAATCCGGATGGAAAGAAACTTTTTGAACGACCTTTTTATCATCGTGCTACTCGATTGAGCAATCAGTTGAACAAACTTGTTGTTCAAGCAATTCTAACTCCTATATCGATTAGCCGCGGAATAGATGACGAATATGGATCACTGGTTTTTGTGTTTGATTTTGGGGTCCATGACAAAACATGAATACAATTGAAACTAGAACAAGAAAACAAGTTATACCTCTTGATCTTCTATCGTATTCCTATCCTCTTCTTGGATGTCGTGTGAGCGACGGTCTTCCAAGAAACGAAGTCACCAAAGCCACTTCCTCCTTCTTCTTTGCTTGCGCCGACCACCTTGAAGGAAGGAGCTCTTCTTGTGCCGGCCACAAAAGGAGAACCTCTCCTCCCTTGCGTCGCCGGCCACCAAGTCCCTTGTGTCGCCGGCCACCAAGTCCCTTGTGTCACCGGCCACCAAGAGATGGTGCGCAAGCCAAAGGAGAGAAGAAAGGATCATGAAGAAGAAGATATAAAGCCTTTCTCCCTTCCCTTAGCCTCCTTGTTGCCGTCGGCCACCAAACTTGAAGACTAGTGGCGCCGCAACCCTAGGGTTGCTTGTGGTTGCTATCGGCTCTTCTTTCACCCTCTTAAGCTTGCGCCGACCAAGATAGAAGAAGAAGAAGCCCTCCTTGCTTCCTTTCACCACAACTCAAGGGGAGAGAAGAGAAGAGATTAGGTTAATTGTTATGACCTTGGTCTCATGACTCATGAGGTATTTATAGGCTACAATAGGGACCATGAAGAGGAGTTGATTTTGGTCTCCTAATGGATCCTAAACCCGACCCATTAATGATAACCTGCTCCACTAATGGGTTATCATTGAACTACCACACCAACTCCATAATTAAATATGAGCTCCACCATATTATGTGTACATAATATCCCTGTATTTAAGATCTCGTATGTCTATTAATTAATTAAATTACTGATAATTTAATTAATTAATATTTAACTCCATGAGTAGTACCATTCAACCTTATCATCATGTCGGACTAAGTCCACTTGCAGGATTTACATGATGAACTTTTTGAGCTCCTCAAAGGGACATCATCATTCTAATGCATTAGGACACGATTTCCTTCTATAATCAATGACACACCATGTATATAATATTATTTCCCAATTTACCAGATTTATTGATTTAACGAATAAATCTCGCTCATTGATAAATTAAAGAAATAGATATTAAGTATATGTGCCCGTTATTATATCGGGATTAAGAGTATGTACATCATAATATCTGAGATCTGATTCGATTATATAGTCAGTATAAATCGAATCACCTCTAATCGATCCTGCTCAATACACACAAAGTGTACTAGTGTAATTCTATAGTCAAGATCGACTAATATCAAATTACACTACAACTATTCCAATGGTTTGTCGAAATCTATCTCGGTTGTGAGCCACTACTTATACTTTACAAGAGACTGATAACATGATCTTCTGTGTGGCATCACACACTATGTTATTTATAATGTAAAGTAAAGAACAATAGCATATATATAACAAATATAAAATATAAACAATGACCATATGATTCTTATTCCAAAATAGATATTCATACAAAAGCTAGGCTTTTAGTATACATCCTAACACAGACTACAAAGGAGTCGATGATCGTCAACATGTAACAATGCAATGATCATGCATAACACTAACGCATGCAACATCCACCAAGTCCTCATTTATACCTCAATATGATATGCACAGGTTTGAATTATACATCGAGACCTAATGATTATGCTGCTTGGTATACATGCAAGGTATGTCTAAAAATTAATCATGTCAAGTATAATGTAACATACCACTACTCCTATGTACACCTATACATGTATGTACTATACATAGTAAGAGTGCCAAGCAACGAAACTGTATAAACACAAGTTTAGAATGATTTCAAAGGTCAAGTAGCAAATATCAAGCAGGAAGATAATACGAGTAGATTTAAGGTAATATAACCTACTATAATCAATAAATAGTTATGCATAAGATAAAACAGTTCTAAAGAGACAAGCAAACCTCCAAAAAATTCTGTATATAGAAAGAACCCCTCGTTCACAATATCAGCAATAGATCAATGCCCTGTATTATAGCACAATGCTTAACTATTATCACAAGTTATACAACCTAAATACAAAGTCGTATTAGGATTGACCCAAATTGCCCCATCCATTTAATTATATCTACTTAAATGGTCAGCTCATGCTAGTTTGGGATTAGGTCCAATTTAGTTCAAATCCCTAAATTTATCCCAATTAAGGTTTAATCTCCATTTGGTCCAACATGGTTTTGATCCTTCTTTTTAAGCTCACGGCATAGGTTGTAAAGTAAAAACAGAGATCTCCTAACAGATTCAACATCAAGATCAATCACCTAGCCATGAAATAAAAACCCAACACAAATTAATAGTCCTGATCCAAAAGTTCTATACAAGAAGAGCTCACAAGAAGCATATGGCAAAGCATCCCCAGTCAACATTTACACGACAAATCCACCTTCTAATTTAACATCTAATTCAAGTCAGATATAACCTCCTAGTGTGGCACCTCACAACACTACATCGACAAGGCTATACAATCAAAACTAAATCCAATGAAAACATCCCACATCTGGGGTTCACGGCATCAACACATAATTCACATAACAGGTTAAAAAAATACCCAACTCACAGCAACAAGAATTCAAATCCAAATCGCTATTGAACACATGAATTAAGACTGAACACAACCTTCTACCTTCAATTGAATCCAAAACAGCCTAATCTGGACACATAGTCGGGGTTCCAAACAGCACAACATCAGTAGCTACTCGGCTAGACTGAGTAGAAACTTAGTTCAGGGTACTTAAGGTGAGGTTATCGTTTATAAATTCCAATCTTTGATAAACTGAAGCCAAAGGCGTTCCTGAAAAACACCTGGAGTAGTCTATAGGGTGGCATAGAGGCTGGACCTAATAAGCCCACTACAGGATTACTATTGGGAAAGAGAAGTAAGGATCAAATTTGTTATCTACATTAAAAATTAGCAGACCACTAATAAGGCGACCGGGTAATTACAAAAGGCCGCAGGGCGCGTAAGTCCATAAGAATTGGCAGCTGTGAGTCGGATGAGTAAACCCCTAAGCCGTAAGGTGGGAAGCTAAGAGTTAATGTCAGATCGATGGGAGTCATCGGTTCAGGAATGGTACACCAAAGCAAAAACCTCAAACCTAGAGTACCTTGATCTCATAGAAACAGAGCCAACCACAAAGCAACTAGCTCATAATATATCAGTAATTTATGATAAAATTTGCCTCTCGTGTCGAGTACATCTTAAAAATTTCAAAAAGATTCAAGAAGAAATAGAATTTCTTAAGAGTGAAAACTTGAGATTAACCGAGGCTGTTAAAAATTTAACCCAAGAAGTTGTGGAAAATAAACCGCTAACTCTCAAACAACTTCAAGATCTTGTGTTCAATATTGTTGAACAACCAAAGGTTACTGAAGAACAGGCTTTAAAAATCTCAGAAGAAGCAAAGAAGGAGCTCAAAGAGGTTAAGGCCTTATTAAAAAGGCTGGAAACCTTGGTCACATGAGCTATATAAACACTCAAGCAACCAGAAGCTACCGTGACGCTCTAATCGCAACCGAGGAGCTAGAGTCACCTGCGGTCGGATTCAGCAGACCTCAACAAATTAGTGACGGGATCGCCAACAAAACAGCGGCAATCATAAAACAAAACAACACCCAAATCCAACTTCTGGTAACCATCTGTGAGAAACTTGAGCAGCTTGAAGAAAGGCTGAGAAGAGTTGAAGAGAAACTACCTCAAGAAGCAACAATACCAGACTCAGTGATAGAAAGCCTGAACGAAAAGATCAAGAATCTGAAGATCTCGGAAAAGGAAGCCCCTAAATCTGGTAAACTCCTTATATTCAAAGACCCTTACGAACTATTGAAACAGGAAAAAGCTAGAGCAGCGGCAAAATGATTACAAGGGGTACAGTACAAGACCCTCCAGTATCAACCCTAACAAGGAGGGCAGGGACAGAAGTAACACCTCTATTTGAAGACCAAATCCGAGATTATCGCCAAGGACAAAGAAGGCGATATAACACCAGACAGGCGCTACAAAGAGTTCGGAGAAGACTCACGGGAGGAGAACCTCATAATACCACCCTTGAGCAACAGATGGATCCTCAAACTCAATTGAGGCTATCAATGCAAGAAAGGGCCACCATTGTACCAGCGGAAGTCTTATATCATTCTAGACGTGATGATGCTAATCACCGCGTCTATATACACAGGTCAGAAGAAGCTATGCTGGTCACCCATAACCAGGTGGATAGAACTTTCATACAACCAGAGAGCTTTCATCAACTACAAAGAAGTGGTATGAGATTCCTCCATATGGGAGTCATACAGGTCCGTATCCAAATTCTCCATAGACAGGAAGAAGGCACCTTAGCCTTGGTAGTCTTTAGAGACAATAGGTGGCAGGGTGACCAGGCTATCTTTGCCACAATGGAGATAGACCTCACAAATGGTACACAACTTGTTTATGTTATACCAGATACCATGCTAACAATTTCAGACTTTTTCAGAAATATACAAATCTCCATCCTGGCAAGAGGATATGACAACTGGCAGAATGGTGAAGCCAATCTACTTGTAACTAGAGGACTAGTAGGCCGGCTTTCTAATACCCCTAATGTGGGTTTTGCCTACGAGGTCCAGAACGTCGTAGACTATCTAGCAAGCCATGGAGTACGAGCTCTGGCGGGAAGAAGCTACAGCACTCGGGAGCTTTGGGCCACAACTGGATAATTAGGCAACCAACAGTCCATATTCCAATGCAGCCTACAGAAGTAAACACCAGAAATTTCCTGGATGGTAGAATATCACTCAGATTTGATAACTACCAAGCGACATCCACATCCTCAGGACCAAAATACAACAGCAAAGATGAAGAAGTCCAGAGTGATGAGGAAGAAATTAGGCGACATACTCTAGCGGTATTCATTCAACAGGAACCGCTAGAACCCCTATATGTCCAGAGAATATGGGAATCAGCTAAGCTCCCTGAAAGAAAAACTGCTGGAGCTGCAGGGTATGATCTGGCCATTAATAGAGCCCAAGACATCCCAGCGTATGGGAAATCCTTGTTATATACGGGATCAAAATCAAAATTCCACCTGGAACTTATTGTCGAATAGCTCCAAGATCGAGTGCCTCCTTGAAAGGAATAATTATTGGAGCGGGAGTAATAGATTCTGATTACAGGGGAGAGGTACGAATACTTGCATTCAACTTAACTGCTGAAGATATTATCTTACAAAAATATGAATGCATAGCTCAATTAATATTAGAATATATCGCAACCCCTGCTGTTATTGAGGTTGACAATTTAGATGAAACGGAACAAGGAGAAGGTGGGTTTGGCTCAACCAGCCAGTTACAAGGCAATCAACCATCTACCTCACATATAAACTGCAGCCTATGCTCGCGCATTGAGGGAATCTATGCGCAAGAAGGCCTTGAAGAAGAAACATCCCAAGAATCTAACCATGAGGACCTATTGAGGAACCATGCAGGTACTGCAAGCCCAGGGGCCTCTGCACTCCGGTCCATGGTAACTCAGTAGTGAATCATGGGGAGATATGGGATACTCTTGGACAACCTAGTGGCAAATTTGACTATTTAGTCAAATACACACCCCCACCTTATCAACTGTTCATTCCTCCCACTAAACCTCAGTGGGGAGATGAAGAAGAAGAACTTGAAGTGGAACAAATTGAGCATCCGGCGTTCCAACAACCTAAAGAAATAGAAACACCTCATGAGGACACAAGAAATTCTAAATTTGACAACTGTTTTGAAGACACTTACAGAATACTTCGGCGTGCAAGACAATACCGAGCTGAATTGCAACAACAACTTGATAAGCTACCACAACAGGAGTCTGCAGATCGGATGGACGAAGATGATGAACCAAAACAATGCTATTTTAAAGGGGATCCCTTCCCTCATCATTTTCTGACAGTTCACCTTGAGACAGACAAGGAAGATGAAGATGAATTTTATTCCTATTTACAGTATATTGCAGAAATAATTCAACCTGAAGGCCAGAGCTCTTCAGACGAGGAGTTTATCAATCCATTTGCAGCACAAGATGGTGGAATGCAGGATCAACCAATATGGGATATCGAAAATCCCATAATAGCTGCTGGAGTTGATGAACCTATATGGGATACCGAATATCCCCAAATTGCAAGTCTTGAAAGGCTATTAGCATCCTCGTCAGTAACATCAGATTATAGACCTCCTCAAGACACAGCAATGGGTCTTGTTGGCTACCCACCAGCAGCACCAATAGCGCCAGCAGAACAAGTGCAAAGGCCAGACTTTGAAGGACCCGAGTTAGCTAAAAGAAATCAGTTTAAAACAAGGAATTACTCAGGACAATGGTCGTTACCTTCAGCCCAGCACCAAACAGGGGCCATCTTTATCATCCCTACACAACTAGGTATGTTTGATGAAGTTTTTATGCGATGGGAAAGTATTACCAAAAATTTGGTATCCATGCAATCCTTCTCAAGTGGAAAGGAAAAGGCTGAGTTTATAGAAAATTTATTGGGAGAAACTGAAAAACTAACTTGGATACAGTGGCGTATGAGTTACCAAGATGAATACCAAGCAATATTAAATGCTTCTGACGGTATTGAAGGTACTCAAAATATTATCTCCCAGATAAGAAGAATCTTCACTCTGGAAGATCCATATCAGGGGTCAACAGCTATGCAAGATGAGGCTTATCGTGATCTAGAAAGGATAAGTTGCTCTAATATTAAAGATATAATTCAATTTATGAATGAATATCTTCGTCTTGCAGCTAAGACAGGCAAACTGTTCACTACGCCGGAGCTGTCGGAAAATTCTGGATCAAATTACCAGGAGATTGGGGACAAGAATTAAAGCCAAATTTGACGAAAAATACAAAGGCACTCAAGTAGGCGTACACCCAAGAATACTATTCACCTACAAGTACCTGGAAGAAGAATGCAACAAAGCTGCATTTAGTAGATCACTGAAAGATCTTTCCTTTTGCAAAGAGATCCCCATCCCTGGCTACTACTCCAGAGAAAAGGATAAGAAGAAATACGGTGTAAGGAGATCAACAACCTACAAAGGTAAACCACACGACTCTCATGCAAGGGTAGAAAAAGAAAGCACCTATTGGCAACAAAGAAGTGTAAATGCTTCCTATGCGGAGAAGAGGGGCATTTTGCAAGAGATTGCCCCAGTGAAAGAAGAAACATCAAAAGGGTGGCTATGTTTGAAGGGCTAAATATCCCGGAAGATCATGATATTCTATCAGTCCATGAAGGGGAGCCCATGAGCGATGCTATCTACAGCATCTCAGAAAATGAGGAACCACTGCAATACCATGGTATAAATTCCTTCTTAGAATACTTAAATGTATTTCATGAAGAAAGCAGGACATATTGGCTCGGCAAAGAAGGAGGATGGCAACCCTTGGTAAAGGTTTCAGAGGAACAGCACAATTGCAAGCATACATGGCTGTTCAATGAAGAAATACAAGCACCAATAATTAAATGTTATACATGTAAAAGAGAGGCCATGACAAGATGGAGAATTCTATGCTCCTCATGCTCTATCTCAGCCTGTGGACAATGTGGACCACACTATTTCGAAGTCCAGGTACCTGTAGAAAAGAGAAATTCTATTCAGTATAATCCTAGATCTTTGATACAGGAACAACAGCAGTACATTATCTGGTGTGAAGAAGAGATTAAAAGACTTAAAGATGAATTGGCCTACAATGCTGAGAAACATCAGAGGGAAATTCAAGCAATAAGGATGGAAGGGGATACAGAGATAGAAGAATATAAGCTCAAGATTGACAGATTAGAGCTTGAAAACCATGACCTGAGGAAGGAACTGCAGCAAGAACAGGATGTTCAAGTATTAATTGATGAAGGCAGTGCAAAAGAATATACAACAGTATCAACAGAAAAGCCAAGACAAACTCCAAACAGGCTTTACAACCTTATGGTTGAAATGGTAATTCCGAATATACCATCCTTTAAGGTTAATGCTATTCTTGATACAGGAGCCACAACGTGTTGCATAGATCAAGCCTCATGCCCAAGTGAAGCAATTGAAGAAAATACTTTTGTAGTAAACTTCAGCGGCATTAATTCTCAGACCACCGCCAACAAAAAGCTGAAAGCAGGCATGATGAGGATCGGTGAAAATCAATTCCGTATACCTTACACTTATTCTTTTCCAATGAAGCTTGGCGGAGGTATACAAATGATACTTGGTTGCAATTTTATTAGAGCTATGCAGGGAGGGGTCAGAATAGAAGGAAGCACAGTGACCTTCTATAAGAATATTACTACTATTCAAACCCAGCAAGAAGCTCCAGTAGTTGCAACAATTGAGGAACTGGAACTTGAAGAGGAAGAATACTATCAGTTAAAGGAATTAGTGTACACCAGTACGCCATCAGGTACTTCCTCATTCCAACAACAATTTAGCCAGTTGATTACAGAACTAAAGCATGCAGGATACATCGGAGACAACCCTATGCAGCACTGGCTAAAAAATAAAGTCCAATGCAAAATCGAAGTAAAAAACCCAGATCTGATTATTGAGGATAGACCTCTCAAACATGTCACACCTCAACTCCAAGACACCTTCAGGAAGCATATAAAAATTCTACTGGACTTAAAGGTAATTCGCCCCAGTAAGAGTCGGCACCGCACAACAGCAATGATTGTGAATTCCGGTACTACTATTAATCCAGCAACCAGAAGGGAAGAAAAGGGGAAGGAGAGGCTGGTCTTTAACTACAAAAGGTTAAACGACAACACTCACAAGGATCAATACAGCCTCTCAGGTATTAACACAATCATTAAAAGAGTGAGCAATAGTATTATTTACTCAAAATTTGATTTGAAAAGTGGCTTTCATCAAGTTGCAATGCATCCCGACTCTATTGAGTGGACAACATTTTGGATACCTGACGACCTGTATGAATGGTTAGTGATGCCATTCGGCCTTAAAAATGCACCAGCCGTATTCCAAAGAAAGATGGACAGTTGCTTCAGAGGTACGGAACATTTTATTGCTGTCTACATAGATGATATATTAGTATTTTCCAAAGATGAAGTTGAGCATGCAGGGCATCTGAGGAAATGTTGCAGATATGTCAGGAGAATGGGTTGGTACTAAGTCCAACCAAGATGAAAATTGGTACCCCCACTATTGATTTCCTGGGAGCAGTAATTGGGAATAAGAAAATAAAATTACAGTCCCATATTATAAAAAGGATCGCAAATTTTAAAGAAGAAGAGCTGACAACAACAAAGGGACTCCGCTCCTGGCTGGGCCTCTTAAATTATGCCCGAAGCTATATTCCTGACTTGGGAAAAACTTTAGGCCCGTTATACTCAAAAACCAGCCCAAATGGTGAAAAGAGAATGAATAGACAAGATTGGGAATTGGTACGGAAAATCAAAGAAAGGATCAAACAGCTGCCTGACCTAGACATCCCTCCAGAGCAGTGTTATATTATTATTGAAACGGACGCTGTATGGAAGGATGGGGTGGAATATGCAAGTGGAAACCTCAGAAATTCGACCCTAAGTCCGCAGAAAGAATTTGTGCTTATGCCAGTGGAAGATTTAATCCGATTAAATCTGCTATTGATGCTGAAATATTTGCAGTCATGAACAGCCTGAGTAGCTTCAAAATCTACTATTTGGACAAATCTGAACTGATTATCAGAACGGACTGCCAGGCAATAATCAGTTTCTTTAATAAAACCGCACAGAACAAACCCTCAAGGGTCAGATGGATAAACTTCACAGATTTCATAACAGGACTAGGGATTCCTGTCCAATTCATACACGTCGAGGGGAAAGACAATTTATTAGCTGACGCTTTATCTCGAATTGTTTATTCTTTGATACAGGATAACGCATGGAGAACGGATCATCATCTGGTGATGGCATTGGAAAAGGCCCTGATACAAGCCCAAGCGAAGCCCAACCCACAGGCGAATACCCGGTTGGCAGGCCTTATGAACTCCTTAGCGAATATGAGGAGTTGCTCCAGCAAACTAGCTACACAACAATCCTACACCGAGAAGATCATGATGCTCGACGAAGAATGGCCGACCTTGAAAGAGAAGCCGTTGAAGAAGTCTTTCATAGCATCAGGGAGCTGGAGCAAATCTGCCAGCTCAAAGAATATGATTTCAGACATCACGCACACCGAGAAGGCACCAAACGGGATAACTATTGGCGGCAGCACCTTCCCGCGGTCATCAACACCCGCAAACAGCTGTGGAACGCACTCATTCTCTACCAGTCAGTAATCAAAGAAGTGCTTGACAGCCCCCCGTGAAGCGTGGTGGGACCAGCAAATCCACCAGATCCAAAGTCTTTATATCTTGTCGCATGTAAAGCCAAGCAACTTTACTTTATATCTTGTCGCATGTAAAGCCAAGCAACTTTACTTTACTGACGCAACTTTAGCTGAGTCAGGTGTAGGGACCGGATAAGATTCGTAGAGATATGAATGTTGATGAGGCCACATGGGTACTCAGTCCTAATCTCTAATCCATCCTCCTATATAAACACCTTAGTAGTCCTCTTGCAAGACACAAGTCGTAGCACGACATAAGTCTTACTTGAAGTAGTCCTGAGTCCAGAGTCTGTAAGCTTGAAGTTTCCTTTGTAAGTTCCTAAGCTTTTATTATACCATTGCCCTTTGATGATTAATGTACCTATTTATTTTGTTAAATCAATATGGGGTGAAAACCGTTTTGTGCATGGAAAACCATAAAATGCTGAGTCAATTACATATGGTGCAGAAACTAGTAGTCATAGCAATGGTTTACTGCCTTATTATTATATTGCTACTTATTGACAAACAATTAAGATTTTACACTTCTTTATCTGTTTACTTTAGTGACTCACTTTCTAGTTTTAGGTACATTAATTGTGACTGAATGGCTGATCCGCCAAAATGCACTTGGCTTCTCAAGCTAAAGTGTTTTTTTTTTTTTTAATTTAGAGGAAGTTTTGAAGAACTTATCATCCTTAATGTTTTGCTATTCGAGTTGTTCTTTTGCAGTGTCAGTAACATCTTATGTTCGGTAGAATTTTGTTGCATTGTGATGCATGTTTCTACTGAGTAAAACTTATTATGTGAGCAAATGATCTTAACTTGTTGAGAAACATCCTCCAATTAATAACATGACATAGGCAACATGCTTTCTTTAGGTGGGGAGGGGGGAGATCTTCAGAGCTAGGGGAACTATTTTCTCATGCTGATGTAGATTATTTGGCAAAGCAAAGGGCAAGAGGAAGCTCTATTACTGTTTACAATGAGGGTAATGTAACTAATGCAGGTGTCAACTCAGATTCTTCCGATATGACTCCAATTTGCAGGAGGTATTGCATCGTTTGAACATGGATATGAGGTATTTAGAAAATTGAATTTTGCTTCCGCCAGACATTTTTGGGCCATTGGTTTTTTACTTGATCTCACGTGTTGGAATTTTCGGCCCATGATTCATTATTTAATTTGGACAACCTGTTGTTACTTTATATTACTAGAATTTTGTGTTGATTTGTATGTCTTCATATGCTTCTTCAGAGTAATTTCTAGCTATTTTGCATTGAATTAATTGTTTAGGCATGTAAGTTCTAGTACCTCACCATTTCCCACAAGAGATCAAGTCATTCACGATACATTTTTGATTGGAAACGTTTTCTTGTCATTTTCTTGTGCATAACTATGAGCGTTCTTTTTGAACATAGCAGACAAATTTTCCTTCTATATGTATTTTTCCTAGTTCATTTTCTTTTACACATTCAGTTTTGCTTTCCATTGTATGTGCTTGCAGGCACACCGTAAGCTTTTAATGCGACTGGTTCTAAACATCTTTTGTCCTTTCTCTTTTAGCTCTGTTTAATATAGAGGTCCCAGTTTCTTCTACTGAACTATGTGAAAAAGAAACAAAAAAAAGAACTAGTATTGAGCACATGGCCTGCTAGTCAATTGTGATTTATATTGGATTATGTATGACCTCAACAAGGTTCTGGAAACACATGAAATCTCTTAATACATTCTTTTCTCAGCAACACAAAAAGCTGATTGATAACTGAAATGAAATCTTCTAAGTTGTAGGTTTCCTAATTTGTTTATCTAAATTGTCTTGGCTGACAGTGGTGCAGAGTATGTTAGAACGGAAGTACCACTTCAAGTTTTGCCAGCTAGATATCTCTGGAGTCTCGACTCTCCCTTGTCATCATTTATAGACATGCAGCATGTATTATTTGAGGAAGAACGATCAGCATATAAGCAAGCCATACTTCAACACATAAGGTACTGGTTCTGCAAGATTCACACACTCCTTTACAAGCTTTAATGTAAGCCTATAACTCATATGTCTTTAACAAGTGACGGGAGAATACACCCCTTAAATTATAGTCATCACACTTCTACATATCAGGCCTCACTTTGTAAACCGATGGAATATTGGTAGGTGATCTTCATATCCTTTTACTTTCATTATGATAACTCGAAGAACCATAATCTTGTTTACTTAGTGCTGGTTATTTTAATCGTTGCAGCTTAAACCCGGCAATCTGCATTCTTCAAGACCGTCTAAAGGAAAATGAAATCAAGGTAAGTTTGAAGATGCCAATTCATGGTTCAGCTTGCTATTTACTGATCCATCGTTGTTGTACCAGCTAGCTACGCTAATGGAGGAGGCGCAATCTCTGGAGTCAGCCTCACAAAGCGTGAAAAGTGGCATTAAGTCCGAGAATCCTCACCATCGTGGAAATCGCAGCAGTGCCGTTCCAGCGCCCAAGGATTCACATGATTCTGCTGGTTCGAGGAGCCCAGTAGCATTGGCAGCAGGAGCAAGGCTCCATGATTATATACAATTCTAAAGTTTTCTTGTGATCAGTTGGATAGTCAATCCTCACAATGATCTTCTGATTTCACTGTCAAACATGGATTCTTCTACCTCAATCTCATCCTGAGTTTTATGGAACTCGTCGAGACCTTTGTGCGTATGTGCACGCGTAGTTTGTTATAGATTGACTGGTAATGGAATCATACATCAGCTCGCAACCATGACTATATTTTTTAAGGATTTGAAAAAATGATGAATCAGACAGATAAATTGAACTTGGGATGATCGGTTCGGTCCTACGAAAGTTTTTTATTGATCACCAAGGTAAATCGGGAAGCGCTCATGGTGGACAGTTTAGAAGTTCAGCGTCCCAGGGTTTATGTCCTATTTGGAGGAAAAATTTCTGCAAAATACGCTATAGCTGGGGATCGAATCGCAGATGTCTGAGTTAACGACTAGTTACCCTACTGCTGCACCACAGTCCTGGGGGCCATTTGAAGCAAAAGGTGGAACCACCACCTTAGCAGCCCCCTGGTCCCCGCCCCATAGGTTTTCAGAGGGAGGCAAACCACGGTTATCACTGGTGTGGTGAGGCGCCTGAGGTCGAGGGAATTAATGCCAGCAGACCAGAGTTTTATCCTCATGCACAACTGGCGACCCTCGAACCTATGACCCCGAAGCAAATAGTCAGGCGCCCTACCATCCGATCCAGCCCGTGGGGGCATTTGAAAATGATTAACGAGGTTTTTCCAATCAACCTCGGGCAATCGGCCCGGCCTCACGGAAGTTTCCCATCGACCGCCAGGGTAAATCGGGAAGCGCTCGCAGTGGGCGTTCTAGAAGCCCAGCGTCCTAGGGTTCGTGTCCCATTTGGAGGAAAAATTCCTGCAAATACGTCGTAGCTGGGGATCGAACCGCGGATGTCTGAGAAAGCGACTAGTCGCCCTACCGCTGCACCATAGCCCCGGAGGCAAAATTTAATTGCTACTAAGAAGACTCGATCCCAAGACCTCACCTAACATAGGTTGCCATGGTTATCAATTGGGATAGCAGTTAATGATCTCGTGGGGGCATTTGAAAAAAAAAATGATAAACCAGGCAGCAGACAAATTGAATCTGGGATCACCGACCCGGCCCCACGGAAGTTTCCCACCGGTCACCAGGGTAAATCGGGAAGTGCTCGCGATGGGCAATCTAGAAGCCCAGCGTCCCAGGGTTCGCACCTCATTTGAAGGAAAAATTTCTGTAAAATGCGCCGTCCGTGGGGGCATTTGAAAAAAAAAATTATGAACCAGGCAGCAGACAAATTGAACCTGAGGTGACCGGCCCGGCCCCACGGAAGTTTTCCACCGGTCACCAGGGTAAATCGGGAAGCGCTCGCAGTTGCCAATCTAGAAGCCCAGCGTCCCAGGGTTCGCGCCCCATTTGGAGGAAAAATTCCTGTAAAATACGCCGTAGCTAGGGATCGAACAGCCCGTGAGAGCATTTGAAAAAATGATGAACCAGGCAGCAGACAAATTGAACCTGGGGTGACCGGCCCGGCCCCACGGAAATTTCCCACCGGTCACCAGGGTAAATCGGGAAGCGCTCGCGGTGGCCAGTCTAGAAGCCCAGGGTCCCAGGGTTCGCGCCCCATTTGGAGGAAAAATTCCTGCAAAATGTGCCGTAGCTGAGGATCGAACCGCGGATGTCTGGATTAACAACTAGTGACCTTACCGCTGCACCATAGCCCCGGGGGCCCGTGAGAGCATTTGATTTCAAAAAGGTTGGAACCGCCAACCTAGCGGCCCCCTGGTCTCTGCCCCACAAGTGTCCAGAGGGGGTAAATCACGGTGAATGCTGGGCAGGCTAAGACACCCAGGCGCGAGGGATTTTTTTTTAAACAGCAGCCGAGGTTCCACTCCTCATTCATACTGTCGACCCTCGAACCCACGACCTCCATTTCAAATGCGAGTGTCTTAACCAGCTGATCCAGCCCGTGGGGGCCCGTGAGAGCATTTGATGCAAAAGGCGATTACGCTCGCCCCCAGCGCCCCCGACAGCCTGCCCCTAAGCCAAGACGAGGGAGGTAAATCACGGTAATCGAAACAGTTAGGACACCCGTGAGAGCATTTGAGCTTGAACTGCAGGTGGAGGATTCCGGTGAATTAAAATCCTGTTTTCTGCGTGATTAGCATCTATTCTATCGAAACAGCAGTTAACCATTTTTGTTTGGTTGGCTCTGTTGGAACATAATTACTCGGGGAGTTGGAGTTGGTATGGATTGGTTGTTGGCCGCCAAATTTCCATGGCGCCGTCATCATTACCTCCATAAGAAAAGGTAAAGAAATTGGAAAGACAAGAGATCCATGGAGCCAGCCGCATAGAGGAAAAGTTCGGTAGGGGCCGGCGAGTGGCGATATTTCCAATGATTTAGTTTAGTTACCTTCTAAAAACTCTTGAAAATTTTAATCTCAACTATGTTCCTCAACGTCTTGGCTAGTTTATTCGGATACTGATGTCACTAAGCCAAAATTCCCAAGTATTATACATCTAATATGTTAAAATTATTTTATTTTCTCACAAATATGGTAAAAAAAACGAAGCGCTCAAATAGATAACAGGGTGAATTATAAAGTTATAAAAATTTAAGCTCTGTCAATTTGAAATTTGATCCCAAAATGTCACGTGGCAAATGACCAACCAATTAACCGTGGCGGCCTTTTTATTTTCCCACATAGATTCCACACACGGACGTGTCTCCCGTCTTGTTGCTTCCTCTCCAAGCTGTGCGGATCGGGGTCGTCAACGCCCTCTACCGACGCCGTTCTTTGACAATTCCAATAAGCAGCATTGACGCGATGCACGAATCAAACCAGGCGAAAGGCGCCGGAGCCAGTGATGAAGATGCGCAATTCAGTGGCGGCGGCGGCGGCAAGAAGACAAAGACGAGGTCCCTCTCCGTGTTTTATCATTATTTTTCAATATAACTCATCCGTGCTTTATCCATCCGATGCTGCTGTGAATCATGGTCTCTCTTCTCCCGCACCCGCCCATTCTGAGATCTCTTCCGTCCTCCACCGCCCCAATCAAGCCTGTCAAATCTTCTGCTTTCGCCAAAAACCATCCTCCGAAGAAACCCCAGGTCCATCTTCCTCGATTATCCTCCCTTTGCGAACAAGGTCTGCTTCGGGAAGCATTCGCCCTCGTCACTCAATTCCAGTCGGAAAGCGATCTCCCTCTCGCCCCCGAAATTTATGGTGAACTTCTGCAAGGATGCATCTATGATCGAGCTCTGCCTCAAGGTCAGCAGATCCATGCCCGAATACTGAAATTTGGCTCTTTGTTCCATAGAAACGAGTATATGAAAACAAAATTGTTGATTCTTTACGCGAAATGTGGCTGCTTGGCGGTGGCCGAAGAGATGTTCCACCAGCAGGGCCGACCTAATGCTTTCTCTTAGGCGGCCATGATTGGATTGTGTGGCCAACTGGGTTTGGATGAAGAGGCTTTGGTGGGTTTTGTGGACATGCTGGAAGCTACTTGTTTTCCTGACAATTTCGTGATCCCTAATGCCCTAAAGGCGTGCCCTAAAGGCGCGTTCATCGCTTCAATGCATCAGTTTTGGCAGAGGCATCCATGGCTATGCGCTGAAGATGGGTTTTGGGTCTTGTGTCTACGTTCTGAGCAGTCTTGTTGATTTTTATGGAAAATGCACCATCTTAGGAGATGCTCGTAAGGTGTTCGAAGAAATGCGGAAAGAAATGTGATTACCTGGAATGCCATGCTCGTGGGCAATGCTCACAATGGCTTGAATCTTGAGGTACTGGAACTATTTCATCATATGAGGACTGAAGGAATCCAACCAACTCGAGTTAGCATTTTGTGTTTGCTATCCTCATTTTCTAACCTTGAAGCTCTTGATGAAGGCAAACAAGGTTATGCTGTGGCAATCCTCATGGGTCTAGAACTGGACAATATCCTTGGTAGCTCCCTCATAAACTTTTATTGCAAGGCAGGGTTAATTGAGGATGCAGAGTGCATCTTCAACAGGATGGCCGACCGAGATGTCGTAATTTGGAACTTGCTAGTATCTGGCTATGTGCAGCTTGGACAGATTGGCCATGCGCTGACTACTTGCTCCCAGATGATATAAGAGAATTTCAAATTCGATTCAATTACTCTGGCAAGCACCATAGCAGCCGCTGCCATTTCGAACTATCTGCTGCCATTTCGAACTATCTATCTCTCGGCAAAGTTGCTTATACCTACTGCATCATGAATAATCTTGATTCAGATCTTGCAATTGGAAGTAGCATCATTGACTTGTATGGAACTTTTGGAAGGGTAGACAATGCACGGCGAGTGTTTGATCTGATTACAGATTCAAGAGATCTGGTGATGTGGAATACAATGATATCTGCTTATGCACACAATGGTTTGAGCAATGAGGGTTTGAACCTTTTCTATCAGATGCAGCTAGAACTTGTGCATCATAATGAAATCTCATGGAACTCACTTATACTTGGTTTTCTTCAAAACAGTCAAGTCGATGAGGCGTTAGCTATGTTTGCAGAGATGCAAAACAACGGAGTGTGCCCAAATATAATCACATGGACTAGTCTCATTCATGGCTTAGCAGAGAATGGATATGCTCATGAAGCAATACTTTTTTTTTTCAAATGCAAATAGCTGGTATCAGACCCAATCCCACTAGCATTGTAGGACTGCTTTTAGCTTGCACAAATCTGTCCTCATTACACAACGGAAGGATGATTCATGGGTATATAACCAGACACAGGCTCGTACTATCCCCATACATTGCGACATCTCTTATAGACATGTATTCAAAATGTGGAAGTATAGATCTTGCCACAAATGTATTCCAGATGGCCTCCCATAAGACGCTATTTGTTTACAATGTTTTGATATCAGGGTACGCTTTACATGGGAAGGCAAAAGAAGCTCTTACACTATACGATGACATGTACGAAAGGGGGATAACACCAGATGGATTCACCTTTACTGGACTCCGTTCTGTGTGTTCACATGCAGGGGCTTTTGCTGAAGGTATTAGGATTCTCACTGTGATGGTCTCAGTACATGATCTAACTCCCCAAAAGGAACACTATGGCTGTCTAGCTGCTCTTCTTGCACGCCAGGGCAAAATTAAGGAAGTGTTTGGTGCTTATCTTTACTTACTTTGTGTAAAGAAAATCATGATATAGAGTTCTCAGAAGATCTTACAGGGCACATTCTTGACTTGGAACCAGTTAATGTTTCAAACTATGTTGCGTTAGCGAACCTGTATGCTCAATCTGGAAGGTGGAAGGAGGCATCGCATGTGAGAACGCTTATGAAACAGGGGGGAATGAAGAGGAACCCTGGCTGCAGTTGGATTCAGACAGGAGGCGAAACTCACGTATTTACAGCTGCTGATCAATCTCATCCCCAGATTGCTGAAATAGAGAGGGCATTGTTATGCTTGGACAAGCAAATGAAGAACATTGGTTGTTCATCTTCCATTGACAAATTGGGACAAACTCATGTCTATCAAGTTACTCCATGCCATTGAAGTTCAACTTCTTGCATGTTTGAATCCTAAATTTTCAAACAAGAATATCAGATGAGTGAGTTGCTCAAACAACTTGTAAAGAAATTTGATAACTTGAATAGTCCAGGAGATTCAACTACAATTACAAAGAAGAACAAAAGCTAGAATTAGATTGTTAATTGCAATACGAAATGGCGGCTGGTGAATGTAGATAAGATAACAGTGGCAATACAAGATGGGTATGACAACTAGGAACAATGGCTGATGGATATTTTGCCAGATCATCATGACCTCAATATGACAGTCGAAGGAGGGTTAAGGAGAAGGAATTAAAGTTTACAATTAATAATCAACATGGTGTGACTAATTTAATGTTGTTATGATACAGTAGAATCCTTATGATTTATCACGTAATGAAAATTTATTTGTCTAGATTTATTATAATTTTATACGGTGCATGGTAAATTTATTATTATTTTAGAGTATTTGACATTTGTTTGATAGTTTTTAAATGTGGGTATCCATTCGTCAGAACCTTTACAGATATTGCTCAAATTCAGAGAAACCCTATAATTTACAAGCAACAATCTCGAGCCAAATCTATATATAAAATAAATAATTGATTCTTTGCGATATGATCGTTCTGAATTTGAATGCAATGAACAGATTTGCATCAAAGCGCTATCAAGATATGGCTGAAAAAAAGAAGAGGAAATTGATAATGCAAGGGCATCTTCCCTATCCTCTCTAGATTAAAACAAACTCAAAGGCAACACTTTGAACCTTCGTTACCAGCATTACAAAAATAAATAAATAATTTATTTTTCTTTTCAAATTTATATTTATGAGATTTCATATGTGCTCATAGTTCAATTCTTCTTGTCAACAAATTTATAAGGATGTGTGAGGTTATGTTTTACTTACTGAACTGTAAGATTTTTCATTTTGCATATCTAACTATCATCATATCAAAATCATATAGTGGATTCCATTTATACCCCTTCTTCTTTTCTATTCAAAAATTCAATAGTCTCAATTTACATTACTGTTGGGTATGAAAATGGACATATAATTATAATGTAGGACAGCTATCCATAGAACAAACGTCTCATTCCATCATTAAACTAGCGGATTACGTAACAACAAAAATATTTCTTCTTTATTTCTTTTTTTTTTTATAAATTACTTATTTTTCTTGAATTCCATCCTAGAAAACCTTTTCCCTTCCCTTTTATCATGATTTTTTTCCAAGGTGGGCATGAAAAAAATTACTTTTTATTAAAAAATATTTTAAATTGTATATAAAAAACTTCTCTGTTAGTCTTGCGTGGCAAACTCGCACTATATATCAACGAATATCTTTCTTACTCTTCTTATTAAATAATTAACTCAGATATATAAATATTAATAATTATAGTGTAGTTGTTAGGATACTTATGCTTATGTTGGAGACCTGAGTTCAGTTGAAGTCTTAGTACTAACAAAATTTTTATTAGGGCAGGTGAATTAGAGAATAGATAGACAACCGTCCTTCGCGGATATCTTTATGTATGTACAGTCGGTGGTTAGACCTCTCGGTAGTCCAAGTTCTGATACCAATTGTTAAGATCAAAATGAATTTAAATATTATCCACTTTAAGCCTAAGTCCTCATGATTTTATTTTTGGGCTTTACCCAAAAGCCTTTATACCAATGGAGATAACTTTCTCTTATAAATCCATGATCTTTCTATGTGTTGTCCATATGAGACTATGTTTATAACCTTACAACCCCAATAACATCATCCATATGTAGTACTTTGATATAAAATTTCAATTCTTCCATGTTTCAGCAGTAGCATAATGTTCCATGAAGCTAAGGTCCGAAATAAAAAGTGGTTCCATGACTCTACCACCCAACCAATCTTATTCCACTTAATCTCCTTTTTATGACCACATATCTTTACACTTAAAAATTGAGAAATCTTTCTCCTGTTACACGAATCAAATGTTTTATTTCATTCGGGAAAAGTTATCCCCTTTTGGATATTGTCTTTGCCATTTGATACAATAGCATTCCCTTAGTCATTAGATAGAAAGAGATTTGATAAAATACGGATAACTCTCAGATAGAATATTAGCACGGAAATATTCATTAGATAATGAACTCTTGTTAGTTTAAACCGCCGTTTCAACGGGTTAATAAACCCCTGAACCTTACTCAGCCAGGTAAGATGCCAGGCAGGTTACCAATTAGGCCCATAACCTAGGTCAATGGGTAATCTGCCCGTTGACAGAGTTATATGCCCGGACCAAATTCGGTTAGGATCTGGCTCGGGGTCAAATCCACCCAGAACTAACTAAGTCGTCGTCATTATGGTCACATGAGAAATTTTTTAATAAAAATTTTAGAAAAAAATGTGCTTGATGAATATTAAAATGTGTGCGATTTGATAATTTTCAGCTTTCATAAATACCCTTCATTTTCTCTTGCTTGTTTTTTTATTTATTATTTGTCAAAAATTAAAAGAACACTCCTTATTTTTCGAATCCTTACTATGACACCACACTTTGATTTTCATTTTTTTTTCAAAAGAGCATCTCACTACCTTATAAAATGACCAAACTACCCTCATTCTTATATCTCTCCTATATTTCCCATCTAAGGCTTGAATTTGGGGCACGTTGTAGCAATTACGATCCTGTAGTTATTGCACGATTATAATAACTATAATCCTATAACTGTTACATAGTTGTAACATCTATGAAATCATAGTTGCTATAGCATGGGAAAAACATTTAAGATTAAAATTGTTTGGAGCCTCCGAAAAAGCTTTAGGCGATAATTTTTTAGTCAGAAATCGAACCATTATAGGGACCATCCACTAAACAATTTTAAAACTTTAAACGAACTTCTATTTAATATATTTATGCATCCTATCATTCAATCTCAGTAAAAAATTATGACTTCTCAACGTTTAGGGTTTAATACTCATGTTATAACAGCTATGAAATCATGGCTGCTATAATTACGTGGCAGCTCCAGTTGTAGATGTAGGTCTCGTACAGACCGACTATAAGGGGGGAGGGAGGTGGGGTGAATAACCTTACAAATAAAAACTAGATATTTTGCTAACTCTTGACAAAGATGAACACATTAGTTTAAGCAGTTAAAATAAACATAAATATCAACAACTACAAAAAAAGAGACTCGAAGTTACTTTGTTGCAACCAGGATGGTTGTTAATTCAAGACAGTGAAAAGTGCACTAGGTCTCCTTCGTTGTAGGCGGAGAAGCCTCTTACAATCTTGAAGAGCTCATAAAATGACTAGGAAATTAAATATAAGTTGTAGTTTTTTCCTTGGTTTAAGGGACTATTTATAGCTCGAAAACTGAAGTTACAGTTGTACTGATGTAAACCTGAGATACCTTAATTGTGATCTGAGACGCCTCAGATGGATAAAGTTTAATCTACATTGCCAACAGTAACTACTAGAATTCAATCTGAGACGCCTCAGTTCCGACCTGAGGCGCCTCAATTCTGATCTGAGACGCCTCAGGTACCATCTGAGATGCCTCAGTTCCGCTTTTCTGTGGTGATCAAATTGATGAACTGAGGCACCTCCGAAGGTATCTGAGACCCCTCAATTGACCTTTTGATCAAAGACAACTCCTATGTTGACTTTTTTGCCTTTCTTCTACATGAGTGATTTTCGGCCAACCAAAGTTAGACTTATTTGAACCCGACTCTAGCCTTCCGTCTCAAACGAGCTTTCTCCCTGGCTTCTTATCCCTCTGACGTCGCATACGCCCGTCTACCGGTATACTTTTCCACAATCTTTGCATCCCTCGGATGCACCGAGCCTATCGGCTCCCTTCCCGTGCCATCTTTCTCATCTCCTGCGTCTTCCATTTGACTTTCTGTGCTCCTAAGCTCCTACACACTTAGACACAGGAAGCAAACACAACCAGAACCTAATTAACTTGACTTGGTTGATCACATCAAAACTACCCGAGGTACTTACAATCTCTTCTTTTTTGATGTGTATCAACCCAAGTTAAGTTAGGATAAACATAACAAGAAAACACATAACATTGTTTAAGTAATAAAATAAAATATGTAATTAAATACAAGAAATAATACAATTAGAAGTCAAGTTGACCTGCCCCTTAACTTAACCCTCATTACTCTCCCCTTTGATCACATAAAAAAAATCGGGGTGGGTAAAAAAAACATGAGAGAAAAAAAACTTTCTAAATATTGTTAGAAAATAGTTTATAAAATGTAGCGTAGAGATTCTGAAAAATTAGAATTGTCAGAAAGAGTTTTCTAAGTATTGAGAAAATAATTTTATTACAGAACTTAGAAGTTTGAAAAATAATTTTTTTGGAATTAGAATTTTATTGAAAAAATGTGAAACTTTTTGGAATTAGAATTTCTGCAAGCAGATATCATGATTATCTATCATAAAAAAATTTCAGGCAATTAAATCTAATCAAACATGTTTTCGAAATATTTTTCAATTAATTGAAATTCTACAAATACTTTTTTCAATTCTAGAAAAAAAATCTAAATTATAACATGCAAACAATTTTAATAGGATAAGCAAGATTTTAGAACCTAATATAAGTTTCTACTTACTAGATTTATCAAAATTTTGGGTGGAATATAGTTCTTAAGCACTTTTGCAATTTGGCTTCTGTGATTTTTCAAATATCAATTTAATCCTCCAGTATATCTAATATTATTTTTAGCAGAAAAAGTATTTAAGCATGCCAGATCTTTTTTTTAATTTTTTTATTTGATCTTTCAATTTTTCATTTGCATGCTTTACCTGAACAATAGTTCTAAAGGACATGAAAGGACTAATTTCTTTTTCAATTCTACCTTTTTCGTCCTTAATTTACATAAAGACTTAAGCAAGGATCTAATACCTGAATACAGTTTGTCGGGAAAAGTTTGCATACCTCACTTATCATATCATCGTGTCTGAAACTGGATACTCTCCCTTTATTACTGCTTTCTTTTGTCGAATCTCCCCTTCATCGATGCTCATGTCGGAGATGGTTGCTTTGTTGTCCTCTTCTTGATGACTTGCCATAAGTGTAAGTCCGGCGTAGACTTCGATCTTTGATTCATCACACATCGCTTTAAGGTTCTTGTACTTGGATTTGTTTTCTTTCTCCTTCTTTTTGTTCTTTAATTTTGGACAGTGATCTTTGATGTGACCTTCTTCGTCACGATGGTAGCATCTGACTTGTCTCCTTTTTGGAGAGTGTTTCTTACCTGTATCTTAGACAACATATTAGATTTAAATATTTTATTTAATTTTCTTACCACATATGTTGTTTCCTCTTCGTCAACAGAAGACTCCGAATCTGGTTCGATCCTTCTCGTATTTAGGGCAATATTATCCACTGTACTTTTCCTTCCTACATGTCAAGATTCATGAAGTTCGAAAGTCGACAATATACTTTCTAAAGTACATACCTTGAGGTCTTTAGAAATAAAATAGGAGTTGACTATCGACGTCCATTGTGGAATTCTTGTAAAAGCGTTTAAAGTATACCTTAACGAATCTTGGTTAGTTACCGATTGTTCGAGATTCATGTTCGATGATTAGCTCCTTGATCTTTGCATGCAGTTGAGCCACTATCTCCTTCTTCCATCCAAAGGTTGGTTAGCTGGTTCCGAACCAGATCTCGTCATGCTAGCTTCGCCTCCGATGTGCCCTCGTGAACCTCTAGGAATTTCTCCTAAAGTTCTTTTACCAAGTGATAGCTGTCGATGCGGTGGACTTCTTGAGGTGGTAATACTGTTAGCAAGTGGAACTCTATCTTGGTATTAGCTACAGAATCTGACTGTTGATTCTCGTCTTTGGGCACATCAAAACCATATTTTATTATTAATAAAATTTTAAAATCGATTTTAAAGAATACCTCTATTTTTTGCTTCCATGTCGCGAACTCCCCCTCAAACTTTGGCGGATAAATGCTAGTTCCGACCATCGTCTTCGTGCTTTACATGGTAGTTAGTCATCCTGAAGTGGTTGGGCTCAAATACCACTTGTAGGTCCTGTCTAGGCCGACTAAGGGGGGGGGGATGAATAGCCCTGCAAATAAAAGATTAGTCTAAGCAGTTAAAATAAACATAAATATCAACAACTATAAAAATAGAGGCTCAAAGTTACTTGGTTACAATCAAGATAGTTATTAATCTAATACAATGAAAAGTGCACTAAAAGTCTTCTTCATTGTAAGCAGAAAAACCTCTTACAATCTTAAAGAGCTCACAGAATGACTAGGAAATTAAATACAAGTTGTTGTCATTTCTTCCTAGGTCTAGGGGTTATTTATAGTCTGAAAATTGAAGTTATTGTTGTGCTGATATAGACCTGAGATGACTCTGTTGTGATTTGAGGCGCTTCAGATGGATAAAGTTTTATCCACACTGCCAATAGTAACTGTTGATAAAATTCAATCTGAGGCGCCTCAGTTCTGATCTGAGGCGTCTCGGGTTCAATCTGAAGTGTCTCAGTTCTGCTTTTGTGTAGTGATTAAATTGATGAACCAAGGCGTCTCCGAAGGTATCTGAGGCGCCTCAGTTGACCTTTTAGTAAAAGTCAACTCTTATGTTGACTTGTTTACTTTTCATTCGCATGGGTGATTTCCGGCCAACCAACGTTAGGCTCACCTGAATCTGACTCTAGCCTTCCGCCTCGAACGAGCTTCCTCCCTGGCTTTTCGTCCCTCGGACGTCGTGTACACCCATCTCGTCCACTGGTGTACTCTTCCGCAGTCTTCGCGTCTCTCAAATGCACCGATCTCGTCGGCTCCCTTCCCGTGTCGTCCTTCTCATCTACTGTGTCTTCCGTTTAACTTCCTGTGCTCCTAAGCTCTTGCACACTTAGACACAGAGATCAAACATAACCAGGACCTAACTTGACTTGATTGATCATATTAAAACTACCTAGGATACTTACAGTAGCAATTATGAAATCATAGCTCTTATAAGTTATAACTACTTGACAGCTCAGTTGTAGAAGCTATGAAAGCATAACTACTGCACAGTTGTAACAACTACAACTTCATAACTACTATAACGTGAATGTTAAATCTCAAACTTTGAGATATCATAATTTTTGACTCGGCTTGATCTAAGAGACGCATAATATATCAAATCGAAGTTTATTTAGAAATATATACTTAATTATGGGTTGAAATATGTAATCGCTTGGTTTCAACTCAAACCATATCGTTTAAAGTTTTTTTTTTTAGATCCCAAATAATTTTAGTCTTAATTTTTTTTCATATTATAACAATTATGAAACGGTTGCTACTATAACTGTCTGGCATCTCAATTGTAGTTGCTATAAAATTATAATTGCTATTACTATAAAATAGTTACATGATCATAGCTAATTCAATGCGCTTTAGGTTTAAGATTTAAATTAGAAATATATGAGAGATAATAATAGAAATAATATAGTGAGGGATAGTTGATCATTGGACTGTGCATAAAGTATTTTTTGATAAAAAAAAAATCAGAATGAAATGCCCTTTCCACGTTTTGTAAAAAAAACGCTATTTTGATTTTTAATTAGAGACATATTTTTAATTTCCCAATGTTTAGTCCCTTAAAGCAAAACACAATCCAGGCCGAAACACAACCCAAAGACCAAGTTAGTTCTATTTTTGGGCCGTGAGCCTGTTCACTGCGACGGAATTTGGTGATTCTCTTGGGAAGGTTGGGTTCAATCCAATTCGCCCCTCCCTCGTCCGTCGCACTTCCGGCGGCGGCGCTCGCCATGCCATTGTCCTGCCTAGTTCCCATCAACGACCGTTTCGAGCTCTCCCTCATCCTCCCTTCGTCTTATGTTAATACGATCCTCTTCCTCTTCCATCCTCTTCCGACGATCTGCCACCTCATCCTCCTCCTTCACCAACATAGGTAGATCCATTTGCAGCGCCGCCGGTCGCGTCGCGGATTTGATCAAAATACTGGCTCCTCTCGACCAGGCCATCCGCAGCGACTCCCGTGCTAGACTTTACGTCAATTCCCTCAGGAAATGCCTCCGTTCCGGGGATCATCGCACGGTTGGCTCGCTCCATGCGCGCTTGATCGCTCGCGGATTCGAATCCGATCTCCTATTGTCCAATGTCTTGATGGATTTGTATGCAAAACTTGAGCTGATGAGTAGTTGCTCCAAACTGTTCGATGGAATGAACGAAAGGGATTTGATCTCTTGGTGTACCCTGATATCTGGCTTCGTGCGCGATGGAGCTAGTTTTCAGGCTTATAGCACGTTCCGGCATATGCTAAGAATCGGTTGGATACCTAACCATTTTGTGGTGTCTTCGGTTTTGAATGCATGTTCGACCTTGGGAATTCTTCAACCAGGACTCCTCGTTCATGGTTCATTGTGAAGAGCGGTTTGGGGTTTGATAGGTTTGTGGAGGTTGGGCTTGTCAATTTGTATGCTAGATATGAGAATTTGGATTGCGCACTGAAGTTGTTCTATGAAATTCCTGTGAAGAACCTGGTCACTTGGAACGCCATGATATCAGGTTATTTTTTGAATGGTTTTCTTATCCAGGTAGTGGAACTCTGCAGGGATATGTGCCGTGTTGGGTTTTGCATGGACTCAGTAACATTGAGAGTAGTCATGGCTGCTGCATCTGCCTTGCAGAATTTGGAGCTTTGCCAGAACCTTCATGTGTACTCCATTAAAATTGGCCTGGATTCTGATAACTTTGTTGTTGCTGAACTTGTGAAGTTGTTGACCGAGCTTGGGGATGTAGATTATATGCGCAAGCTTCACAGAAAGATTAGAAGACCAGATGTATCCTTGTATTCTTTACTTATTTCCGGGTATCATTTTTGTGGTTGCAGAGAAGAGGCTGTGAATCTTGCCAAAGAATTTCTTAACTTGAATGCAAGTATGAAAGAAGGGGCTTTAGTCAGTGTTTTAAGGCTATGCTTTTGCAAAGAGGAGGGAACTCAGGTTCATGCAAAGATCTTGAAAGCTGGTCATTTGTCTTATCTTCCAGTGGGCAATGCTTTGATTTCATTGTATGCAAGGTTTGGAGATTTGTTTAATGCCAAACTAGCATTTGATAGCATGAGAGCTCATGACGTTGTCTCATGGACAGCAATCATGGCAGGACTTGTTCAAAATTTACTATTCTCTGAAGCTATTGAGGTTTTCTCTTCTTTTCGAAGTACTGGAAAACTTTTGGACAATCAATGTCTAGTAACATCTATAAATGCCTGCACTGGTCTTAGAGATATAGTCATTGGTAATCAGATTCATTGTCTAGCTCTAAAGCATGGACTTGGACTTTGCAACTACATGAATGCATCTATGATCAACATGTATGCTAAACTTGGATACATTAGCAGTTCTGCTAGGCTCTTTTCCTACTTATTGCCACCTCATTGTCCAATTCTCATAAATGTAATGCTTTCTGCATACTGTTGGAACTCTCAACCAGAGAAAGCTATTGACCTTTTTGGGAGGGAATACCGGTTGGGGTTTGCCCCTGATCGCTTCAGCTATTCGACTATTCTTAGTGCTTGTGCCAATGTGCAATTTAAAAAGGTCGGCGAGCAATTTCATTGTTGCACAGTCAAGACTGGCTTTGAGCTCTCTGATGTTGTCATTGGAAATGCAATTATAAACCTTTATGTTAAATGTGAGTGCATGGCCAGTGCTTGCAAATTCTTTTACAATATGAAAAATTGGAATGCTTATTCATGCATGACATTGATGCTGGGCTACATTGAGAATGGAAGAAGTGAATCTCAGAAAGCGTATTCTCAGATGCAGCAAAGTGGTTTGCTATCAGAACCAATTTCTTTTGCCAGAGTTGCAGTTGATCTTGGTCGACAGATCCATGGCATCATTATCAAGATTGGCCTGGATTCAGATGCCAACATCAGAGATGCATTTGTAGGAGCTTATGAAAAATCTTTAAATGCTGACAAATTAAAGGAAGCTTCTGATTTTATGTCAGAAAGGGAAGATGAGAGGCAAGACTATGTATTTGCTGGGTTCATAGAGAACGCTAATGCGGGGTGTAATCTTAAAGCTTTTGGTCTATATAATGTGGACAAGTTGCGAAAGGGTACATATTCATCTGAACGTTGGCTGAACTATTACTCCGATGATAGTTATGGTTCTCAGATGCATGAAAATCCTGCTCCTCTACATATGATAAACAAAGATTTTATCTGTGATGAACCAAAGGGGTCTTTGGTTGATGCTCATACAAAATACATTATACATGATAATAATTCAGATGTGCTCCGGGATATATTGGGAAGCAAAGTTGTTTTGTCAAACCCCTATGACTCACACCAATCTTCTGACTTACGTGAATTGATAAGAGTGGAAAGTGCTCAGGACCGGACTACTATGCTTGTTTTGCTAGGTCAAAGCCAGTTGGGAATTTTGGATGAAAGAATGGACTATTTTGTGTCTGCCAAGAAAACACTGGATGGTGGCAGAGGAAGGGTGCCATGCACAGGTTGACATGTGAGCTTGCCGAAAAATTAGATAGCTGTTGTTATCATGACAATTCTTCCATAGTAGCTTACTAGTGGCAGAGGATACACATGCAGCAGCTTAGTTTGAACCTGGATCGTACAAACACAGCAGCTCCACTTTGAGCCTAATTTGTGTCTTAAAAAGATACTACACATCAAATTAATACAGGTGCATTCATCCCAGGATACATCTGTCGCATTAGGTTCAGAAACCTATGCTGAACCTATGTCAGCTTACATCAAGAGGATGTTGTGCCAGCATCTACAAATGGTGATTAAATTAAGTTATCCAGTCAATACTCCTACAGGTTTGTTTTATGGGAACTTATCTGCTTTGCTATAACGTTGGGAGAAATTCAAGAAGTAATAAACAACAAGGGTTAGGCCTAATTTGCTCCTACTAAAATGAAAGGCATTTGACATGTATTTCCAGGAGGTTAAATTATATCAGCGCTCCAAGTGGAGACCCAAATGGTAATGTTTGAGATACAAGCCAATTAGATTAAATTCTTCTATTCAGGTTGTAGTTTGTAACTAATTAAGCACCTTATGATTACAGATATCTACAGCATTAGTGATTCAGTGGTGGGTGGATTTAGGAAATTATTTCGCTGGTTGTAGCATCACCCAAAAGAAAGAATCTCTGAAGGTACAATACACAGATTTCTGAAACGCTTGATACTTTGCATAGTGTTCTGTTTCTTTTTCTTCTTTTTTTAGCACTGATGACATTTGAAATGAAAATTTAGTCTTCACAATAAAATATAGGCATTTAATTTCAACATTATTGACATATTTTGGCTTGTTTAATGTTTGTGCATTATAGGATCAATCTCTGGATGATAAGAAAAGGATTCGGTTGAGAATTCTAATTTTGCAAATAGATAGAAGGATAGTGTCTTGAGGTTTAAGTAACAAGAATTATTTCTTGTAGATGAGGGTATTTCTTGTAGTCATATCAACTTATTCTTACTGGCATTATTGGCAGTGTAGTGTTACCGAATCATTTTTTTATGGCACCAGGGAGATTAAGATTGAAAATTCTGGCTCTGCTAGCTATATTTCAGCTTATGATTGGTCGTCCTCGCATTGATATCTTTTTTGCAAAGTCCATTAGTCTTTTCAAGCCTAACCTTACACTTGAGCCAAATATTGAGCAGAAATATGGAATTAGGTCCTTTAAATTTGAGAATTTCGATGTAATATGAAGGCAAAAAGATGTTTTCAACATGCTCTTTATGGAGTGAATCATAGGCTACAGTTTTAATATGGGTTGCCCTTGTCATCCACTTTAGTTGAATAAGAATTGACTCTTTAGCATCAAAGAGGGCCTTGTGCTATCTGTGCTGCACCAGTAATGTCACAAATTGATGGCACTTTTTTTCATTATGTTTAAGAAGAAACACTAGAGAGGATGCTTCCTTTAACAACATAGTTTGCTTGATTGAAGCATAATTCTTTTCACAAGTTTGAAACCCATAAATAGGCATCATGATTCACGTGTCAGATTGTCATACAATCCCTATGCAATATGTGATATACAAAATTTTTCTAGATTGTATCTTCATAAATAAATGAATTTTAATGTGTAATCAAAATATTTTACGTTCTCTTCATTTACCACAGAATTAATAATAAAATCAAAATTGGTGCCTTGGTTTCTAACATTCAGGAATAAGCAAAATATGTCGTGCTTCAAAATATGATGCACTTAGACAGCATCACTAATATATTATTGTGCAAAATTTTTAAAATTCTTTAGAAATTAATTTATCTAACAAAATAGTATTGATTGTCCTTGCTACGATCATCAAATTTCTGCAAGTCATCAAACTCCTGTAATTCTGTTTGAATCCAACTTTATGATTCATTATTTATGTTGCTCCCAAGCGTGATGCATATGTGGCCTCTTTCTTTAGGTCATCAAATTAGGTTTCCTTTGCACTTATTTGTTCTTTGTCAGATTCCCTTTCCTCTTTGCCATCATTTTTGTATTTCTATTCATTGAAGTTATGCTAGACCTACTGTACCAAGTAAACCACTTTAAATGTGGGCATGCACATTGCCATTGTGATCTTTGATTTTGACTTCATGTTTGTCCCATTGCAAAACAATATGAAGCAACTTCATACACATATGGAGCCACCTTAAACTCTTTCTAAAGCAATACTCTGACTTTTTGAACTTGACAGTAGCCCCATTACTTACCAACCACAACAGTTCCTCATTCAGCGCCAGGAGAGTGCTCAACAAAAATCCAACTTTGGATATGAGAAATCGGCAGTGATGTTGCATTGGCGTGCCAACTGAGCCCATCTCTACTACCCCCTTTGTCTTCTCATCACCAAGGTAAGTCTGTTCATGTAACAGTCCACGGGAGATTGATGGAGCCTTCTCCTGATGTATATTGTGGAGAGGCAAAATGATTTGAGGTGTCGATCCAATCATGCCATCTCAGTGGTGCAGCCGACATGGCCTATTAATAAATGGGTTGTGTTGTCTAAATATATTGCTCATTCAATCAAAATATCAGTGAGATCAATTTGATGTCGCTTGGTCTGAAATGACTCCCCCCACTATTTTAGAGTAAGCAAAACGCAAATGCAGTGGAAGAAACGCACCAATCTGATTTGATGCTTACGTTTTCACCAGAGTGTGAACAAGTGAAAGAGCAGATTACATGTGACACGAGACATTATCCGATAAGCTGGAGGCTAGCAGATTGGTGTAAAAGGAAGAGGAAAAGTTAAGATTGTTGAGAAGGAAGAGAAAGATAAAAGATAGAACAGTTAGTTTCATTATTTCTTCTTTTCTTCCAATTTTTAATGGATTGGTGCTTAAGTATGATCCATCTTTCTACTATTTGAGCCTGCAGGTAAATCTGTAAATCTACGATTCGGGCGTGGGGTGTATTTGCTACGAGTGAGATAAATTATAAATTAATATGAAATCCATTTCTAGGCAACTGGACAATTTGACTTGACTCTATTCATCCACCTAACTCCATGATTGATATGCTACTCCAAGGATATTGAGTTATTTTGATTGCTATCCTTTTCATTTGAGTAATTCTTTAAACAGGACCATTTAATGTTTTGAAATGCTCAAAGAACTCTTGATTCTGAACGTTCAAATTATACCTTGTTCATTTGTATTCAACCAAAATACTTTTCATTATAATTCAACCAAAATACCTGTTTATACAACCAAATTACCTGTTTAATTTGGTTGGAATTGTTTTTTTTAATAATTATTTTGATTTCAATTCGCCATGACTGCTTTACTAAGCAACTTAATAAAATTATTTTAGAAATAACTAAATTAAATGTACATTAATTTTTTGATTGGAAAAATTAAATCACCAAATAGAATGAGGAATAAATGATCCAATGATTTTTAAAAATGAAACAGGATAAGCACATATTTAAGGGCAAAAAATAAAAAAGACAGTCTCAAATTAATTAAATCATTAAAAGGATGATTTGTTTTTTAAAAATTAATTAAAAGAGCATCCGATATTTTAGTTTGAGAATATTTTACTTCGGTGCTATTGTAATTGTTAATTTAGTATTGGACAGATAATCATCCATTCATTTGGTCTTATAGTTATTTATAGAGAAGTAAAATAAAAAATCTTACATACCACCACATTAAAAAGTATTTTAGTTTACTTTGAAAAATCGACCTTGCTTAATTGAATAAATCTATGTGATAATCAATTTAGCTATGCAATAATTGTTATAATTATTTTTAAATGATTTTAATCAATTTGAAATAATTTTGATTATGTTGGTAAAAAATATTTTATATAATAATATTAAAAATTTATGATTTAGATTTTAAATTTTTAATGAAATTGTTTATTTTTAACACTGTTATACATTATAACGATTATGGATAACTACTAAAAAATATTTAATAATTTTTTAATGGGTTTTGATTAAAAAAATATTAAATTGATAGTTCGCTCGTTGTAAATATTTTTTAATTTATTTTGATGATTAATAAAAAAACTTATATAGAATCAGGACTAATTATCTTGGATTCATTAGGATAAATAGAATATTTGATATCAACAATATAACAACATTAGATAAAAATATATTAAAATATTTTTTCTTTGGGATATAGTCGAGTCCACTATGATAGAGATAAAGAGTGTTTTCCTTTTGAATTTTGATTTTTTTAATGATTTATATAATTTAGGTCCTTTTAAATTTATCACATATTTAATTTATTATCTTTAAAAAGAAATAATAAAAATAATAAATCAGATAATATGCGAACGGAGGGTTAAAAAAAAATTAATGAGCTCGAACGAATCGTTGGCACACTTCTAAAATGAAGCAATCATTCGCCACGGACACATCCCTAATACAAACAACCCAAACTCGGTGCAAGCTTTTCACGTGACAAATCCTGAACGCAAGGAAAAAGGAAAAAGAAATTTTTTTAAAAAAAGTACATCATGAAATTATGGACATAATCCACCGGGCGGCGCCAACGCTCCTCCTCCGTTCCGCTGCGTGCAATTTGAACGCAGCCGATCTCCTCACAAAGCCTAGGGTCCCACCGCACGGTGTGACGTCGACGTTGTGCCCAATCCGGCGGACCCAAGCCCACCCATCACGGAAGATGCGTTTGGACGCGATGCGTCCCTTAAGCCTCTCCCCCGTCGCGCATAAACAAACAGTGCATTTTGTTACCGAGCCGGCTGCGAGGGTACACGCCATGTGACCCCACACTGCTCCACAGCTGTCGATGCGGTCTTGGATTTCTTCCTCTTCTTCGTGAGCCTCCCCTTCTTTCATCAAATCACTCGCCCTCATCCTGCCTTCCATCCTTTTCCATTCCGCACTCAGATGCCATCGCGTGTAATAGCAGTAGGAGCAGCGGCGGCGGCGGCGGCTTAACAGACATGAGGAGGCGGCTTCTTCGCGTCGCACGTTGCTCTTCTCCGTCTCCCCTCTTCGTTCTCGTTTGCTTCTGCTTCGTTTTGGTGAGAGCGAGTGACTTGGAGCTGCTGGTCGCCTTCAGGGCCTCGATCCCAAACCCGGAGATCCTTCCGAGCTGGTCGGGCCAGGCGCCGTGCTCCTTCGCGGGGGTCGCTTGCGACGCGGAAGGCCGCGTCGCCGCCGTCGACCTCCGCGGTATCCGCCTCGACGCCGAGTTCGGCGCCGTCTCCTCCTCGCTCCTCGCCCTCGGTGGACTCCGGAGTCTCGCGCTCCGCGACGTCAATCTCACAGGAAGCATAGCTGACGCCGGAGCCGCGCGCTGCGGCGGCCTGCTCTCCGAGTTCGACCTTTCCGCCAACGCCCTCCGTGGATCCCTCTCCGATGTCCGCGCGCTCGCTGCGCTTTGCTCGGGGTTGAAGTCGCTGAATCTCTCCGGCAACTCCGTCGGTGGGGTTGTTCCGCCTTCGGCGGGCTCTGCCACTGGGTTCGGGCCGCTCCAAATTCTCGATCTTTCGTTCAACAAGGTCTCTGGCCAAGACGATGTCCCGTGGTTGTTTTCCAGCCTCGCCGGGCTCCGCCGGCTTGACCTCGTCGGCAACAGCCTTAATGCCGGGATCCCGGCGATCAAAAACTGCTCCAGTCTGCAGCATCTAGACCTCTCGGCTGCCGGCCTGATCGGTGAGCTCGATGAGGGGGTCCTGGGCGGATGCCAGAGCTTGCTCTACCTCAACCTCTCCTCCAACCACCTCGTCGGTACTCTCCCCTCCGATCTCTCCTCCTGCTCTTCCCTAACCTATCTTAGCCTCTCCAACAACAACTTCTCCGGCGAGCTTCCGATGACCACCTTCGCCGTGATGCCCAACCTCAAATCCCTTGAGCTCGCCTTCAACAACTTCAGCGGCGGCCTCGGCGACTCGATAGCGGAGCTGCCGCAGCTCCAAGTGCTCGACCTCAGCTCCAACAACCTGAGAGGGTCGATTCCGTCGGCGCTCTGCGCAAACCCTAACTTCGCGCTCGAGGAGCTCTACCTACAGAACAACCACTTCTCTGACTCGATCCCTGATTCGTTGAGCAATTGTACAAATCTGGTCTCCCTCGATCTCAGCCTCAACTACATCTCTGGCAGCATCCCCGCCAGCTTGGGCTCCCTCTCATCCCTCCGCGATCTCATCATGTGGCAGAACTCGCTGGAGGGAGAAATCCCAGCGGAGCTTTCCACCATCAGAACTTTAGAAAACCTAATCCTGGACAACAACGGCCTCACCGGGACGATTCCGGCGGGGCTCGCCGACTGTGCCAATCTGAACTGGATCTCCTTGTCGAGCAACCGCCTCAGCGGCCCGATCCCTTCTTGGATCGGCCAGCTTCGGAACTTGGCCATCTTGAAGCTAGACGACAACTCCTTCTCCGGCCCCATCCCGCCAGAGCTCGGCGAATGCAAGAGCCTGATTTGGCTCGACCTCAACAGCAACCGACTCAACGGCTCCATCCCTCCTGCTCTCGCCAAGCAATCCGACAAAATCGCAGCCGGCTTGGTTACCGGAAAACGTTATGTTTATCTCCGCAACGACGGGATCAGCGACCGGTGCCGCGGGACTGGCAGCCTGCTGGAGTTCGCCGGGATCAGGCAGGAGAACCTCAACCGACTGCCCGACCACCAGTTTTGTAACTATACCAGGGTCTACATGGGGAGCATGGGATACACGTTCAACAACAACGGATCCATGATCTTCCTCGACCTCTCTTTCAACCAGCTGATCGGTGAGATTCCGATGGAGATTGGGCAAATGTACTACCTCATGATTCTCAACCTCGGCCACAACACTCTCTCCGGCGTCATTCCATCGGAGCTAGGGAATCTACGCTTCATCGCCGTGCTCGACCTCTCCTACAACTCTCTCGAGGGCCCGATTCCTTCGTCCTTCTCGCGCCTCGGCTTGTCGGAGATCAATCTCTCCAATAACAAGCTCAACGGGACGATACCTGAATTGGGGCCACTGCCGACCTTCTCACCGAACAGGTACGAGAACAACTCGGGGCTCTGTGGACTACCTCTCCCGCCCTGCCAAAGCAATGTGGGCGTCGACTCCAGCGCCCAGAAACAGAGCACCCACCGGAGACGAGCCTACGTCGCCGGAAGCGTCACGATGGGAGTTTTGGTCGCCCTCTTTTGCCTTTTCGGCGTGCTTATGATCGTCTTCGAAAACAGGAAGAGGCAGAGGAAAGAAAAAAGCTACAACGACAACTCGAGAGACATCTACATCGACAGCCGTTCCTTCTCTGGCACCGGTGGCATCTCCAATTGGAAGCTGGCCGCTCTGACCAAGGAGACCGTTGTCGTCAACCTCACCACGTCCGAGAAGCCCCTCATGAAACTCACTCTGGCCGACCTCGTCGACGCCACGAACGAGTTCCACAACGATTGCTTGGTTGGCTCCGGCGGATTCGGGGACGTCTACAAGGCGCAGCTCAAGGACGGGAACGTCGTCGCCGTCAAGAAACTTATTCACGTCAGTGGCCAGGGCGACCGCGAGTTCACCGCCGAGATGGAGACCATCGGCAAGGTGAAGCACCGTAACTTGGTTCCTCTGCTTGGCTACTGCAAGGTGGAAGAAGAACGGCTCCTGGTGTACCAGTTCATGAAGCACGGCAGCCTCGACGACGTACTCCACAAGAGGAACAAAGGCTGCATCAAATTGAACTGGGAGGCCCGGCGGAAGATCGCTGTGGGTGCGGCCAGGGGCCTGGCGTTCCTCCACCATAACTGCATCCCCCACATCATCCACCGGGACATGAAATCCAGCAACGTCCTTCTGGACGACGACCTGGAAGCCAGGGTCTCCGACTTCGGCATGGCGAGGCTTATGAACGTGGTGGACACGCATTTGAGCGTCTCCACGTTGGCGGGCACGCCGGGATACGTGCCGCCAGAGTACTACCAGAGCTTCCGGTGCACCACCAAGGGAGACGTGTACAGCTACGGCGTAGTGCTGCTGGAGCTCCTCACCGGCCGGCCGCCGACTGACTCACCGGAGTTCGGGGACAACAACAACCTGGTGGGATGGGTGAAGCAGCACCCGAAGCACCAGATCAGAGAGGTTTTCGACCCGGAGCTACTGGAGGAGGAACACCACCCGAGCATAGAACTGGAGCTCTGCGAGCACCTCAAGATCGCCTACGCTTGCCTCGACGAGCGGCAAATGCGGCGGCCGACAATGCTCAAGGTCATGGCCATGTTCAAAGAGAGACAGGCGGTGGGTTCCGCCGTCGAAACGCCGGCGATCCTGAGGGAAGACGCACTCATCGAGGAACCGCACATGATCAGCGTCAAGGAAGAAGAGAAAGACGATAAATTTTAAGGTCAAATTTTCCATTATTGCGGCAGGAATTTTTCCCCAATAATGGTAATGGTCGCTCCTCCCCTTCCTCCAATGTATCGTAATATTCCTGCCCCGTGGCCATGATTTTTCTTCGCTTTTTTGTGTTCCATACAAATTTATCTTTTCATGTACATACAAAAGCGAATATTTCCTACATCTCAACGTTCTACAATTTGTGATTTCGGAATGCATCGCGATGAACTGCTGCGATTGCTACTAGCGAGCGGGTCACCCCCTGCCCCTTCTCGACGACGACCCTCTTCCATCACATGTGGCATGGCCCTCACCAGCTCGAGTAGAGTAATTATCACTGGTGTCTACGTTACGAGAGCATCTTCCATGAAGTTTCTATAAGATCTCTTATCCTGTCTAAAATTGATGGAGACTGAAATATCGATGAGCTGATTCTATAGTTAACCAAAAGAAAATCTCGAAAAGGGAAAGTGTCACGTCTCGAAGAGCTATTCGTCCGATATTGACTGGATTGTTTCTCTCTCGACCCGGCAGATAATCCGGAAACCTAATCATTATGACCCTCTCAGATCGTCTGTACCGCAGCCTATATGGTTGGAACAAGCCACTGAATGAAAGAAAAACGACGATGACGAGAAAAGCTGTGTACCGGTACGATTTACGATAAGACAAAATGAAATAAAGGTCTCTATGACACATAAAAGTACAACTATACCGTTGTGCAAAATGACACAACAGAACACAAATACAGCAGCGGAAATGAAAAGGTAAAATGAACAGAAAAAGGGTACCAATATCTACTACCATCAAAATACAAGAACAACCCCGAAATCGTCTCGGAAATACGCGAACTGGGAAGGTTGCCGGGCACTCCAGTCGATCATCCTGAAAGAGGAAAAGCAAGGCTAACGGAGTGAGTCCAAAGAACTCAGCGAATACAGACCAATATACATAGAAAGCTATACTAGCAGTAAGCCACCATCTATCACAAACTAAAGAAAAATGCAGTAGTAGAAAAGAAAATGTAGAATTGAACCACTGAAAAGAAGTACATACCTGTGCCGATCCAAATCCAATAGTATGCATGTTAACCAAATGCAGCAACCAAGTGCAGCAAACACAACCAAATGCAGAGATGCATAGCATGCTCATGATGCAACATGGGTCACCCATGACGTCAGTCGGCCACCGTCGCATCTATGCGAAATTGAGTGGGTAGGGCTCTGACTAGGTCCTCCCTCCACTCAAACGGTTACCGTCGCGCATCACACGAAACTGAATGAGCAGGGTCTTGAACTGGAACATACTTTGCCCTAGGGAAAAGTAACACTCTCACATCCCTAACTATCTCCAGACAGAATAGGGGACCTTCGCAGCGCCGTGACTTATAATCCACTAATGAAGAGTGAAACTGGGACTACACGACAAGTCATGTGACAAATCTGACGATCCATCTCAACCACCAACACCAATAACAAGTCCGACGACCCATCTCAACCTCCAGAGAGTCAAAGGTCGCCCACTTATGCTACGTGCAACGATGATGCATGTTACTACCCCATGCATCACCCACTATCTAACCCTACTATCATCTACATGATATGCAATAATCCAGATAACCTGTATACACCATAACCTAAACCCTAATGCAAGGTATAAGGTAAGTAGTACATAGAACCAATCCACGCAGTAATAAAGAACAGTAAGCAGTAAAACTAAACAGATACAACTACCGAAGAAAAAGTACAGAAATAGAAGTATCAAGTATACCTACTGCCATCTATATTTAACTATGCATAATAGGTGACTATATCTAATAAAGATAAGTCAAAGGTACCCGTCTCCGATATAGAAGTCCGCAGGCGACGAGAAACCCCAGTCCAAAATAATATCCACGTCGTGTGAATCAACTCAATGCCCTGCATCAAAATAAAATCACTTAGCTATAATCCCATATAATGCTTAGCCAAATGAACTCTCTAATAAAGTTAGGATTAATCCTAACTATCGTATAATTAAATGATAAATTTCCAATAACTCAACTAAGATTCGAATTAGGCTACATTTAGATTCATTTCCGGAACCAAACCCTAAATACCGCAACCCAAAAGTAAATGAAAAATCAAGATCCGTAATTAAGCCACACGAACCCCAACCCACAACCCCGGTGGAGAAATTTCCCAATAACCCACACCTCGTGTTCATCTCCTCATTGGAGCTCAAGGCAGGTGGAAGACATCCAAACAGAGCACCCACCTGATGGCTCTCAACAAACACACCAGCCACAAACCCAACCTAACTTCAAAGTAGAAACAAAATCTCAATATGGAATAGCACAGAAACTTCATAGCTACTCCAATCCATCCAGAACAACACCAAATAGAAAGGAAACAGAACAAGAACAAACTACAAATCCATAAAGCACCTCACAGTAGATTCAAGAATAACATTTGATCTGTGTTTCAACCGAAACTGAATTGGAAAAACCAAATCATCCAAGTTCATAATCAAAAACAAGAACGCATAAACCTAACTCGTTTACAACTAGATCAACATAAATAGAATAAACTCACCAAATCGCCCACCACCTCCTTGCTTGCTTAGATCCAAACAACCCGATCGATCTCCGACCGTGGCCTCACATGGAAAGGCTAGATCAAACTCAAAGATCACAGGAAATCCTACTTAGCAAATGAAAGCAGCCAACTTAATCAAAGAAACTACTCACCTTCAATCCGCTTGAAGAAATAGATCAACCCTAGCAAGAGATCCCTCCTCTTTGACTTGTTGAGCAAACAAGATCGCGATCCAGGGGGTGAATGGAAGCCGCCGTTCAAAGCAAGATCCCCACTAGAACCTCGACGGCCTGCCGCTGCTGCTCCCTCTCCCTTGCGCAGAAAAAGAAGAGGAGAAGAAGAGAAGAGGCAGAAAGGAGTTGCCAGCCTCAAGCGATGAGTTCTATTGCTCGAAAGAAGAGAGAACACGAGGATTGCGTGGGTTCGACGTTTGGAAGGAGAAGAAGAGGAAAAGAAAGAAGCAGTTTCGCGAGGACTGAGATTTGCGATCGTCCACAGAGGGGAACTTAAGGGCCGGCTGTTTTGCATTTTACCCCTCCACATTCGACTTTTCCCACAAGAGCCCCTAAGTCTAGGAAATTTTACCTTTTAACCCCTCGTATTTTCCAAAGGTTAACAGAAAGTATACAGGATAACAAGGAGAAAGGGATGCCAGTGAGCGGATTAAGGGAGATCTCTATGCAATTATTGAGATCTCACATGCAGTTACTCTGATGCTTATGTTAATAAAATAGCAGAACAATATAACAGACAAATAGTAGAAAAAATGAGACATGGTTTTCTTAAAAAAAAACATAACTATGAGGCGGGGCTCTTTTTATAATGCTTTTGTAATCTCCGTATTAATGAGATATCATATCAATACTAGACGATGTGTCTAATCATCATATATTTGTTGTATCACAGTCTCATCATATGTGTAATTAGTATCCTGTATCTACATAGAGATATAGTTTCACATGCTTCTGACAAACCCACATGAGACATTAATTGTGAAATGAATATGTTAGCCAAAAAGGGTCTACTGGCTTTTGGGGGCTATGGACCCACCAATAGAATAGTGGGTTAAGAGCGAGGGGTCCAGTCTCTGATATAGGATAAATGTGTTTAATTGTAGACCTGTTTATCTTCTAAGGAATGATAGGAAGCACCGTCCTGAGAGTATACAATTGGGGAATTAGGTCCCTTGACTGTCCGATCGAGCTTATCTGATCGGAGTGTGAAGGGGAGCTGAGTCTCGAAAGTATTCAATTGGGGAGCTAGACCCCTGGGTTGCCCGATCGAGCTTATTTGATCAAAGTGCGAAGGAGAGTCGAGCCCCGAGAGTATCAATTGGGGAGCTGAGCTTCTGTGACAACTGACCGAGTAGTGAAACCCCTGTAATGTCTGACGGGACTCGAGCCCCTAGGGTACTCAATTGGCGTCATCTGATCGGCTAATAACTTTCCACGTTCTGAACGATGGGTTGCCCAAGTTGACCTATGTTGGACTTTGATTGCCACATCAACCATCAAATTGAACTTCAACTATTATGTGAGGGTCATCTATATTATCGTATTATAAGTCTCCCCTTCGATTCTAGTTGAAGGAGACCCAAATCAAACTGACTAGACATTAGTGCAGTATAGTTCGCCAATCAACCTTTCTACTAGGGCTGATGTCATGTTGATACACTTGATGTTGGTACGATCTTGTACCTTAAAAACAAGCGTGTTAGACGTCATAAATGTGTGGTGATGTGCGGGATGATATATCCACATGATGATTAATTCGATCTCATCCATCATAAATACTAATTTATATGCTACTGCCACGTGGCTCCACTATAACGAGGTTTGTTCATTTCGAGATAATGAGTGACTATTGAAATTCTGTTGATTCAGCTTTCCTCGAATCATGGCCCTTGACATCCCCATGCACATTCCCACCCTGTGGTACACTTCCACCACCTTAGACCTTAACGGTGGGGATATAGACCCAACTAGGCTGTCATTTGAGGTTCTTGAGGATCATCACATCGTCATCCCTAATGCTCTCGATCGGCCTTATCTCCCCCTCCCGAGGTCATTGCCTTCTTCAGGGACCAATTTATTGGAGGCATTCGATTTCCAATTCCCCCCTTTTCCTCAAAAATTTCCCGCTACTTCTACATTCCCTTACAACAATTAGCACCCAACTCCATTCGACTATTATGTGGGATAGTCATTCTTTTCTGATTATACTGAGTTTCCCTCACTCCCTGAGTCTTCCACTACTTTTATTATCGGAAAAAGTCGGAAGTAGGGGTTTTTATTTTCCAAGCCGGACCCAAACGTGTATTTTTCAATGCGATGTCATCTTCTAATAAGGGGTGAAAATCTCACTATATCTATATGTAGGACCGTTGGCAGGCCTGCAAGATGGAGGTGAATTGCCCTGCAAATAAAACCTTGATCTTTTGCAAGTTCTTACAAAGATGGCAAATTGGTTTTTACAATTAAAATAAATAAAATCATAAACAACGAAAGAAACTAGTAAAAGACAAGAAGGGTTACTTGGTTGCAACTAGGATGATTGCTAATCCAAGACAGCTGAAAGCTCCATTATCAAGATCTCCTTCGTTGTAGGCAGAGTAGTCCCTTACAGACTTTGAACAACTCATAGAATGACTAGGAAAATGAGTTACGATTCTTGTCTTTTATTCCTAGGTCTAGGGGCTATTTATAGCCCAAAAACTAAAGTTACCATTGGGCTGACGTGGACCTGAGGTGCCTCAGATGGGATAAAGCTTTATCCACATGCCAATGGTTACTGTGCGATAAAACTTGACTCGAGGCGTCTCAATTCCAACTTGAGGTGCCTCAGTTCTGATCTGATGTGCCACGGGTTCAAACTGAGACGCCTCAGCTCTGTATTTGCGCAAAGCTGCTGCTTTGCAACTGTGGCGTCTCACTCAACAACTGAGGCACCTTCAACTAGTCAAAGTCAACATCCGCGTTGACATTGACTTTTTCATCATTCTTCTGCTTAGGTGATTTTCGGCCAACCAGAGTTAGGCTCACCCAAACCCGATTCTAGCCTTTCGCCTTGAACGAGCTTCCTCCCCGACTTCTCGTCCCTCAGGCGCCGCGTACACTCTTCTCGCTTCACCAGTGTACTCTTTTGCAGTCTTTGCGTCCCTCAGATGTACCCATCCCATCGGCTCACTTCCCCATGTCATCCTTCTTATCTGTTGCATCTTTCATGTGACTCCCTGCTCTCCTAAGCTCCTGCACACTTAGACATAGGAATCAAGCACGATCATGACCTAACTTGACATTGTTGATCACATCAAAAACTATCCTAGGTACATACACTATATCCGACTGGTCCCCCAGCATCATGGTCGACCGACTGGTAAATGGATTTGAGTTGGGTGTCCATTTCTCATAGTCTATTTTCGTATCGGCTGCTGAAACTTTGGCTAACTTCAAGTTTGGCATCAACAAGTTGCGCTAGGAGGGCATTCTTTATATTTTTGGACCGAGGCCGATCGAAGTTGGGATGCCATTCTCCACGGTAAAAACCGCTAGCTTAAGCCTATATGATAGCTAACTGAGATCCTTTTTCCTTTTTGCAGCCCGAACAATTTGGAAAGCCACCATGAACCAACTTTTGAAACTTGATAAGGTCGAGCTGAATAAGCTTGAACACACCAAGCTGGCGAAGCATGGCACTCTGTCGATTGGCTCCTTGAATGGGGCCACTGTGAGTAACGTAGTAGCCAACAGAGCGGCAGGGAGTGATATGGTGGCTAGCACAGGAGAAATGTCATCGCCTCGATCTTCCATGGTGCTTGTGCAGGTATCTTCGGCGTCTTCGGTATTCGAAGCACCTCTAATGATGTCTTTCAAGGACGCCGACCGACAACCCTCATCGTCCTGAGTTCCTCAGTCGTAGGTGTTAAGCATCCTCCCTCTGTACTAGGAGAAACTCGAACATCCGTATAAGAGGAACAACAGTTGAGTGAACTGAGCCCGCGCCCTGTCGACCCTTCTTCAAGTCAGCTCCCGATCGACCTTTTGTCTGCTCGGTAAATTGGGCAACTACCTACTTAGCACTTGTCTTCCCCCCACCAACCTTGTTTTAGAGACTCTTCCCAGTAACCCCACTCATCCCGAGCATATGGGGCCCATGTTAAACTAGGTATGACATTTGGACTTCCCTTGCTCAAGGGGGCCCTTGACTCTCTCTAAGATCTATTAGAGCCCCAACACGTTGAAAGGCTAAAAGGTAAGATCGTCGAGGCCTGACAGATATGTATGGAGAGACATAGGAAGCAAACACCGATCAGCTTGACCGAAGTATTTACTCAAGACTTAACCGAGGTAAGGGTCAAGGTCAAAGAATAATCTTGTCACTAGGATAGTTATAACATTTTAACTTTTTTGTCAATTTTGAACTACGAGCATGACTATCTGCCATACTCTCACTCGTGCGAATCAAGGTTTAGAGAAGCGGGTGGGAGTGCTGGAAGTCGGATCTAACCAGACCAAGCTTTGGAGGAGGCCTGTCGGAAGTAGCCAAGTTGCAGGTGGAGACTGCAACTCAACTGGAGTTATTGCAACAAACCGAGAGGGTTCTTGAGGAGGAGAAGAAGAGAGTTGCCTCCCAAGTAGTTGCCACAAAGAGGCTTCAAGCTAACTTGCAAACATCTGAGGCCAAGCATAAATAGGAAAGTAAGAGGAGACAACAGATGCTGACTACTTTAGACAAGAAGATCGTGGAGGCAAATGTTATATTTGAGAGTGTCCTAAGATAATCACCTTAGACATTATAGTATTTATTAGATAAATAAAATTCACTATTTTAGTGTATATTGTCTATACATATGATTTGATCTTAAAGTCAATTATTAAAAACCACAATATAATACATAGCATGAGAGAAATTATGATTGAATTATAATTAGTGAGCATCTCATCATGTGTAATTATGTACATATTTAAATCTTTCCCAGTCGATGAATTGATGAGATTGGACATCATTAATTCTGTAAGACAAGCTGATTCTGAAAGATTAGCATATGTTATGCTCCTTGGTTTATCTAAGTAGCCAGTCCTCACTGGCTGGAAATGTTCAGATGTTGAGAGTTAACATATGGATGTTGGTTAAGAGTAACTAGTTCATTAGATGTGACCTGCTATGAGATTTCATGTAGTTCTCTACATGTTGATTAAATATCATTGCAACGTGAGCATAACTTTTCTTAGACTTTAGTTATTCAAGTCATATTAGTCATGGAGACTTATACTTTGATATTTTAGCTAATATGTCCTAGGAGGTATAAGTCTAGATGATTGGGTATAAATCAATATGTCTGAAAGTATTTGAATAGCCCATAGAGGATTCACCACTCTTTATATAAGGAGATGTATACCTAATAAGGAGATTTATAAATCAACATGTCAAGATTATTGCTCGTAAGTCTTTAGCCAAAGCATTATACTTGAAGAGGATGATCTTCTTAGACACATATTTGAGTAATTCAAATCCGCAGGACAAGGAACTATTACTTAAGATAAGTGTGACATAGTCAGTCTAGTGGGGACTGACACATATACCATGTTATGCACCAAGAGGTATAAGATGAGTGAAAGGAATAGACATACTGATAAATGTTGTTGCTAAAGCGTTCAGAAATATTCTGGGATCAACTGTGATTTTTTCGATTAATTGGGGATCATAATGTACTACTAGGTGTCACTCATGATCGAGTCATAATTAATGGTTAATAATGAACGACCAATATAACCAGGAACCTATTGAGTCACATGCACTATGAGTATATCTGAAAGACATAAAAAAAATTGAGAATTGGATTTTCATATTGAGAGAGATTAAGTCTAAGAAGACCACACAAAGGGTAAATATGAAAGATATTTGTTCGCACTAGAAGCGATAAAGGGTCATGCCTATGGTAGGCTAGTTAGATTTATTATGGTTTAATAATAAAACAATTGGTTTAGTTTAATTATGAATCAAAATTGGTTTGGTTGTAAACCAAGATGGTTTGGTTTTTAAACCAAACATATTGTTAATAGATTGGGTTGACTAATTGGCTACAAGTTTAAACTTACTTTTCAAACTCGGATAAAGGTGTATATAACCCCTCCATAGGAGAGAAAAATAACACAACCTAATTGAGATATGGCTCCCTTCTTTCTCTCCCGCTCCCTCCCTTACACCACCGAACAAAGAGGGTCACCACCCCTTTTGTGCCACTGTAAACCACCCACCGTTGATAGCCTTTGCTACCACTAGTCTCCCTTGGTCACTATCCCTTGCCAACGTAAGTCCGACGCCACCGACTACAGCTATCTAAGGAGTGAATAGCAGTCTGAAAGGTTGTTGTCCCTTTGTGTTGCCACCGTCACCCACACCAAGAGGTGGTGGCACTTCTTGTGCCCGTCGCTGGCTCCATCAGCTCTAGGCACTTGCCATTGCCAACTACTCCGGGTGCCTACCCTCTACTTCTAGCTCAAAAGTCATTGGCAATAGCATCTAAGGTAGACAAACAATAGCTAGTAGGTTGTTGCCCTCTTCCTTTTTGTGCCATCGGGTTGCTTACGTTGTTGGGCACGAATAAGGTCGTGGGGGTTCTCTTTTGGATCACGTCATCTCCTCCCTTTGGCTAGTACTAAAGAGGAGACATGATTTGTTGCTCACGGAGTTGTCTTGAAGGTATCTCAGCGTGGATACTGTTAGGATCGATGGATCGACTAGAGGTGGTGAATAGCTCGTTGCCCCCAATGTGTCATTTCTTCCCACATGTGTTAGTGCGCGCAAGCGAAAATACAAACTACAAATAAAAATACAAACACTAACACCAAACATTTACGTGATTCGGAGATGACACTCCTACTCCACGACTGTCTATAAGGTGGGCGATCCCGATTCGTTAGTGGATGAGTCCCCAAAAGACCTCCGGCTAGCTCGTGTCGCTCATTGTGGGTGGAGAAACCTCACCACAACTCACCAAACAATAACAGAGCACTTAGACTACTAATTGACCTTTAACCAAATCCAATTTCGTCAACCCTAGCCAACCAAACCGAGATCCCTTAAATAGAGCTCATGAATGAACTAGCTGTTACCAATCGACTGGTGCCAACACCAGTCGACTGGTCCACCCGAATTCAAACGTTACAACCCAATATTCGAATTTCAGTCGACACCAGTCAATTGCATAGAAGATTAGTCGACTGATCTTTCTATGACCTCTATCAGTCGACTGCTCCTAGTAGCAATCAACTGCCCAAACCCTAAACCTAGGTTTTACCTTCTCGAGTACAGTTCACTCAACACTCGGACCCTCACGACTCACTTGACTCATCTTACAGTCTCGACCTGTTGCCTTCAAGCCTTCTTTGACTTTGGCTCTCGTCCCTCAGATACATACAAGTCCGTGGCTCATCTCCACATGTCATCCTTCATGTATGCCTCGAAGTGTGCTTCCATCGACTCATCGTTCCTGCCTTATCCGCGGTCCTTCGGACGCACCATCTTTCATCGGACTCGAAGCCATCAAGCTGAGTCTATGTGTATCCTGCAGAACCTGCACACTCATATACATATATCAAATACAAGGATGAATCATAACTTAAACTCTTTGCCCAAACATCAAAACACATGGTCTCATGGACAATATATTGTCTCAATAATCTCTCCTTTTTGATGTTTGGCAATACGTTTAAGTTAGAGAAAACAAATAGCAAATACAAAGCTAAAAATATTTGGACTTACGTTGTCAGGCTACACCTTGAACTTATAACGCCAATGCATATGCAAATATACATGGATCCTATCACAAGGCATCCCTCACACCGAAGCTCCCCATGAGTTAAGATTTTTACCATACGAGCATTTTAAGAACCTCTCCAAGGCTCCCCCTACATTAGACTTACAAAGGCTTATTAAGAACCTATCACAAGGTTCCGCTTTCGCCAATAAATGAGCAACAATGCTCCCCCTTCACCTAAGCTTCCTGTTGACCTAGGATTTCTTGCAAAGGCATAAGAACCTATCACAAAGTTCCCCTTTTGCCAATAAATGATCAACAATGCTCCCCCTTCACCTAAGCTCCCCCTTGACCTAGGATTTCTTACAAAGGTGTGTTTGGTTTCCCACTTAAACCTAATACTTCTCCCCCTTTGTCATACATAAAAAAGAACTCCAACAGTCTCCCAATTATTAGATTTTTTTACCCTCTAATGATCACAACCATTGTGTAATAACCTCCCATAAGATTATACACAAGTTTATACTCATTTGGATACTTTCCGACTTTGCTGAAAATAATTTCAGCCTGTATCACTCGACTGGGGTAATTACCAATTGACTGACCTAGTCGAAAAATGAACCTCACAGTAACATCAGTCGACTGCCTTCTTCATCAGTCAACTGATCTTGTCGAAAAGTCCATACAGTACCTAGTCTCTCTCTCTATACAACACTGTTATCAGTCGACTAGTACCCTGATATCAACCTTTTCAACATTCTGAACCCAAATTCAGAAATGCACTGATAATTCCATAATTCTCCAAAACTTCTCAAATTTTGTGAAGAGATTTGTGGTACCCGTGTTGACTTGGAAAAAATACATTCAAAAATGTATCTATCACCAATCTCAAGATTGACACAAAACTCAAAACTATCTAAATGGTCCAATTGAACCTTGACCTAACATCCTAGTTTTGGCTTTCTCTTGATGTATCTGCCCATACCAACCCACAATGCATGCGTAGCATTGGTTTATATGGTATTAATATATCAAAAGCTAATTTTCATGCAATATGACCCCAATGACATATTTTCATGCATGACACTCAATTCCAATATGCCAAATCCCTAGGATTGAGACTCAAATTCATCTCCAAATCCTTTGGCAAACTCCATGGTCCATCTAGACTTCCGGGAGAAATCCTCCCAATATCTATTGACCATGAGCCCCAACTTGGCTCCTAGAGCTCCCCATTGAGCTCTTAGCCTTAGCCACCTCCCTAGGTGACTCATCTATAATCACAAGGTCACACCGGTGTACCTCCGGTGACTTTTAGCCTACAAACCTAACCTTTTTAACCTTGGACACCTTGTCCTTGGTTAAGCTCTTCTTTTTCCCTTTAAATGGTTTTCCCTTACCATTCTTGGGCTTTCCCTTGCTATAGTCATATGACACCCTTGCATATGACTTCTCTATAATATTGGAGAAATTAGATCTGTATCTCAATCCCGATTTATCATTGTTGGGTTTTTGACTACCCAACACCATTCCTAACCCCTTATATCTGTTGGGACCGGGTGCATGTTGACAAGGATACGGGTTCGTAAAATTCTAAATTTTTACGTGCAACGGAAGAATTAGCATAAAATAATTTCTCAAATTATTCTAACCACGTATCTAGCATGCAACCTTATGGTGTGTGGACATGATCATAAAATAAAATTTTGCGGAAAAGTAAACTAATTTACCAAGTACCTCGCGTAACTCGAAGTAAGGGACGAGATCCAACCGTAGCGTCCCTTGGAAGCTTCGCCTCTATTCGCGTCCACGCCGAGTTCTCTTCGGGATGACTTCGCAAAGTCACGAGTTTTGTGCCGACGAGAACTACTAGATTCTCTAAAGGCACAACTAGAAGATCAAGAGAGAAAATAGGAAACTAACCACCAAGAGACGGAATCTAAATTCCGAGAAGGAAGGAGATGTGATCCGCTTCTTCTTCTCCGAGGTCGTCTTGGTGGATGAAGCTCACGCCCACCTTGGGAGTTGCGCCGGCCCTAGGGGAGGAGAGAGAGCCGGCCCTAGAGAGAGAGGGGCGCCGGCCCTAGAGAGAGAGAGGCATGTAGAGAGAGAGAGCAATTAATCTCTTGATTAATTGATTAGGAATTCAAGGCTTGCCTTTGGTTCCTTATATAGTTGCTTCTCCCTTGCCAAGTCTCTCTCTTAACGGAATTAACGGAATTAATTTTCATAAGAAATTTATCTTATAATCTTTCTTATGAATAATTCCGTTATACTTAGTTTTATTATAACTAACTTTATAATAAAACAAATACTTCTCTCCTTTAATTATGGAATAAATTTTATAAGAAATTTATAAACTTTCTTATTATGAAAAAATCAATTCATAATTGATTTTATAAAATTAAAATAAACCATTCCATGGATCATTTTAATTTCCATAAAAAGAATAAATTTCTATAAATTTATTTATATAAATTTCTTTATACAAATTTATTTATCCATAATTTATAAAACAAATCGCGCTAGATTTATTTTATTAATTAAACCAAATAAATTGGTTTCTTCCCCTTCTTGTGGCCAGCCAAACCAAAGGGGGTTAACACCCTCTTTGGCCGGCCAAACCGAGCCGAACCGATCGCGAATTAAACTTATTTAATTCGCCCAATAAGCCTTCAAAAGACTTAGTCATTTTAAGTTTCCGTTGCGCCTCTGATTAACTCAGATTCGACTTATTTCTCTTGATTGAAAAATTTAATTTTCAACTCGTTTTAAATCCCTCGGATTACTCGTAGTGCGTGTGACTAAATAGGCTTTCGATTTATGTTGGCCGTCTATAATTAACAAATTATAGAACGGTCATGAGTGGCACCTAGTAGTACATCATGACCCCCAATTAATGGAAAGATCAACGGTTTGACCTCAGAAGTAATTCCGAAACCCTTCAGCAGCTCTAATGAATCGTTCCCCATTCCCTTCACCACCTTATACTCACTTGGTTCAGGACATGGTCTGTTTGTGTCAGTCCCCACTAGACTGACTACGTCACACCTAGCTCAAGTAGTGTCTTTCTTGTCCTTTGGATTTCTAATTACTCTCATGTATTTAAGAGACTCACACTCTAAACATGATATGCTCTGGCCAGAGGCTTTGAGTAACAATCCGACGATAGGCCTGGGTATACATCTCCTCGCAAGGAGTGGTGAATCCTTTGTAGGCTTGTTCAAACATCTTCGGGCACTTCGGCTTATACCCAATCATCCTAGGTCCACACCTCCTTGGAGATGCTTGCTTAAGATGTTAAAGTATAAGTCTCCATGACCAAGATGACTTGAACACCGTAAGTCAAAGGAACATCGCACTTAAGCTGCAGTAAGAACTTCATTGACATATCTGTATAGATAACCATATGAAGTTTTACAGCTAGTCACTTCAATGAACTAGTTCCCTTAACTAGCATCCATGTTTATCTCCGGACATCCCAATGTCACCAGCCAGTGAGAATCAGCTGATTAGAGAATAACCCATGCTAGTCTCAACAGAATTGATAGTGTCCGTTTTTATCAATTCATCGACTAGGGATACTTTCAATACTTCACAATTGCACATGTAGAGATAATCACTAGCTGTGATCCCATCATAAATTCTCTTATGCTGTGAATTATATTGCGTACATTCAGTAGATGAGTTTAAGATCCCAATCAAATACACAAACATGTATACTCAAATAGTGAATTATCATTTATTAAAATAAATATTTACAATCATAAGGCGATTGCCTTAGGACACTTCTCTCATATCACTAACAATATCCAACAGTGAATCTATATAGGATTTTCTCTAATTTCTCAAGTTTTGCCCTCAAAGCTTGATTTTTCCCTTTCTAGGTTCTTAAACCCATAATCAACATGTTCACTTTGGACATTCCTAGACCTACCCATTTGTCTAGGCATGTCTCTCTTTCTTGGGATTAATGCCTTAGTCTTTAGGTCTAAAAGTTCTAGGTTTATCATGATGCATGAATTTCCTAGGGTTTTGATTTTAAATATTAACCCTAATTTTATTATGATATTTAAAATCAAAATTATGCATGGGCAAATAATTTATATTATTTTTAGCATGTATGGAAGAATTTAAATTTGAATTAAATTTAAGGTTAGGGTTTACCTCCCTTACCATTGAAGCTCCCCCTTAATGTGAACATTTCTTCTTCTTCTTCTCCCACTTCTTCAAGTGCTCTAACTTCTTGAATTCTTCTTTCCTTGAGTATTTGGTGTGGTAGTGTCCTAGCTCACCACGCGTGAAGTAACGAATGTGCTTCTTCTCATTCTTTTCCCTACAACCCATATTCGAGTTCAAAGGAATTGACTTGGGTTTAGGGTTTACCTCCTTTTTCTTATCCTTTGGACACTTGTCCTTATAGTGCCCCTTTTCATTGCACCCAATGTTAGGACCGGTAGGAGAGCTAGAGGGGTGGGGATGGTGATTAGCTCCGATCTTTGCTCATTATAGATTTGTTGCAGCGGAAGACTTGAGCAATGCTAACACTTTGATTTTACTTAGTATCCACCTCCATAAGGTGACTAATCCAAGGATCCGCTCTCCTCACTCTCTCATACACTATGAAAGACTTCCTTCTTGAGGTGGAGAAATCTCTTACAAGCTTACAAGAAGATACAACAAGAAACTCGAGCAAATACAAAAGAAATCTTACAAGATTTACACAACTTAGCTCTCTTTGTTTTTCTTGCTATCTTCAAGCTTAGAATCACCTCTTGATCCTTGAAATGCAACAACACTAAGCTCCAAGGCCTCACTTGAAATGGCGATAAAGGAGGAGGAAGAATCGTCGAAGTTGCGCGAGCGATCAACTTCAAACCTGCGTAAAAACCCTATATACCCGATGCCTAGGGTTCCCTAATCGATTACCCAATCGATTACTACGTCAGATTTAGCCGTTCAACGGCTATTTTTTTGAATCTTAATCGATTAACCAATCGATTAAGAACTTCTTAATCGATTGCTGAATCGATTCAGCACTTTTTTGTGCTCTCGCGCAAAACTGCTGTAATTGATTGCCCTATCGATTACCAAACACCTTCTCGATTAACCAATCGATTAAGGGAAGGCTGAATCGATTGCCCAATCGATTTAGCCACCTTCTGTTCTCGCAAGAAACCAACCACAATCGATTGAGCCCAACCCTAACTTGTGTGTACAAGTCTAGGGTTCCCTTGCCTAACCTTGGTCAACCGTGACCTGTTAGGACTTCTCTACCAAGTGTCCAATCAACTCTTCGACCAACTTAGATTACTCTTGCCTAGCTCCCAACTAGGACTTAACCTGATTCCCAATGAGGTTTGCCTAACCCTCGAGTTAGATCTAGTCTCTCGGTAGACTTTCACATTGCCAGCGTACGATCTCCCCGATCCACCTGGACCTCACCTAATCCCACTAGGTGTGCCTAGTCCCACTAGGTCTTCTCCCATGCCAGCATGCGATCTCCCCGATCCACCTGGACCTCACCTAGTCCCACTAAGTGTGCCTAGTCTCACTAGGTCTTCTCACATGCCAGCGTGTGATCTCCCTGATCCACCTGGACTTCACCTAGTCCCGCTAGGTCTTTTTCAGTCAAGTCTCCAGTTAAAATTGACCCACTTGACTCACACGATATTCAAACATCATATGATATTCAAACATCATTATTAAACATCGAAACATCCAACCTTAAGCTTACTAGACATAAGCTCACCCGAGCCTTGTCAAACTATGTCAATCCTGACCTAACAAAGATTGCACCAACAATCTCCCCCTTTTTAATGTTTGACAATATGTTTGAGAAAGACTAATCCCTATTAGCCTTTGAATCTTTTCCCCCTTTGACATACATCAAAAACTCTCCCCGAGATTCTTTATGGTCAAAGGCATACCCAATGAAAATCTCATACCTTTCATTTGAACCCATGCTCAATCTTGAGCATTCATCGTAATGAAGATTCCCAATCTTCATTCTTTCACTTATCCCAAAAATAAAAATTCAAACACATACTTTTAAGAAAGACCTTCCTCTCAAAACATGCTCTAAACCTCTATCATTGCACCAACAATGATATTTGAGTTCCTAAAACTTTAAGAAATCTCAACTTGAGGTTATGAGATTTTGATATTCGAAACTTGAATCAAGACCACTCCTTAACCCTATAGTTTTCATCAAACCATCTCCCTTTATGATTTCATAATGAAATTTACCCAAATATACTTATAAAAGTATTTTAAAGGCCTAGGGATTGTTAGGTTACTCAAAATTGGGTTATAGAATTGAAATCAAACAGTTTCAGTCTTTCCAATCGATTGGGGTTGGGTAACAATCGATTAAGCTAAGCCTTAATCGATCATCTGATCGATTACGGTGACCCTTAATCGATCAACAGATCGATTATGTGAGCTTCTGTGCTCGCAGAAAAGGTTCACCAATCGATTGGTTACTGTCCTAATCGATCACCTGATCGATTGGGAGTTTCTGATTTCTAAAAACAATTTCAAACCGAATTTTAGAAACTCCTAAATAATTCTATAAAATTTAAAAAAATCCTAAAATTTTGTGTAGGCATTATTTATGACATATACGATCAAGGAAAAATAGTTTGATATGAAAATAACTTCCTTTTTCAAAGATTGACACAAAATTGAAAACCATTGAGATACTTCAATGTTTCACTCTATTTTGTATCCAATTCATCAATTATGAGATCTATCAAAAGATAGTCTTCGCCAAGGTTTTCTAAGATAGTTTTGAAATAGGTTTCAAAAATAATTTCCAACCATGTTCCTTGGGCTAAATGCACATGACTTGTACATTAGCTTTCCCAATGATTGGAATTCATTTATATTCATGTTTTGATGAACCTAAAACTCAATAGATACACATTAATCAACACCTTGAATTTTATTCATCACCCTAACATCTCACTTGTTTCTAATGTGTCTCAAAATACACATACGTCAACTTATGGTCTTGGTGAGATGTGAAAGTCATGTTCTCCCTAAACTAAGGGTTCATGCATTTCTACCTAGGCATTATAAACTTTGATCATCCACCTTGAATGTCAATTAATGTCAATGTTCTTAACTTCAATAAAAATTAAATTAATGCATGATAACGACTATGACATGCATCATATGAGGATTTTCAAAAGAAAATATTATAGCTAGATGATGCATGTATGACATGACATGTAATATTTTCATAATAAAATATGAATGATGAATTATGATGTCATCACATGTGATAAGGCATACAAACCATGACATAGTAGTACAAAAGAAAATACCTAGATTTCCTATCTAAGTATCAATAACTCATCGCTAAGCTATTGATATTCCTAATTTTGCCCCCAATTTCCAAGATAATGCTGAAACTAACTTGGCATATCTTTGGATTCTAACCTAGTTGTGCCAACTTTATTTAGCTCAATCTTTTATCAATATAGTTTGGCACAATTTTACTCCTCCTAGAGTAAATAAATGACTCCTTCTTTTTAAAGGGTAGTAACTCCTTGAAAATGCCCCAAAGTATCAACTTCATCAAGGTTGGGTTAACTACCCGTCTAATTTGAGTTGACACTCTCTAGACCTATCTAGGGTGTGGCAAAGATACTTTTAGGAACCCAAGACCTTTTGGTGCTCCTTGGGTGTTCTAGGTATTCATTAGGCATAACTTTCCTTGATACCTTCCTAATGACTTTTCTAGGCTTCACCGAAGCCTTAGTCATGTTGGGTTTGTCTTGGTCAACTCTAGGGATGACTTCCCTTGTGGCCTTGACTTGACTCCTAGACCTAGATTGAGTTCCATACCTATATGAACTCTATGATAAGATGGACCATCATCTTGGTTTTAGGTTTGTACCTCAAACATTGCTTGCTCCTATAGGGTCTTTGATTTTCTAAATCTAGGTTTTGAATTTTTTATCCCTTAAATAAATTTTCTATTTTCTTAAGGGATTTTTCCAATTTATCAAGTTTTGACCTTAAAACATGATTTTCAATTATTACCTCATTAAGGCATAGTTTTCTAATATAACCTTGGTGATTATTCTTCTTAGCCTTGTGTTGGGTAGGTCTACCATGGAAAGTTCTAATTTGTTCCCTATCCTTAGATGTGGTAGTCCTTGCATGGAAGGTTCTATAGTTCTCCTTAGGTTTTTCATACCTCCTATTTTCATGATAAATAATATTAAAATGATAATATATATTTCTAACATGCATATTATCATGATTTAAATAAGTACCATTACGTAAAGGTACCTTAGTCTTGTTTTTGGAGACTCCCCCTTGATTTGAGCTTCTCCTCTTTGCTTTGGTCGGATCCTTCCCCTTTGGACATTGGTTCCGATAATGTCCCTTTTGTTTGCATGTGAAGCACACAATGTGCTTCTTATCCTTCCGTACCATGGGGTCAATCTCCTTTGACTTCTCCTTGGTCTTGGGCGCCACTTGCACCTTCTTCTTGACCAAATTAGGGCACTTACTCTTATAGTGTCCTTTTTTCCTACACTCAAAATAAATAATGTGATCTTTATTTTTACCAATTGAATTTTTATACCTTCATGGGGTGTAGAGGTGGCATTTGATTCTTCTTCTTCTTTATTGACCTCGGATGATGATATTGAAGCTTTTCTTTGATCCGATGTCAATGGCGAATTTTGCTCCCCCTCAATCCTTAAAGTGGATGATTCTTGAACTTCATCTTCGGATGTTGAGCATCTCTCAACTTCCGTCTTCTTTCGATGAATCTACCTCTTTGGATTTGTCTTAATTTGGTATAGTGGAGGGATCTTCATGAAGCTTTGCCAATTTGCTCCAAAGCTCTTTGGCATCGTGAAATTCTCCAATTTTATCCAAGATGGTGTTTGGCAATCGATTGACCAATAACTTGGTTACTTTGTCGTTGGCCTTGCATCTCTTGATTTGCTCCTCATTCCATTTACTTTTCTTGAGGAGCTTTCCTTTGGTGCTTGTTGGAGCTTCAAAGCCCTCCATTAGAGCAAACCATTGCTCTATATCCATCATGAGGAAATTTTCAATCATTGTTTTCCAAAGATTGAAATTTGCTTTGTCGTATGGTGGAGGTGCTCGAATGTCGTAGCCGAACTCCATTTTTGAAGTTGAACCATCTTGATGATGGATTCTTAAAATTATGGTTTCTTCAAAACTTCTTCTTCCTCCTCTAGCTCTTACTCTCTTGGCAATGAATCCAAAGAAGAGCAACCTCGCTTTGATACCACTTGTTAGGACCGGTAGGAGGGCTAGAGGGGGGAGTCATTAGCTTCGATCTTTGCTCGTTGTAGATTTGTTGTGGCGGAAGACTTGAGCAACGCTAACACTTTTATTTTACTTGGTATCCACCTCCTTGGGTGACTAATCCAAGGATCTTCTATCCTCACTCTCTCATACACTATGAAAGACCTCCTTCTTGAGGTGGAGAAACCTCTTACAAGCTTACAAGAAGATACAACAAGAAACTCAAGCAAATACAAAAGAAATCTTTCAAGATTTATACAACTAAGCTCTCTTTGCTTTTCTTGCTATCTTCAATCTTGAAATCGCCTCTTAATCCTTGGAAATGCAACAACACTAAGCTTTAAGGTCTTACTTGAAATGGCAATGAAGGAGGAGGAAGAATCGTCAAAGTTGCGCGAGCGATCAGCTTCAAACCTACGTAAAAACCCTATATACCCGACGCCTAGGGTTCCCTAATTTATTACCCAATCGATTACCACGTCAGATTTAACCGTTCAACGGCTATTTTTTTTTAATCTTAATCGATTAGCCAATCGATTAAGAACTTCTTAATCGATTCAGCACTTTTTTGTGCTCTCGCGCAAAACTGCTGTAATCGATTGCCCTATCGATTACCGAACACCTTAATCGATTGACCAATCGATTAAGGGATGGCTGAATCGATTGCCCAATCGATTCAGCCACCTTCTGTTCTCGCAAGAAACCAACCCCAATCGATTACTCAATCGATTGAGCCCAACCCTAACTTGTGTGTACAAGTCTAGGGTTCCCTTGTCTAACCTTGGTCAACCATGACCTATTAGGACTTCTCTACCAAGTGTCCAATCAACTCTTCGACCAACTTGGATTCTCTTGCCTAGCTCCCAACTAGGACTTAACCTGATTCCCAATCAAGTTTGTCTAACCCTCGAATTAGATCTAGTCTCTCGGTAGACTTTCACCTTGCCAGCGTACGATCTCCCCGATCCACCTGGACCTCACATAGTCCCACTATGTGTTCCTAGTCCCACTAGGTCTTCTCCCATGCCAACATGTGATTTCCCCGATCCACCTGGACCTCACCTAGTCCCACTAGGTCTTTTCCCATGCCAACGTGTGATATCCCCGATTCACCTGGACTTCACCTAGTCCCACTAGGTGTGCCTAGTCCCACTAGGTCTTTTCCAGTCAAGTCTCCAGTCAACCTTGACCCACATGGCTCACATGATATTCAAACATCATTATCAATCATCGAAACATCCAACCTTAGGCTTACCAAGCTTACCAGACATAAGCTCACCCGAGCATAGTCAAACTAGGTCAACCCTGACCTAACAAAGATTGCACCAACACCCAAAGCAAATGATGTGGTCATTTTGTTGGATCGAGAGAATACGATAGAGGGGGGGGTGAATATCGTAAAACCTTTTCGGATAAAACTAAGAGAATAGGCAACGGAAATTAAAAAACACAGCACAAGAACTCAAGTGATTTTACTTGGTTCGGAGTCACGGTCGGCTCCTACTCCAAGGCCCACGGTCGTTGACCGTTTACTGCGGGCAATTCTATATGTGCGCAAATGTTTACAGAATAATATTACATTTGTAGCACAGTAAACTTAAACTTTAACTCTTCGTTACCGACGCCCGGTGTGGATCGTGCCTCGGAGCAGAGGGTCGTCGTTGGCGCTTGAATCTCGAGATGGAAGGTTTCTGGAGCAGAGCGCTTGAGTCGAAGAGCGTATTGGCGTTGGAAAAATTGTTGTCGAAGCCTTGGGGGTCGAGCCCCTTATATAGTGCACTTGGGGCGCCCGGGACGCTGGGGGCGCCCTCCATGTGTCTCCCGATCCGCAAACCCTCATCCACAACTCGGTCAACCCCTATCCCTCCAGGATCGTGCTCGGGGTTTGACGGGGGCGCCCGGGAAGCAGGGGGCGCCCGGGTTGACTTGTTCAGCAGGATTCTCAGCTGGATAACTTCTATCGCTTCGTTGGCTTGAACCCAAGGCGCCCGAGGCATCCGGGGCACCCGAGGCATCCAGGGCACCCGGGAGCATGGGGGTGCCTGGCCCAGAGTGCTTCCGAAGCGTTTTCTTGCTTAACTCTTGTTTGTCTTTGACTTAGGGCGCCCAGGACCTCCCGGGCGCCCAACCCAGCTGCTGCCCCTCTCCTTTGGGGCGTTCTGAGCTGCAGAAACTCGTTCCTTCGGTCCTGCATCCAGGGTTAGTACCAAACAAAACAACGCAAGCATGCTAGTGAATTTTACAGCCGTAGCTGTCTTGGTTCTGACTTTGGGCCTCCCAAAATGGAGCCCTAGGTCGAGCCGACGCCTACTGTTCTCTCGACGGGGAACGCGTCCTCACCTACTCCTCTCAGGAGAGTTTACCTTTTGCCAACCGACTCCTCCGGTTGGACTTTTGCCCGATGCACCTGACCAGGTCTTCGTGCCCACCTTCCGAGCAGGTCTTCGGTGCCCAGCTCCTTGCCAGGACTTCGTGCCCAGCTCCTCAACCAGGACTTCGTGCCCAGTCCTCGACCAAGACTTCGTGCCCACCTTCCGAGTAGGTCTTCGGTGCCCAGCTCCTTGCCAGGGCTTCGTGCCCAGTCCTCGACCAGGACTTCGTGCCTAGTGTACCTAGGGCTTCTTTTCCTGTACACTTAGTGAACATGTTAGATCAACATAATATCTTAACTTTTTGAACCTTTGCCATTATCAAAACCCAGGTTTGACTTAGGTGTTGCCTGCAACAACAATCTCCCCCTTTTTGATTTATGGCAACCCGATTCAAAAAGTTAAGTTAATCGAAACAGGTAAAATACTAGTTAGTTTCCTCCCCCTGGAAGGAATCTCCCCCTAACTTTTTCAAAGATTCGTGGGGTTTGAAAAAATTTCTAAGTCTAAAGATGGAATTAATTTTTCAACACTTAGAACATTTTTCAAAAGAGGTTTTTAGAAAACATTTAAAGAAAAAATTTGGTTGGGCACTTGGAAAACTTAGACATTTTACAAAAAAATTTTCAAGTTAATAACTTAGACAATTTTCTAAATATTTAAAAAAAATTTAATCTCTTTAGTACTTTTAGAAAATTTATACTTAGAAACTTTTTCTCATTTGAGAAGTTTGAACATAAGTACTTAGAGATAACAAACACCTTAAGTCAAGTACTTAGAAATTTTTGAAAACAATTTAAGTCAAGTACTTAAAATTTTTTGAAAACAATTTAAGTCAAGTACTTGAAAATTTTTGGAAACAATTTAAGTCAAGTACTTGGAAATTTTTTAAAAAGTTAGTTTTGAAGACAACTTTAAATTAAGTACTTTTTGAAGAAAGGATAAAGAAAATTTTGAAATTTGTAAAAAAAATTTAATTTTCAAATCTTCTCTCCTTTTCACTCTCTTCCCCTTTGCCATATATCAAAAAACAAAGCAAATATAGAAACACTAAATTGCACAAGGATATAGTAAAAGAATAATGTGTTGTACTGAACCAATTTAAGATATAGACTAGACCAAATCAATTTGATATATCTCTGTCGGGTCATGTCTAACCTAATTAGCTACTTACTAACTGTTATAAATAGTAGTTTTCACTAGGGTTAGTCAAGTTAAGTGTTCTGTTCAAGTTAGATTTCCTAAACTTGATACTTAACCTGATTACTGTTCAATTTGTATTTAGTGCCCTAATTACTGCTGATGCACTGACTTAAAACATCTTGAATTAAGGTAAAGACCTAAGCATTTCAACCCATTCTAGGTTATCAATCAAAAGTACCCTAAGGTGCTTGTGAGATGCTGGCTTCTAGATCTATAGGTGCATACAGTTCTAGGGTTAGGGCCTAAGCTAAGTCCATTTTCGAAAAAACCCTAGTTTTGAAGGGGGTAGTTTTTCCAAAAAAAACTAAGTCGAAAAATTATTTTTTAAAATTGAATTTTTTTTTGAAAATCTAGTAAGACAGTTTTTTAAAATTATTTTAGAGATTGATTTTAAAATCGAGTAATGCAGTAAAAAAACAAAAAAGTAGAGTAAATATATTCTACCAAGCATAACCACTGATAAAAATCAAGAAAAGCAGATAGTCAACTCCATAAGTCAGCTGGTAAAAGAGAGAACCAGCACAGTCATACAAGTCAAACATAAGTCAACCCTACTGAGTAAGGGCAGTCAAACAGTCAATCATACAATGCCAATCTAAACTAGGAGGAGGGACCGAGACGATCCGATGAGCCTGGCTGCCAGGATCGAAATAGCGACATCATCTCATGATACCGTGCGTCGCTCGTCTCTCGATCAGCTCTGCGGGCATCCATATACTCCGCTTGATTAGCTTCTACTTCTTCCCTCAGACTGTGTATCTCGGTCTGAAGTAGAGCTAGTGTCTTGGCAGTCGTCGGAGGTGGGGGCTCGTCCATCTGCTGTCGAATCTCGGCCGCCAAATCTCCGACATCGACCTCAACCTCCTCATCTGAGTCGATCTGGGGTTCGACCCACTGACGTCTCCACGATAAAACCCCGGTATTCGAGACCTCTATTCCTGCTAGGGAGAAGTTCCTAAAACTTATCTCATCAAACTCAGCCATCGTGGTCGTCTCTCCAGCGGTTATGTTACGACCGTGATAATGAAGAATGGAGGTAATGATGTGGCAGTAAAGGGTGCGTACCCGCCCCTGAGTGGTAACACTGGACGCATATAGAATCGTGTGAAACATATGGAGTCCAATGTCGATATCAAGATGATGAATCAATGCATATAGAAGGAAGGTATGGAACGGTCGCATGGTCGCGACGTCCCTAGTGGATAAGGGTAGAATACAGCGGACTAGAACTCTATAGAGAGTGTAGTCCTGGACCCGAAGGTCAACAGACTGAAATCGTCTGGCCAAGGGGTTTCTAGCATCCCTATAGAAGTAGGAGTGTAGAGTGTCTAGATCAATGTGAGAGTAAGGAGCATCAAAAGGAGGATCTCGAGGAGGATAGCAGCTAAAGGTGGACTGAGAGAGTCGTAGTCCAAGAAATCGGTTGAGCAACGAAGGTGTGATTGTCAAGGGCATCCCTTGAACGGTGGTGACAAACGTAAGATCATGCTGTCTAACTATGTTGTTATAGAATTCTGCACATAAGGTTGTGTTAATTGGATGACTGCAGAAAACAAGGTTGTCTAGTTGATAAAAATTGATAACATTCATAGCCAGTGGACAAGATTGAGTGAAAAAGTGTCTATTTAGGTAACTCATCTTAATAGGCTTATATGTTGTTCGAGCAAATCTATTGCAAAGTTCTAAGGTTGGGAACCTAGGATCGGGACTAGGTTCGGTACCGGGGTTTGATTGGTTTGCTCGGCGTTTTCTAAGATAACAAGCATGCGTTTAAAAGAAAAGAATTGAGAAAAAAAATAATTTTAAATATGTAAAAAAAGTCATACCGAGTAGCCGCTGAGGGAGGCATGGTCGAGGTTTAGGGAGTCACTCGGGGGGTGTTAGGTCGCCTTGGAAAGAGAAGAGTTGGAGAAGAAAGGAGTTTTGGGTGTAACAAATGAATGGAATTCGGGTGGCTTATATAGGGGTTTTGGCTTGGGCGCCCGGGAGGTCCCGGGCGCCCGGGATAGGTGCTGCTGCGTTTGGCAGTGACTTACTGCTGGACCGGGGCACCCGTGATGGCCTGGGCGCCCTGGTCAGAAAGGATAGCACTTTGTTGCCTTTGACCAATCTTGGGGGTGCCCGCAAGGGCCGGGGCGCCCTGGCTAGGGAGACATGGCAGTTTTTCTACCTTGAACGAAGTGAAAGAGATGTGGGGGCACCCGAGGAGTCACGGGCGCCCGGGTTAGGTGGGAATTGACAACTTTGATGTTTTGTTGACCGGTATGACTATTTTGATCATGGTATGACTACTTTGACCATAATTTGACTGTTTTGACCATGGTATGACTATTTTGACCATGGTTTGACTATTATTAAATCAAGCAATAATCAAGTCCATTCGAAGCTACAGAATTTAACCACAGTACAAAGATAAACTTAATTTTATTTAAGTTATTTTTTACCCTCTCACCCATTCTAGAGTTGTCAATCAAGTTTGCCTTATGGGTTTGTGAGACAGGTTTTAGTAGATAGAATTATTTTGAAAAGTTATGATTTATTTTGAAAAACTTAAATTAATTTTGAAAACAGTTGACCTTGAGTATATTTTTTAAAACAATGTGTGAATCTACAATTAACTGAAAATTTATGTTAGATTCGAATTTGACAAAGAATAATTTGAATTTGAATTTCAAAATTTGCTTCCAGGTCTTGGCGAGGCACTAGGCCTTCTTTGGCCGTAGCCTTATTGGATCATCAACCCTTTCCATGACAAAGCCTTTTAATGAAATTTCATTTTCAAAATTACTTTTTGAAAAATTCTGGTCTAACTAGTTTGGGTCTTGGATCGGTAGCTTCGGCTAGTTTCACCAGTCTAAAGAGAGCAAGTAGAGTATACTTGACCTTATTAGAAGATGCTTCCCTACCGTACTATCATCTCACCGCCACCCAATACTGGTTGTTCAAATTTCAGTTAAATTGGTTCAGCCCTTAAACTAACCAGTCCTAAGTCTAAGCATGATAAATTACAGAAATTAAATAAACAAGCAATCATGCAATTTTAAAAACAAGAATAGAAATTTATCTAACTATGAATATTATTTTTAATTTGGCTCCCCCTGGACTAAAGCCACGATAATGGTTTGGCAAGATATGAATCTTGTCATTGGGGATCCAATACTGATTTACTCCAGTTTGTTTGTTCAGGCACAGTTTGGGTACCCATGCCTGAATTCTAGGTCTGGACTGGTTCAGTACAGCATAGTATGTTCTTTGTCTAGACTTGGTTCTATAACCTAATCCGGATCGATTTAGAACCGACTTCTGTTTTCCAAGGATCATGTCAAGACCCTTGGAACCAGAAGTGAATCGTTCTAAGGTTGTTCTGAGGTCCTTGACTTGAGTTTTCAAGGAGGAGTTCTCTTTCTCAATTTTTTCAACTTGAGTAGAGGTTCCTTCTTGAACCTTCTCAGTTAAGGATCCAGAGTCAGCTCCCTCTTTCAGGAGTTTTACTTCCTGTCTGAGAGATTCGAATCGGAGTTTGGCTTTCACCAAGTCTCAAGAAAGATAGGCAATTAATTCCGACAATTGATTTCTAGAAAACCCACTTACAGTTATTTCGTCATCCTCTGAAAACGTGAGCTTTCCGTCATCCGACTCCGATTCTGACTCGGTCTCAATTTTGTCTGAGGCAGTCAAGGCGAGCAAGTTCGATTGTGGGGCCTCTTCTTCTTCTTCAGAGGAAGACTCGTCCCACGTTGCTTAAAGAGCCTTCTTTCTTCTTGCTTTCTTGGCTACTTTTAAGTTAGGGCATTCCGATTTGAAATGCCCCTTTTTGTTGCATTCGAAGCAAGTCACACTTGATTTGTTCTTAGTTGGTTCAGCTGGATCTTCCTTCTTTCGCTGACCTTTCTTCTATTGGATTGATTCTTCAATTCCTTGTAGTAGTTCCAGGCAAGCCGAACCGCTTAGGTTGATCTCCTTCGCTGTCTTCTGAGTCTGAATCTGACTCAGACTCGGGCTTAGGTTGAGGCTTCTTCTTGGTTATCTTTCCAGTTTTACCTGCAATAAAGGCAATGCCTTTCTCGGCCCGTGTGCAGTTAGTCTGCTCATGTAATTCAAGTTCGGAAAATAGTTCATCTAATTTAATTTTAGACAAGTCCCTTGAAACTTTGTACGCATCTACCATAGATGCCCACAACGTGTTTCTTGGGAAAGCGTTAAGGGTATACCTGATCAGGTCACGGTTTTCTACCTTGTGACCGATTGTGTGAAGGTCGTTCATCAGTTCCTGAATTCTGGCGTGAAGCTGAGCTGCTGTTTCACCGTCGTTCATCTTGATTGTGTACAACTTGTTCAATAGTAGGTCCCTTTTGCTGATCCGAGTGTCGGAGGTTCCTTCGTGCAACTCAATTAGCTTACCCCAGAGTTCTTTTGCACTGTTGAATGGACCTATCCGGTTCAGCTCCTCTTTGGTTAGGCCGCATTGAAGTGTTTGAGTTGCTTTGGCGTCAGCTTCAAATTTTATTTTAAGGGCGGTATCCCATTCAGTGTAGGATTGTTGTACTCCGTTAGCATTCTTCGGAATTTTCAGTCCGGACTGGATTATTATTCACATGTCCACCTGAGTTTTCAGGTGGACTTCCAACCTACTCTTCCAGTAGGAGAAATCCTCCCCACTGAAGAGCGGTGGTCTGGCGGTGCTGAAGCCTTCTTGCATGGCCATTTAGGATTTATCTGAAAAGAGAGAAACGAAAAAAATGTCCCAAGACTTGGTCTTGGATTAGCAGTGCGGGAACAAAAGAAATTATCGAGTGGTGTTGCACCAACCTCGATTTACGATAAAATTTCGATAAAAGAAATAAAAATAATTTGAAGAAAATCTGAAAAAAAATTTCTCAAATTGGTGGTTGCACCAAATTTGAGCTTCCCTGCTCTGATACCACTTGTTGGATCGAGAGAATACGATAAAGGGAGGGTGAATATCGTAAAACCTTTTCGGTTAAAACTAAGAGAATAGGCAGCGGAAATTAAAAAACACAGCACAAGAACTCAAGCAATTGTACTTGGTTCGGAGTCGCGGTCGACTCCTACTCCAAGGCCCACAGTCGTTGATCGTTTACTGCGGGCAATTCTATATGTGCGCAAATGTTTACAGAATAATATGACAGTTGTAGTACAGTAAACTTAAACTTTAACTCTTCGTTACCGACACCCGGTGTGGATCATGCCTCGGAGCAGAGGGTCGTCGTCGACGCTTGAATCTCGAGATGGAAGGTTTCTGGAGCAGAGCGCTTGAGTCGAAGAGCGTATTGGCGTTCGAAAAATTGTTGTCGAAGCCTTGGGGGTCGAGCCCCTTATATAGTGCACCTGGGGGCGCCCTCCACGTGTCTCCCGATCCGCAAACCCTCATCCGCAACTCGGTCAGCCCCTATCCCTCCAGGATCAGGCTCGGGGTTTGACGGGGGCTCCCGGGAAGCAGGGGACGCCTGGGTTGACTTGTTCAGTAGGCTTCTCGGCTGGATAACTTCTATCGCTTCGTTGGCTTGAACCCAGGGTGCCCAAGGCATCCGGGGCGCCCGGGAGCACGGGGGCGCCCGAGAGCATGGGGGTGCCTGGCCCAGAGTGCTTCCGAAGCGTTTTCTTGCTTAACTCTTGTTTGGCTTTGACTTAGGGCGCCCGGGACCTCCCGGGCGCCCAACCCAGCTGCTGCCCCTCTCCTTTGGGGCGTTCTGAGTTGCAGAAACTCGTTCCTTCGGTCCTGCATCCAGGGTTAGTACCAAACAAAACAACGTAAGCATGTTAGTGAATTTTACAGCCGTAGCTGTCTTGGTTCTGACTTTGGGCCTCCCAAAATGGAGCCCTAGGTCGAGCCGACGCCTACTGTTCCCTCGACAGGGAACGCGCCCTCACCTACTCCTCTCAGGAGAGTTTACCTTTTGCCAACCGGCTCCTCCGGTTGGACTTTTGCCTAATGCACCTGACCAGGTCTTCGTGCCCACCTTCCGAGCAGGTCTTCGGTGCCCAGCTCCTTGCCAGGGCTTCGTGCCCAGTCCTCGACCAGGACTTCGTGCCCACCTTCCGAGTAGGTCTTCGGTGCCCAACTCCTTGCCAGGGCTTCGTGCCCAGTCCTCGACCAGGACTTCGTGCCTAGTGTACCTAGGGCTTCTTTTCCTGTACACTTAGTGAACATGTTAGATCAACATAGTATCTTAACTTTTTGAACCTTTGCCATTATCAAAACCTCTAGGGTTCCCTTGTCTAACCTTGGTCAACCATGACCTGTTAGGACTTCTCTACCAAGTGTCCAATCAACTCTTCAACCAACTTGGATTTCTCTTGCCTAGCTCCCAACTAGGACTTAACCTGATTCCCAATCAAGTTTGCCTAGCCCTCGAGTTAGATCTAGTCTCTCGGTAGACTTTCACCTTGCCAGTGTACGATCTCCCTGATCCACCTGGACCTCACATAGTCCCAAAGGTGTACTCAAGGTTGTGGCGAGGTTTCTCCGCCCACAAGGAGCTACGCGAACTAGCCGGAGGGCATCCGAGGAGTGATCCGCCGAAGGATCAAGGGATCGTCCACCTTACGGACTACCGTGGAGTAGGAGCATCATCTCCGAACCACATAAATCAGGTGGTGTTAGCATTGTTTAGTTGTTAGTTTTGTTTTATTATATTTCCGCTTGCGCAACTAACAATTGTAGGAAAGAACAAATCGAAAATTGCTATTCACCTCCCCCCTCCCCTCTAGCAAACGTCAACGATCTAACAAGTGGTATCAGAGCGAAGGACCGCTCTTGTTGGACTAGCCGCCAAAGGAGCACAAGCTAGAGGAGAAATATGATGGACGAGAAGTTGGGGGATGACATCTACACTCAACCTCCCTACGATCATGAAGATTTCGACTATTGGAGGATGCGAATGAAGACGTGGCTTGGAATGGATTGGGAGTGTAGCATGATCATAGAAGAGCCATTTGAAATCCCAAAAGACAAGCATGAGAAAAGACTTAGACCTAGATATTGGACAAAGGAGCAATAAGAGCAAGCTAGGACAAATGAGAAGGTAATTGGTATATTAACAAATATTTGCCTAACAATATTTTGAGTATTGTAGGGGAATATAAAAATGTCTATGAGTTGTGGAACAAGCTAGAAGAATTTCATAATATCCCTACACGAGCTTAAATAGTAGAAGAACCCAAGGAAGTAAGCTCAATGGTCCAAGAAGACCAAGTAGAAAAAGAGGTGCCAACCTCATCAATTGAAGTGGAAGAAGAAAGTGAGAAGTCGTCCACTTCATCAAGGGAAGAGAAAGTGGTCACTACCTCAAGGATTGAGGAGGAGGAGAAACCCACTTCCATACCGGAGCAAGAAGAAGCTCCTACCTCCACCAAAGTAAGAACAAAAGACCACATCATTTGCTTTGGGTGCAATGAAAAGGGACACTACAAGGACAAGTGTCCAAATGGTAAGAAAAAGGAGGTAAATCCTAAACCCATTTCAATTTTTTTTTAAATCTAACATGGGTTGTAGGAATGGAGAAGCCCAAGAGAAAAGAAAGAAAATTAGATGCTTCACATGTGGAGAACTAGGACATTATCACACCAAATGTCCAAGGAAAGGAAAGCTAAAGAAAATGGACCAATTGAGAAGATGGGAGAAGGAGGAAAGAAAGAAAAGAAGCTCACATCAACAGGGAGCTACAAGGGTAAGGGAGGTAATCCCTAACTTTAAATTGAAATGCAATTCAAATTTAAATTCCTCCATGCATGCTAGAATAAATGAAAAATACTTTCTTGTGCATAATCATGGATTTAAATATCATGATAGGAGTAGGGTTAACAAGGTAGATCAAAACCCTAGGAGAACCATGCATCATGATAAATCCAAGGCCATTAGACCTAAGGATAAAGGCAAAAATTCCAAGAAGGGGAGACATATGCCTAGAAAGGTGGGTAGGTCTAGGAGTGTCCAAGGTGGACATGTGGATTCTAGGGTTAGAAGTCTAGAAAAGGAAAATCAAACTTTAAGGGAAAAGCTTGATAGGTTGGAAAAGACCCTAGAAAGATTCACGGTTGGATCTAAGGGTTTAGATATGGTGTTGGGTAGTCTAAAATCTAACCATGATAGATCGGGGTTGGGATACCGGTCTAAGGTCTCCGATGCCAATGGAAAGAAGTATGCTAGGATAGCATATAATTATAGCAAGAAGGAGAAGTCCAAGAATGACAAGGGAATGTCATCAAAAAGTAAAAAAGGATGACTTAACCAAAGACAAGGTGTCTAAGGTTAAGAAGGTTAGGTTTATAGGCCAAGAATCATCGGGGGCACACCAGTGTGGTCTAGTATGGGTTGAGTCACCTAGAGAGGTAGCTATGGATAAGAGCTCAAGGGGGAGCTCTAGGAGCCTTTGGGATCCATGATAAATGGATCTCAGGAGATGCTCCTCTAAGAAGTCTAGGTGGACTATGAAATAAGCCAAAGGGGTTGGAAGACTAGGGTAAGTCTTAATCCTAGGGAATTGACACATTAAAAGGAGTTTCATGGAGAAAAAGATGAAAATATGATTATATTTGATAAAAATTAGGGTTTAATGTGGAAATGCCATATAACTCAGTGATAGAAAGGTATTATGGTCAGAGATGAGAAGATACATCAAGGAGGAGTCAAAATTAAGACTTTTGGAGAAGTTTAAATGATACAATTTAGGAAGAGTTGAGTTTCATGCCAATCTTGGGATCTGGAGAAGATTTGTTTGGAAACATATTTTTCCTAAGTGGGCTTAGGATCCACAAATCTCTCCACAAAATTTTAGATTTTTTAGAAATTTGTGGAATTAATTAGACATTTCTGAAATTAGGCTGAAAACCTGAAATTCAGGTATCAGTCGACTGGTAAAGAACCAGTCAAGTGATCCAGGTGAATTCGACACTGGAAACTTGTAGGACCGGTGCCGTCGATAGAGGGGGGGTGAATATCGACCGAAAACTTATCGCGGAAACTTCGTAGAAAAACTTGTTGGTTCGTTCTTAAACAGAGCGTTAGTGCAGCAAAAAATAAACAGAACGAAGAAAAATAAGACAACACAGCAGACACGTGTGATTTATTTACTTGGTTCCCGACCCCCAGGGTCAGTACGTCCAAGGTCTATGTACTCGGCGTGAGTCCACTATTGGTCTCCTTTTCGGAATTTTCGGAGGCGGAGAAAACTCGTCTTACAGTACAATAATTGCAATCACAAAGATAAATAAATTACTTGCAGAATATTAATTCAAACCAAAATGATTAAGGTTGAAGCCTCGGCCGATCTGGACCTCTGAAGTGCCGCGCACTTCCTCCTGAGTCTCCCGGTCGCAGAACCTTGTCTTTAGCGCTTTGTCATCAGTTAGAGAGCTCAGAATGGTTCCGGAAAGTTGTGTCTGAAGCTGAGGGGTCGAGGCCCCTTTTATAGGCTTCATACGGGCGCCTGTGATGATGGGGATGCCCCTATAGACTTGGTCAAACTTTATCTCCGCGCTGAACTCGTCGCATATGATAAAACCTTTAACCAGGGTGCCCTGGACCTCCCGGGCGCCTGAATGAAAGCTTATCTCTGCTTCGAACTCGAAACAGCAAATACAGCTTTCAACTTGGGTGCCTGTATCATCCCGGTCGCCTGAATGGAAGTCTATTCTGCCTTCTTCACGAAACTGTCATTTTCTTCTTTGAGTCAGGCGCCCCTATTGATGGGGGGGCCTGGATGCTGTTGGGCACCCCTATTGATGGGGGCTCCTGGATGCTGTTGGGCGCTCCTATTGATGGGGGCGCCTGGCTTCAAAGCTTCCAGCCGTCTTCTGTGTGATTTCCCTGCTTTGTCTTCCATTCTTGGTACCTACAAGATACACGAATACAAAGCAAATATACACACAATATTAGCCCTGACTTCGGATTTCCACGAAACCCAAGGTCGAACCGATGCAAGTTCCCACCCCCGAGAACGCGCCTTTCACCTACTCCATTCAAGAGACGGTTGCCACCCAGTCCTTTAGGTGGGCTTTTGCTTAGCCTCCGATACTCTCGGATCTCGAGACGTCCGAACCCCGACCCGTCTCTACTTCTGTCCTTAGTCATCACTCAGCTAAGTTGCTCAATCCCTCGGACCAAGACTTCGTGCCCAAACCCTCGGTCCAAGACTTCGGTGCCCAACCCTTGGCCAAGTCTTCTTGCCTAGTTATCGACTAGGACTTCGGTGCCCAACCCTCGGCCAGGTCTTCTTGCCCGGTCCTCGACCAGGACTTCGTGCCCACCATCCGAGCAGGTCTTCGGTGCCCAGCCCTTTTCCAAGACTTAGTGCTCAATCCATGATCAGGACTTAGTGCCCAATTCTTCGAACCAGGACTTATTGCCTAGGTTTACTAGGACTTTGGTTCATTTTGTTACTCCTCTCTTAACTCCCCTTCCTTTATTTAATGTATCACTAACTTAAGTATATTGTCAAACATTAAAATATTTAGAGAAGGGCATCACTGATGCAACTTACACCAAGAAAACCTTCTATTCGTTTTGTCAGTCGACAACCCCTGATCAGTAAGGTTAAATAGAAAAGGGTATATTGAATAATAGGAACTTGCAAAATTGAAAGCATAAAGAAGGTTCATGTTACTTTATAAGAGTTTAGGTCATGGTTTGATATTGCTTATATGGTTTGAAGTTTATAAATTGCTATTGGATGATAGGATATAACCTTGAATTAAAATCCTTGTTTATGCTCTCATTTTCCTTGAATAAAGTTTTGCCTCATGATTTAATGGTGATTGTATGAAATGAGGCTCTGTGGATATCATGGAAGTCAAGGAAGATTGATAAGTATATATGTATCTAGGGTTAAGAGATGAGAAGAAGAGGGTTTTATAATGTTAAGAATACATAAGAAAAAGGGGAGAGTTGAAGACAATTTCATATGTCAAATTATAATGAGTAGCCTTGGCAAACACATGGAATTATAGATAGATTTCAAAGTTGATACAAAATGATCATTTTTGAGAAAATTAGAGGATGTACCAAAAGTTAAGCACATTTGATACTTTTCATGAAATCATATTTTTCTAGGGTAGAGTATATACTCACAAATGTGCTTGCAAATTTTTAGATTTTTCTAGATTTTCTAGGATTTTCTAGAGGTTTCTAGGATAGAAAACTTGGGCTATTAAGTTAGGATTAACGTGACAAGAGAATGGATGATGTTAAGTTGGGTAAAACTTAACTTGGTGATTGGTGTGTGAATTGAAAATTGGGAGAGGACATAGGTTAAGGGGGAGGTTGCCTCTTGTTTGTTATGCCTTGATTTTCATAGATAGTTTGGGTTTTATGTCAAACTTAGGAATGGTGATAGATACATTATTGAATGTATTTTTCCCATGTAGATATGGATACCACAAACCTCTCCACAAAATTTAAAATTTTTTGGAGATTTGTGGAATTAGTTATGCATTTTTGAAGTTGGGTCAGAAATATTAAAAATTGGCTTTTCAGAGTATCAGTCGACTAGCCTAGGGGCAGTCAACTGGTAAAGGCTAAAAATGGGTTTTAGCTGCTGGAAAATGTCCAATGTATAAGAAACAAGTGTGGAACCTTGTGGGGGGTTAGTACACTGTGTTTATAATCACTTAGAGGATAAAGAGTCTAATCAGGAGAAATTGTTGGATCTTTTTGATGTTAGGCAAAGGGGAGAAGTGTTGGGTTTAATTTGGGAAACCAAACACACCTTTGTAAGAAACCCTAGGTTTAGGGGAGCTTAGAAAAAGGGGGGTATGGTTGCTCCGTTCTTGGCGTAAGGGGAACCTTGGAGAGGTTCTTAAAAAGCCTTTGTAAGTCCAATGTAGGGGGAGCCTTGGGATAGGTTTTAAAAAGTCCGTTTTGGCAAAAGTCCTAACTTGGGAAGGTTAGGTGTGTGGGATGTCTTGGGATAGGATCCATGTATGTTTGCATTGCATATGCGTTGACGGTGTAAGTCCAAGATGGAGTCTTGGCAACGTAAGTCCAAATGTTTGTTTAGTATTGTTGTTGCTATTTATTATTGCTATTTGTTTTCCCTAACTTAAACGTATTGCCAAACATCAAAAAGGGAGAGATTGTTGAGGCAATCTATTGTCCGGAGTGACCATGTGTTTTGATGTTTGGGAAAAGGGTTTAAGTTATGTTTACCCTTGTGATTTAATATGCGTATTTGAGTGTGCAGAATTGTAGGTTACACATATTGACTTAGCTGGACGGCTTCGGTATGGTGAAGGGTGGCATGGAGACAAGATGGAGGCTTGTGTGCACCCGAGGGACCATGGATAGCAGGGATGATGAGCCGAGGGGCGCGGACTTCGAGACATGCGTGAAAGATGGCATGGAGATAAGCTGGAGGCTTGTGTGCATCCGAGGGATGGGAGCCGAAGACGAAGAGGGCGCGACGACAACAGTCAAGGCTGCTGGTGAAGAGTCAGCTGAGTCATGAAGGGACGAGTGTCGAGGGAAGAGGACTCCAAGGGCAAGCCGGGAAGTGGACTTCAAGAGGGCACACGTGAAGGGTGGCATGGAGGCAAGCCAAGGGAAGGCTTGTGTGCGCATCCGAGGGACGATAGCCGATGGAAGAAGACTTCAAGGGGCAAGCCAAGGGAGTGTACTTGAAGGCACACGTGGAGGAGGAACTTCGAAGTGATGAGAAGTGTTTGTATAGGCTGGGCAGTCGACTGGTGATATAACAGTCGACTGCCAGCATAAACAGAAACTCACGGAATGTAATTGACCCGCGACCAATTGACTGCTCCCAGTGCAGTCGACTGGTCGGGGGGGGGCAATTACATTCTGTGAGTTTCTGTTTATGCTGGCAGTCGACTGTTATATCACCGGTCGACTGCCCTGGGAGCAGTCGACTGGTAAGTATCCAGAATTCGAACGTTGAGCTGCAACGGTTGAATCTGAGTGGGGACAGTCGACTGCCCTGGGAGCAGTCGACTGGTAGGGTGTTTGCCACCCTTGAGCTCTATTTAAAGAGGCTTGGGTTTGGCTGGAAACCCCTGACGAAACAAGCTTGGTTAAGTCTTGTTAGTAGTCTTAGGTGCTCAGAGGTGTACTCAAGGTTGTGGCGAGGTTTCTCCGCCCACAAGGAGCTAGCCGGAGGGCATCTAGGGAGTGATCCGCCGAAGGATCAAGGGATCATCCACCTTACGGACTGTCGTGGAGTAGGAGCATCATCTCCGAACCACGTAAATCAGGTGATGTTAGCATTGTTTAGTTGTTAGTTTTGTTTTATTATATTTCTGCTTGCGCAACTAACAATTGTAGGAAAGAACAAATCAAAAATTGCTATTCACCCCCCCCCCTCTAGCAAACATCAATGATCTAACACAATCTAACCGAACAGGACACCAACAGGGATAAGTTACAAATGTAAATGCCTAAAGAATACAGTATCCTTCTGACCATTCTCAAGTCTTGCACCCTCGATAAAATGAGCTTATGGGGAATTCTGAAACGGCAAATGATGTTTTTGTTGAGCCAATCTGTGGTCCGGAGTGACCAAGTATTTTGATATTTTGGCAAAGGGTTTAAGTTAGGTTTCCCTTGTGTTCTTATATGTGTATGTTGAGTGTGCAGGTTGCGCAGGTTACACATATGTACTTGACTGGACAGCTTCGGTACGGTGAAGGGTGGCATGGAGACAAGTTGGAGGCTTGTGTGCACTCGAGGGACCTTGGTGGAGCAGGGACGATGAGCTGAGGCGCGCAGACTTCGAGGCATGCGTGAAGGATGACATGGAGGCAAGCTGGAGGCTTACGTGCATCCGAGGGACGGGAGCCGAAGATGAAGAGGGCGTGAAAGCAATAGTCGAGGCTGCTAATGAGGAGTCAGTCGAGTCGTGAGGGTACGAGTGTTGTGTGATTGTACTCGGAAAATTCTATGGTTCGAGTGCTGAGAGAAGTGTACTCGGGAAGGGAAACCCTAGATGTGTGAGTAGGGCAGTCGACTGTCATTGGGGCAGTTGACTAGTAAAACTCACAGAAGGTTTATAGCTCTGGACCAGTCGACTGCCCTGGGAGCAGTCGACTGGTAGAGGCTGGTGAGCTGGCAGAATTCGAACGTTGGGGTGTCAACGGTCGAATTCTGAGTGGGGGCAGTCGACTGCCAGCGAGGGTTTTCAGCCCAAGTTCTATTTAAAGAGAACTCGGTTTGGGCTGAAACTTTTGATGAATTTTATCTTGGTTAAAGGCAAGATAGTAGTCTTTGTGCTCAAGGATTGTCGAAGTGTTGTGGCGAGATTTCTCCACCCACAAGGAGCGACAAGAGCTAGCCGGAGGTTATCCGGGGAGTGATCCACCGACGGATTCTTGGATTAGTCACCCATCCGGGGTGGATACCAAGTAAATCTGGTTTGTTAGCATTGCTTTTCGTTGTTAGTTTTATTCTTTTGTATTTCCGCTTGTGCAACTAACAACATAAGTACAAGAAGAATCGAAAAACGCTATTCACCCCCCTCTAGCGTACGGAATCGATCTAATAGTTTTCCACAGGAACTTGATGACTTCTTGTTCAATTATCTTTGCCAAAGCCCTGACCTCAACCCACTTGAAAAAATAGTCCACCGCTACATGCATGATTTTTTTTGTAAGTGGAAGCGTTTGGAAATGGGCTTATAATATCCATTTCCCACATATCAAATGGACATGAAACCATAGACGACTTCAAGGGCTCGATCGACTGATGAGAAATGTTTTGGTGTCTCTAACAGGGAAGGCAAGTGGCCATAAGTAGGATGGAGTCGGCTCTCAAAGTGAGCCAAAAATATTTAGCCAATAAAATTTTCTGAGCGAACGCCCGACCTTCCACATGATTACCACAAAAACCCCGGTGAATCTCTTGTAAAATGTATTCAACGTCCTGTGGCCCTACACACTTAAGTGGCGGGCGATAAAAAGTCCACTTGTACTAATGGTCACCTATTAAAGTGGTCACTTAAGTGGCGGGCGATAAAAAGTCCACTTGTACTAATGGTAACCTATTAAAGTGAACTGGTTGGCTCTCCTTTTGATATCTCGAGCATGTTTTGCGCATGTCAGTAGTATTCCTTCCTGAAGGTACAAAACAGCGGGGCTCGCCAATCAACTTCCTCTTCTATGCCATCCTGTTGGTCAATATGAGCTATAAGTAAGGCTTGAGCAACTGAGTTGTCTAAGACCCAAGCGGATAACGAGCTAGCAATCTTTACCAATTCATTAGCCTTTTGATTATTAGGCTAGGAAATTTTATGTAAGATAACTTCTTGAAAATGATAATTTAACTTCTTAAAAGCTTCTACATACATTTTGACTCGTTCACTATTGATCTTAAAATTTCACACTAATTGTTAAGATTGAAGTCCTATTAGCAAAGCTTCATATTTAGCCTCATTATTGGAGGCCTGAAAGTTTAACCGAACAGAGAGCTATAATGTGCCTTCTTGGGGGATATTAGCAAAACTTTCATGTTGTTGTCCTATCAAGTGGAAGACCCATATGCATAGATTTTTCAAGTGCCCTCTGGTTCCAAATTATGAACTTTGATTATGAAATTGACTCAGACTTAGGCGTTGATAGTAAATCAGTGTTGATCTTGTATATCATATTCACTCAATTTGATAGTTCACTTGATTAGCCTCCCTGAAGCTTCTGGGTTGATTGACACTTTGCCCATGACACTATTGGTGATGACTACAATTGAGTGAGAGAGGAAATAAGGTCCTAATCAGCGAACTGTCAAATCTAGCCCATAGAGTAGTTTTTCGAGTAGTGTAGCGACATTCAACCTTCTTTAATAAATGACTCAAAAAATATACAGGTTGTTGTACATTGCCTTCTTGTTTAATTAGTACCAATCCAACCGATAATTGCTCCCTCAGTAGTAGATAGGTGCACCCAGAGTCACTCCCTAGCCATTGGCTTAGAAAGAAGAGGTAGATTCACCAGGTATTCCTTAAGCTTATCAAAGGCTCTATCACAATCCTCATTCCATTGGAATTTAGTGGTTTGACGCAGCACTTTAAAGAATGGGAGACTTTAGTCGGCCAATCGGGAGATAAATTAGGAGAGTACTGTGATCCGACTGATGGGTCGTTGGGCATCTTTGAGATTTTGACGAGGAGAAATAGTTCTGAATACTTGGACCTTCTCTGGGTTAGCTTCAATCCCTCACTCAGTCACTATATACCCAAGGAAATGACCACTTTGGTTTCGAATATGTATTTGTTGGGGTCCAATTTGAGATCATATTTCCTCAATGTACTGTTAGTTTCTTCAATATTTGTAATTAGATTTGTCACTTGGGCAAATTTGAATAGAATATCACCCATATTAACTTCATTGTTTCTTCCGATCTGCTATTGAAAATCTTTGTCCGTAATCCATTGGCAGGTTGTGTCTATATTATTTAGTTTGAACGGCATACCATTGTAATAGAAAGCTTTTTTGGAGAAGATGAAGTTAACATTTTCTTGATCTTATGGGACAAGAAAAATTTGGTGGTAACCTTGATAGACATCCAACAAGCAGATCAACTCACTACTAGAAATAGAATCAACTATCTGGTCGATGCGGGGGAGAGGGTAACAATCTTTTGAGCATACCATATTAAGATCTCTAAAGTCGATACAAACTCTTCATTTGTTATCAGGTTTGGCCACCAATACTACACTGGCAAGTCAGGTTGGAAATTAGACTTCTTTAATATTCCCCACTTCCAACAACTTATTGACTTCCGCTTGGATAATTTTGTTCTGGTCCGCCCCAAAGTCCCTCTTCCTTTGCTTGGCTGGCCAAGTATCTGGAAGGATGTGGAGTCGATGTTCCATCACCGTCAGAGATACATCAGTTATTTCCTACGGTGGCCAAACAATGACATCATTATTTTGAAATAAACAAGCAATAAGGCTCTCTTCGAGTTCAAGAGGTAGATCGACTACAATTCTAGTGGTCCCCTCTGGCCGATTGGGATGGATTTGTACTTCTTCTCAATCTTCAACTGGTTGGGGTATAGGTGCCTCATGTAAGGCATGCACACCTACTTGCTGAATTTGGAGAGCTTTGGGTGATTCGATTTTGACAGCATTCAACATTATATAACACCTCTGGGTTGCTAGCTGATCTCCTCCTATATGGTCCTCCATCGAAAATTTAGTTTTTTGGTAGTAAGTGGAAACAACCGCTCTGAATTCATGTAGAGTGGGCCTCTATAAAATGATATTGTAAGTTGAGAGAGCATCTACCACTATAAAGGTAGTCCTCCAGGTCCTCATTAGGGGTTTCTCACTAAGAGAGATTGTCGGTCGGATCTAGCCGAGTGGCTATATTTCATTCCCAATAAACCCAAACAGAGTTGTTGTCATGGGCTGAAGTTCTTCTTGATCGATCTGTCGTTAATCAAATGCCTTCTTGAAAAGGACATTCACAGAACTTCCTGTGTCCACAAAAGTTTTGTACACATTGTAGCTGGTGATGACGACCTTGATGACTAAGGCATCGTCATGAGCGACTTCTACTCCCTCAAGATCTTGAGGCCCAAAGTCGATCTGTGGGCTCTCTACTCATTTCTAACTGCAGTTGATTCATGGATCTCTAACTGACGACCGTGGGCCTTTCATGCTCGATGGGAGTCCCTATCGGTAGGGCCCCTCGGAGATCATGCCAACAGTTTCCTAAGAGGCATTGCATTGGTTTTCTACTTGTCACATCTAAAGGCATTCTGGGCCTTCATTGAGGATGGGATCTGGCCACCTCACTGTCGCAAAGTATTATTTCCCCGATCGGCTATAGAGGGGTCGATTGCTGGAGGGTCGATCGGTTGGCGAGCAGTCTAAGGAGGCTGCTGATCCTAATAACCCCTCTTGGTCGCTCAACACATTTCCTGTGCATACTGATAACAGACATGGGTGTTGTGAGTTTTGGATTGTGGTAAGTACAGAAAGAGGGTATCCATGACGAGGCTTGGCGAATGAAGTCCGAGCGACCTCTATATGTTGTACTACTTTCTCTCCTCGAGCTGTAAAGTGTTGACTCAATTTGCGCTCTTGGTGACATAACGGACATGGAGGGGCACTGCGCTCGGCTTAGTGGGAAGGGGCTGAAGTGACAACTTCTTTTTTTCGAGCAACTTAGGCTTTTTCGACATTTACATATTCGATCACCCTTCCCAATAAGCTATCAAAGTCCTTGGGGGGCTTTCTCACCAATGAATGAAAGAAATCCCATCTATGTGTCCTTGAGGGAAGACACTCACCAATATCTCAGAAATGGTCGAGGGGGCATTCTTAGTGACTTGGTTGAATCGCTTAATATATGCTTTCAATGTTTACCCTTGCTCAAGGGTGAACAAGTTTGAGGTAGTCTTATTGTATCTTTGGCTACAAACAAAATGATGGAGGAATATCGTCATGAAATCTTTGAAGCATGAGATGGAACCGGGCAGGAGTTGGTTGAACCACCTTTGTGTGTAGCCAATGAGTGTTAAAAATACTCAACACTTGATGACATCTGAGTACTGGTGAAGCATAGAAATGTTTTCAAATTTACAAAGATGGTCTTCGGGATCAGTTGAGCCTCCATATTCTCCAATCAGCAGTGGTCAGAAATGGTGGGGCAGCTTATCTTCTAGAATCTCCTGAGAGAATGGAACATTTGGTCGTTCTGGCGAGGAAGAAGCAGTGGGTGCCTTGCCTCGTCTCGATCTTGGGGAAGTATATTTTCAGCGGAGGATCCATGAGAATGCTCAACCTGGTTGAATCCTCAACAGGCGTTCGGATTAGGGCTTTGGGGAATCTGATCGGCAACCCTCCATCATGGATCTTCTATCAGCGGCTTGTGATCTTTCGGCTGATACTGCAGGTGCCTTTGAAAGAGAAGGATTCACTTCTTGCTACTTTTATGCAAGCACCTGCACTTTTGTCATCACTAGCAAGTCAAAGTCTTCTTGCGACAAGGTGACTGTTGTGAATTTTTCGACGTTTCGAAATCAAGCATGTGTTTCCACAAATGACGGCAAATTTGATCATTCTAAAAATCGTGGATGTGGAATACCGTGAGCTGGCTCTAGGGTTAACTAGAAGAAAACCTTGAGCAAGAAAAAATCTACAGGACCATAAGGAGAGAGAGGAGAAAGGATGTCAGTGAGCAAGCCAATGGGGGTCCCTGACTCAGCCACTCCGATGCTCAAGCTAGCAAAGTGGAGGGAAAATGTGGATGACGAACAGTAGAGGAAATGAGATGTGAATTTAAAAAAAAAACATATCTACGCCCGAGGGCGGAAACCCCTTTTATAATACCTTTGTAATTCTCACATTAATGAGACATCATATGAATACTAGATAATTTATCTAATCGTCGTATTTTTGTTGTATCATGATCCTATCATATGTGTGTAATTAGTATTCTGTATTTGTATATTATACAGACCTATGTACCTTTGACAAATTCACCTGAGGTATTAATTATGAAATGGATTGTGAGCATGAAAGGACCTACTAGGCTTTTGGGCTTTGGCCCCACCAATAAAATAGTGGGTTAAGAGCAAGGGGTCCAGTTTCTAATTTAGGATAAATGAGCTTAATTACAGGCTTGCTTATCTTCTAAGGAACGATAAGGAAGCACGTACCGTCCCGAAAGTATATAATTAGGGAGCTTGGCGCTGAACTGTTCGATCGGGCTTATTCGATCAAAGTGTGAAGGTGAGCCGAGCCCCGAGAGTGTTCAATTAGGGAGATGAGCCCTGGACTGTCTGATCTGGGCTTATCTAATTAAATGTGAAAGAGAGTTGAGCTTCAAGAGTATTCAATTGGAGAGTGAGCCTTGGACTGTCCGATCGGGCTTATCTAATTAGAGTGTGAAAGAGAGCTAAGCTTCGAGAGTATTCAATTGGAGAGAGCTGACGCCTCTGGACTGGTCCCGAGTATCAGGAGCTTATGTCGATCGTTATCTGACGATCGAGGTCCCTCGGACAGAGGAGCCCTAAATAATCCGGGGCGGAGAGGTAGGGTTCTGCCATTTGGAGAAAAATTTACAAATACGCTAGTGGGATCGAACTGGATGTCTATACGACTAACGTATATCTGAAAAGACCTAGCCTCATGGATACGTAACCAGTGTCATCCGATTGGCTAATAATTTTGCACGGACCTATCAATGGGTAATCTAGATTAACCTACGTTGAACTTTGATTACCATATCAATCATCAGATCGACCCTCAACTCTTAAAGGGGGATCATCCATATTGGCCGTATCCATCTTAAATTCCAATGCATTCACATGCAGCAACGACTATTCAGACATTTCCCTGCACGATTGGCGATGCAAGCTAACAGTGTCCCCCAACTCCTGCCTCGCCCACTAACCATTATAAAATAAATAATCATGCCAGCTTTGGCCTATCCAGTCCAGCACTAAAACACCATTAATTTCTTAATTCAATCCCTGCACTACTCACTCCCCCTTCTTCTTCCTCTGCTTTCCTTTACCCAACAGCAAATCCAAATCTCATCGAACCCCGCACGCAGTACACCAACAAACACTGGGAAACAAGCAATGCATGCACATGAAACGAGCTGCGTGCACTCATAATCACATCTCATCCGGCACCACGGGCTTCATTAATTATGTACGCCATCTTTTCTTCCGCCTTAATTAAACAATTATACGCTGGTCAAAGGTTCCATGAAGCCTTTTGTCATCTTCCACGTATCTAACGTTCATGCCCCCACATGATTCTGACATGCACCATGCCCGATCAATTAAGAACGACGTACTCTAAGCAGAATTTTAACATATCGAACTGAAATTAAGCCTAATTCCAGTTTCAGGAAAAACACCCAGTAATTAATTAAGCAGTGAATTCAAAGCTTAATTTACACAGTTAGATAGATAAATAGATATAGAGAGTATTGGTGTACTGATGGTACCTGATGGATCAAGGCACAAGAGAACAAAAAGAAAAAGGAATTGGCCTGGGGGATAAATTAAAATATCAGTGGACAAATCATGTGATTAGAGAACGTGATGGTAGCTTGCAAGTTGGATTTATATATATATATATATATATAACAGAGGGCAGGCACTAGTGCGATCGCATGGAGCATTGCAAGGAATTCGGGCTGGAATTAAAATATATATACAAAAATTCAAAATAAAACATTGAATATAAAACAGTCAGAAAATACAAAACTCGTGTGGAATTAATAATATTTTCCAGTTCAAAATGTTTAGCTCTAATTGAGCTCCCAAAGGCCAAGCATCATAGCCATTAAAGTCCCCTCGAGTTAAATGACCCAATTATTGTGGGGAGTTCATGCATGCCATGCACACGTGGGCGTGCAGCCCCCTTGGAGCTTCATGCATGCGTGTTTTGTCAAACACACAGATGACACCAGTAATGGAACGGAGTGTGGGCAGGCACACCATGTGATCCCTCATCAAATTGTGGAAAAAGAAAGATTAACAGAGGCTTCATGATGGAGATGGGAGAACAATACTGATACATTTTTTTATAAAAAAAATAGAGAAAGACAAAGAAACATGGGCCAGACATGGTGGAAATCGATTAAATACATCTCCAGCACAGTGCTGAGAACAAGGAGTCCGTGTCTCATATCTTATCTGAAAGAGAGAGAGACAATCTGAGCATCTTCAGCCTGAATATCTATTTTGATTACAGAAACTTTTATTTTACCACACGATGAAATTTAAAAAAAAAACTCTGTTTTCGATTTATTAAATGTCTAGCTATATATAAAGTTTCCTGGATTCAACTGATCAGACACACATAAAGGAGCTTGTCGTGAAGGAGCAAGCAACTTCCATTTAATATGTAAATTCCAGGGTTTGGAGATCATAATTAATGAGAAATTGAACGTACTTGGAAACACCAGGCACGTCTCCCACGTTGCGTTTCTTTATTTATTTGCTGAAATATATATAATTAGGTGGGTGCCTGCACCAGATGAGGCCTGTGCAATGTGCATTGGAACTCCATTAATTATATATATAGACAGTAAACTCCACTCTACTCTACTGCAGTTTTACTTCACTGATTTGTACTCACTTTAATTCAAACATATATATGATGCAATACATTAACAAACAAACAAACTGAGCAGAATATTAATGTGAACAGAGTTCACTCACACTCTTGATCAAGAAATGTATATATATGTGTGTATGCGCACGCGCTAGTTGATCGATCAACAGCAACAATTGATCGCATCAACGCGTGCTAGAGAGGAGGCTAGCTAGCTAGCTACGAGTACTGCAGGCTCCTCCTGGGAAACGAGAGATTGAAATCGCTGCAACAGCAAATCCATATCGTCCTCCGTCTTGATCAGACTTAACCGTGTGTAACGACTGCCGGCTTCGAAGATTATGCCGGTTCGCGATATGATGCCGGCGTTTAGTAGCACAGCAGCGCAGTCTCTGTCTTCCTCCCTCTCACATTTCACCCAACCAAAAGCTGCAAATTGGTTATATATGTATAATGTATTCAGATCATGAGTGGATAGCAGCTAGCATGCAAAAAACAGCTGTTCTAATTAACATCGATATACAAGGATGTGGAATTGAAGAGGGTGACCTGGAGAGGGTCTCTGGTCTTGTTGAAGTAGGAGCAATACTGAGGAGGGAGCTTTTGGAGCGAGAAGCGAGTGGAAGCAGATAGAATCTTGTTCAGCTTGCTCCACCTCTCACTCAACGTCGTATAACCAAAATCAAATATATCATCTTGTTTCTTCACCTTTGCAATTATAACTTTGACAAGCTTCAGGACTCTCAGTTGAGTGTCTCGAGAAACTCCCATGGAGTTCAACTGCAAATATCGGGTGACCTTCCGGTACACTCCTTCATCCTTTATCACCGCCCACCTGAAACCCAAAATCACTACCGTCATGCATTGATTTGATTTAGCTCACAGACTTATAGCTAACGATTTGCACACCCAAATCGGCTGCTGGCGTGGCCGGAGATCTTAGAATCAGTGAAGACCATGATGTCCTCGTCTGATGGAGCCGGAATTGCTGAGTAGTGAGGCCAGTAGTAAGCGTGATCGTGAATAACTGTCGATCCCGGGAGGACGGGCCGTCGCAGGGTGCCGTCAGGGTTGTTCGGGGAGGTGACGAACTCGATGAAGTTTGCCGATTGCGACGGAGACGAAGATGCGTTCGCCCAGTCAGGCGTCAATCCTTCCCACTCGTACTCTCTGCCATCGAACAAGGTTGTTTGCATCTTGTACAACTGCAAGCAGAGTAGCAATTGCTACATGAATTAATGTCAATTGAAATCAATCTCCTCTGCTCGTGTCATTATTCAATGCATGAGTTGGGTACACATTGACCGGATAGTAGGGAGCGGTGGCGACGACGCGGGAAGGGGAGGAGGATGAAGAATCGTTGTCGGGGGAGAGCGAGCGGATGAGGGCGTTGAAGAGCTGAGTGGACCCGGATCCGAAGATGATGAACTTGCCGTCGGTGAGGGCGTTTCCAACCGCTTCGTGGAGAAGGCGCAAGTGAGTTTCCAGCTGGAGGGAGATGAAGTGGTCGCCGTTGGATTGGTAGCTCATCCGGTGCCATCCGGAGACGACGACAGCGCTGAGCGCAGCGTGCCGCTGCCAGTACGGCTCCAAAAATAGTGGATCGCCGCTGAGAACACGAACAGTTAACCAAATGTGTTGTCTGGTAGCTTAATTTTAGCCGTTGGCTAATCAGTTACAAAAATTCTGAATTGGTTTCCAACTCAAACTGGATAATGAAAGGAAGTTAGAAAAGGAAAATCTAGGGAAGAAGGCATTTTATCAGGTGAAGCATGAACATCGAGGCAAGCTGCCGGCCACTTTAAGCTGCGGCCCGGAATCCCCCGGGGCGTAGGCGGGCCGGGACCTCTCCATCGTCAATGCTTTGATGAGCAAAAATTGGGCATGCTTAATTATTAGAATTATTAAATAATAATAAATAACATTGCGTTATATTTTAAAACCCCTTATTCCAATATTAGTGTAGCAATACAAACGGATTGTGAAAAGATTAATACGTATATCACTTTTATATAAAAAAAAATCATACCCAATTAAAATAATTTTCTTCGAATCCGATGGAGAGTATCGATATCGATATCCAACTCGAATATCCAATTAAATAAAAAATATATATTAAAGATTTTTTCTTTTAAAATTCACTAACTGTTTGGTTGATGTTAGGAGTACGTTATATAAATATTTAATCTATTTTTAAAATTATAGATATATATTTTTAAATATGTTGTTATTTTAATATATTTTTTTAATAATATAGTTAGATGGAAAGAAAAAAATTATTAATATATAAGATATCCGATTTTTTAATGATATGAATATTCAAATATATATCGAATCCCAATGAATATAAAATGAATAATATAGAATCCGATCAAATCTAATCCATTATCTTCTTAACTACCATGAACTCCTAAATTCTCTTTATTTAAAAAATATTACAATTTTAAATTTTCAAATGGTGTAAGGACTAAATTTGACTGATGGACTAAAGAATTTTAAATAATTTCAAATAAAAAATAGTACTCTTGAAAACTCTCTTAATATATTTATGTCTTACGTGTGAATTCAAAAACCTAAATTGAAAATAATAAAATTTTAAATTTATAGAGTAAAATTTTGAAAATGTGCTTTTAATTTAATTTATTATTCTTGATTTATTAATTAAAGAGTTTTTTAAAAATATATATTAATATTGAATTTAAAATTATATATATATATATAGGAGATTGATCTCCTATGGGACGGACCACGCGTGCCCATGCGCGCCATTGTTTTTTTTTTAAGAAATTAACAATTCCTAACGTAAATAATTTTTATTAATTTCTAAATTTTTTTCTCCTCCCACTCGCTCGTCTTCTTCGTTGGCGCGGCACACGACGGGCGACGGGCGGTGATGACAGACGCAACGGTGGCCGGAGGTGGCGACGCCAGTCGGAGGCGGCGACACCAGCCGAGAGTTACAAGCTTCAGAGGTTTCGAAAGGATTCAAGAAGTCCAAGGTAGAGGTCGGGCGCAGCGGCGGCGGCGGCGGCGGAGGCGGAGGCGCCGTCGAAGAAGAAGACCGGCACATGGCCGATGCCTCCGTCATGGCGGACAGTGGCATTGCCAAGATAGGCGAAGGGAGGCAGAAGAATTCGTTCACAGAATCGTAATTACTTGCGAAGCAATGATAGGATTCCTCGTAAGATGGGTAAACGAAGGAGTAAACTTGCACGGTCTCGTAGCATTGCGACTGCTGCGAACCGGAGACGAAGGGTACCGACGGTGGTTGGCTGCGGGTGTAAAAGACTTTTCATAGTGGCGGTCGAGGCAGTGAAGAGGAGGGGAAGAGCCGCCGGAGTGCAACGGGGATTCGTCATCGTCGAAGTCATCGGAGTCGGAAGGAAGGAATTTGATGTGAGAGCTGGAATAGGAATGGCGGGCAGAGGAGAGGGGCTGTTGCAGGGGAGGGGAGGGTTCGGATTGGCGGAGGGTGGGGAGGTGGATAGGGATGACAGGGGAAGTGCAAGGAGAGCGTAGGAGGTGGTGGAGGGAGGAGGAGACAGAGAAAAGGGAGCGGGAGTAGTCGGCATGGGCGGCAGCCAGGGCATCACGGTGTCGGCTACCGTCGCCGCCTCCGACCACCATCGCACGTCGCCCGTCGTCTGCCGCGCCAACGAAGAAGACGAGCAAGTGGGGAGGAGAAAAAAAAATAAAAATTAATAAAAATTATTTATGTGAGGAATTGTTAATATCTAAAAAAACCATGGCGGGCATGGGCGCGCGTGGTCCGTCCCGCAGGAGATATATATCCTTGATCTACCAAGAACAACATATCACCAATAAAAATCAATACATCAACAATGTAGGCGGGCCGAAAACTTGAAGCTAGCTAGGATGCTAGTCGGAAACCACCTACGATGGAAACCAAAATAGGTCAGAAGCAAGGCCAGGAGGGTCCCCGGCGTAAGCACTTCGACGTTCAAGTCAGACAATCTCAGCCGACTGGGGTTGTTAGCTGATCAGCCGAGCAGAGGCGTTGGTCGATCGACTATATAGGGGCTTCTACGAACACTCTACCAGCCTTGAAAATCTTGTGACCACGTGTCCTACAGTAGGTCCACATTAGTCATTTGACCGGGACTTATCCTACATGGATGAGGGTTCCAGAACTCCCCATATCACAAGCCTCCCATCAAATCTAGTTGAAGAAAGCGTGGACCTGACTGACTAGATCCATACTCAGGCTGAACCTTGGACGGGGCTAATGTTGACGTGGTCTTGTTGGACTCTCCTAACAATGCACCCCATGCATTGTTTTAATGGGGAATGATGTGCGCGTGCCGGATAATTAATGTTTGATTCTTTGATATCCGACGTCATTTAAGGTCACGTCACTCTCTCCGCCACCTGTCAATTCCACATAAGCTGAGATATTCTGTTGCCTACTGATGATTTGGCACAGGCTTTTTTGTAGAGCGGAATTCGAAGTGACTACAGTTATTATGCATCAACGGTTAGGATCTCATCCCGCCTTTTATGTTATTTTGTCGCTCTCCGACGCCCGTTGTAACTCTCTTTCGAGTGTAAGTCCTTTCTCTTTGTCCCCTCTTTTTCAATGTGTGATTGTTGTTGCTGCTCAGATCGACCATGGAAGAACAAGCTCCGATGAGGGTTCCTAGTCTATGGAACACAACGGTAGCGTCGGATATAAATAGGGATGAGTTCCAAGCCATCAGAATGGAGTACGAAATACCCGAGGATCATCTAATGCTCATACCTAGTACAATAGAGCATCTCCATTTACCTCCACCAGGATATGTCACCATCTTTTGAGATCAAATCCTAGCGGGCCTACGATTTCCCATACATCAATTCATTGTAGATATATGTAAATACTTCCACATTTTCCTATCTCAATTAGCACCCAATGCCATTAGGTATCTATGCAGGGTGGTACGACATAATATTACCATGTATCAAATCCCTTTAATCCCAAAGATTTTTTATTTTTTCTATTACCTGAAGAGGTACGAAGTAGGAAGTTTTTATTTCCAAACACACTTGAAGTTGGCCCTCTTCGAGGAAGCTCCATTTTCATTGAACGGATGGAAGTATACTACTTCCTCCGCCAGCCTTTTCCAACTCCTGAATAGCCACTCAGCTGGACTGAAAGAGTTGCTAGTCACCCCCTTATTGAGAAGTATTTTAAGAGTGACCCTATGTTTATTGACAACTATTTAAAGTTGGTCGATCGACGTTTTAATGTCAATGTGCTAATTCACCATGGGTTTTGTTTGCTTTTGGCCTGAGCACTATTCACATGAGCTGTCGTGCAACTCCTTTGGTAAGTTCTTTAGTGTTTTCCCTTTGTTTTTTACACTACCTACTTGCTTTATGCAGCTGCAAGTATGATGAAGGCAAAGCTTTGCGAGAACTTAGGTCTCGATGACGTAGACATCGAGACTAAGGGAGCATCCGAGTTGGCCAAGAAGGATTATATCCTAGAAGAGCTCGCCGCTCAAGTGGAAGAGGGCACTGGGTCTCAAAACATGCCCCCTCCTCCTTCAAAGAAGAGGTCCACTGAGCGGGCAAAATCCTTGGAGGCAGCGGGAGATGAGGTGCCTCTTTAAGAGAGGCGTGAGAAAATGAAGTCGGACGCGCCGCCTGCCGATCGGCATAAGAGTGCATCCCACCGACTGGACACCCCTTGACCCTCGTCGACCTCGGGGTCATCTAAACCGCCATGATCGAAATTATCGAAACTCGGTGCCCACTTCCCCTCCAATCTTAGTGACTTCGAGGGAGGAGGTGGGAATGGTGGAGCCAACAGCTCCATCGCCTTCCCCAACCATCCAACCATCCCTCTAAGGGCAAGGAAGTGATGGGAACATCGCCAATCGCCTCCTCAGGGGAGCCTTGATCAACGAATGACTACAGGGCCTGTAACGAGTCCTTCCTTTCCTCCTCAAAGCCCCAGTCGACACCAGGCATTTTCAATGTGTCCATACCGTCTAGGCTGCTTATCTCCTCAAGACGCATCTTAGCAGAGGACCAAAGGGCTCCCATCCAACTAATCATGCTTTTTGACCCTTTGGTAGAGGCTTGGGATACCAGTGTCCAGGGCACTTGTGAACTGGGCCCGATAGCGAAGGCAGATCATTTTGCCACTGGGATGATGAAGGTACTTAGTTTGTCTTGTTTATGTGTTATCGTGAGCTTTGTCTAATTTTCTTTTTTCTTTTTCTTTTTTTCAGATTTGAGTGGCCAGCCAGGGAATGTGCCAATCACTAGTAAATAACTCGCATGCTCGTGCCTAAGAAAAACAGAGGATGGCAACCCTTGAAACTGAGTTAAGAAGACCACGACAGCAGATCGGCGATGGCACTCCTCTACTGAGGAGTTGCACAAATTGGGTTCTCAACTAGAAATGGCCAGCCAAGATGTTGGTGAGGCTCTTGTCCGGGCTAATATAGCTGAGCAGGAGAAAGTGAGCTTGACACAAAAACTCAAAACCTCCCATTCCAACTTATCTTCGGCCATGTCTAGGCGTCAAGTGACCTTAGAGGACCTAGACAAGAAAATCGCAGAGACCACAACACTGAAGATCAAATTAAAAGAGGTAGATGACTAACATACAACAGTCATAAGTGAAAATGAGACTGAGCTAGTCACCAAGGGCTCAGTCATTGAAGATTTGAAAGCTCAGCTAGCAGCTCAGCTGGAAGAACTAGAGATAACAAAGGCTTCACTAACAACCCTACAAGTGGCGCACGACTCAGATCAACAAGTTTTTGAAGAATACAAATGAAGGAGTCCGATCGGCTGGAGGAGCATCAAGTTAAACATCTCCAATTGGATGTCTTTGCCATAGAATTTGCTAGTCGAGCTAGAAATATGATTAAATACGACGTGCAACGGGCCATCAAGCAACTGAAAGAGGCACAACATACTCCCGTCGATCTGACGCACCGCCTGCCAATTGACATAAGAAAAAGAAGTCGGACGCGCCACCTGCCGATCGGCATAAGAGTGTGTCCCGCCGACTGGAGACCCCTCGACCTCCGTAGACCTCGGGGTCATCTAAAGCGTCATGATTGGAGTCATCGAAGACTTGGCACCCACCTACCCCTCCAGTCTTAGCGTATTCAACGGAGGAGGTGGGAATGGGGGAGGCAACGGCTCCATCGCCTTCCCTAACCATATCTCATCCCAGCCATCCCTCTAAGGGCAAGGAAGTGATGGGGACATCACTGACCGGCTCCTCAGGGGAGCCTCCAATTGGCAGAAGGACTACAGGGCTCGTAACGGCTCCTGCCTTTCCTCCCGAAGCCCCAGTCGAAAACGGGGCATTTTCAATGTATCCATACCGTCTAGGCTGCTTACCTTCTCAACACGCATCTCAGCAGAGAACCAAAGGGCTCCCATCCAACTAGTCAAGCTTTTTGGCCATTTGGTGGAGGCCTAGGATACCAGTGTCCAGGGCACTTGTGAAATGGGCTCAATAGCGAAGGCAGATCATTTTACCACTGAGATGATGAAGGTACTTAGTTTGTCTTGTTTATGTGTTATCGCGAGCTTTGTATAATTTTGTTTTTTCTTTCTCTTTTTTGCAAATTTGAGTGGCAGCCAGAGCATATGTCAATCGCTAGTAAATAACTCGCATGCCCATGCCCAAGTAGAACAGAGGATAGCAACCCTTGAAACTGAGTTGAGCAGAACACGACAGCAGATCGGCGATGGCAACTCCTCTACTAAGGAGTTGTACAAATTGGGTTCTCAACTGGAAATGGCCCACTGAGATGCTGACGAGGCTCTTGTTTAGGCTAATATAGCTGAGCAGGAGAAAGAGAGTCTGGCACAAAATCTCAAAACCTCCAAGTCCAAGTTATCTTCAGCCATGTCTAGGCGTCAAGTGACCTTAAGGGACTTAGTCAAGAAAACTGTCGAGGCTGCAACACTGAAGATCAAATTAAAGAAAGTAGATGACCAACACACAGCGGCCATAAGTGAAAAGGAGACTGAGCTAGTTCCTAAGGGCTCAGTCATTGAAGATTTGAAAGCTCAACTAGCAGCTCAGTTAGAAGAACTAGAGATAACAAAGGTTTCGCTGACAACTCTACAAGGAGCACACGACTCAGATCAGCAAGCTTTTGAAGAATACAGAATGAAGGAGTTTGATCGGCAGGAGGAGCATCAAGTTAAACATCTCCGATCGGATGCCTTTGCCATAGAATTTTCTAGCCGAGCTAGAAATATGATTAAATACGATGTGCAGGGGGCCATCGAGCAACTGAAAAAGGCACAACATATTCTTGCCGATTTGCCATCCACCGCTGTCAAACTTAATTAAAAGAATTTTGAAGGTGGTTTCAAACGCCATGTTTGATCGCTTTCCATAAGTTTTAGTTGTATTTATTTCTTTTGTTGAGCCTTTCAACGAAACTTTTATATATATATATATATATATATATATATATATATATATATATATATATATATATATATATATATATTTTGGTCGCACATTACCCTTTTGTACTCAAGTTCTTCTTTTCTGTTTGTTATCTTTATTCTAGTGTTATGTTTCTTGAAAGCTTCGACTGCGCACTTAGCCATGATAGTTTTCGCAAGAATTAACGCGAGAATCGTTTCATGATGTGCTGCCAAACCTAGACATATAGTAGGGATTTTAGGAATAAGATAACAATCCAAGTATTCTAGTTGAGAATGTTGTTCTGTTATGTTAAACGACAACTACTCGGTTATGTATATTCGACCAAACAATAGATTAGTTGAGCATACATATGATTTCTTTGTGCAGATCAAGGGCTGGAAAGCCAAGTGAAACAACCAAGTGAGTGATGTGTTGGATCGTGAACATATCACGTCTGATTAGCCACACTCATTAGTTCATGGGAAAACCCACTTATAACTCATCTTAAGAAGATGAGAGTCTGCGACACCGAGCATGCGATGCATTGGATCATGAGTGGATTACGTCCGATCGGTTGCACTCGTTGGTTCACAGGGAAACCCCGCTTATAACTCATCTTAAGAAGATGAGAGTATGGGATACCGAGCGAGCGATGTGCTGGATCGTGAGCGGATCACGTCCGATAGGCCACGCTTGTTGGTTCATAGGGAAACCCACTTATAACTCATAAGAAGATAAGGGTCTGGGACATTGAGCGGGCGATGTGTTGAATCGTGAGCAGATCCACGTCCGATCAGTCGCGCTCGTTGGCACATGAGGAAACCCGCTTATAACTCATCTTAAGAAGATGAGAGTCTGGGACACCGAGCGAGCGATGTGTTGGATCGTGAGTGGATCACGTCCGATCGGCCGCACGCATTGGTTCATGGGGAAAACCACTTATAACTCATCTAAGAAGATGAGAGTCTAGGATCAAGTTGATGGATAGTGTGGGAGGAGCCTATGTTACAACTTAGAGGGGAGCAATGACAGCTGCTCTAAACATATATACATTTACACGTTCACATATTATTTCAGTCTCGGTACAACTTAATATGCTTGGCATTCTAGGGTCAATCCAGTCGTTTCCCCTTGAGTCTTGTAAATAATATGCACCCGAAATTAACTTTTGCACTACTGTGTATGACTCATCTTATTGTGGTTCTAACTTGCCTACGTCTCTGACGGGATTTATGCATTTTCACATGGGGTCGTCGACCTGGAAGGAGCAAGGAACTACTTTCTTGTTGTATTTTGTTGCATTCTTTGGCGGTAGGAGAGTAGCCGAGCGACCGTCTTGTCTGTATCTCAGTGACCAAGTCAAGCTCCATGTACCTTGCATTATAATTGTCTTCGGGATCATAGAAGTGTCGCCGATCAGATTCACATCCTATCTCTTCCAACACCACTGCTTCTGCTCCATATACCAATTGAAATGGCGTGCATCCGGTACCTTCTCTCAAGGTTGTTCGGTAAGCCCATAAAACACTAGGAAGTTCATCAACCCTTATCCCTCCAACATGATCTAGCTTCACTCTGACAATTTCTCTGTTGGTGACTTCAACTTGTCCATTACTTTGTGGATATGCTACAGAAGTGAAGGTCTGCTTAATACCATAAGCTGAGCACCATTCTTAGATCTTCTTGCCTTGGAACTGACAATCATTATCAGAAACTAACTTGTTGGGAATGTCAATCTACATAATATATTTTACCATAAGAATTTGATAACTGTGCTTTCTGTAATGCGAGCAAGAGATTCTGCTTTAACCTATTTTGAAAAATAATCTATGGCAACCAATAAAAACTTTCTGTGCATGAGCTAAGGGAAAAAGGTTTACGATGTTTATTCTCCATTGACCAAAAGGACAAGAGACGGTAGAAGTCCGAAGTCGCTTGACTGGTTGATGTGAAAAATTTTGATGCTTCTAACAATAGAGGCATGTTGTCATTAGCCGCTGAGCGTCCTTGTAACGACCCGGCCCCTCGGCCCCTTTGGCGGCCAAATCCCATTTGGCGGCCCTTTTACGACCCTTATGTCGTCGACCGTCGGTCGTGTCGTTACTCACTAGGATTTTCCACCCTTGACTAGTGGATTTTTGTCTTCCCCATGATTCGAACTCTAAACCTCCAAGCCTAAGTACTAGAGTTTATGAATCCTGGTAAAGGCAAAAATCCACTGGCCAGGGGTGGAAAGTCCTAGTGAGTAACGGCACGATCGACGGTCGACGACATAAGGGTCGCGAAAGGGGCCGCTAAAGGGGCCGAGGGGTCGTGTTGTTATAATAAAAAGGCACCCCGTACCACAACTACCTCCTTCTGTGTCAGGCCGAGCGGCGCTCGCCCAGAGGTTGACAGCGCCCCTTTCCTTATTCCGGTATGCGACACACTACCCTGCCATCCCTGGGTATGCCTTATCCTGTCCTCACATATGACAAAAGGTGGCAGACCGGGCAGAAGTTGTCACCCCCCCCCCCCCACGACTATATAAGCCTCTCCGCTCCGCATCCCCAGGTACGCACAATAGTGTTTTCGCTACTATTCTATTGCTTTCGTTGCTCTTCCACCTCCGGGGATTGACTTGACCGTCGGAGTGCCTTGCCGAGGACTTTTCTCGGTGGATTCTAATGGTCTCTTTCCTTGCAGATCGGAGCCAGCATCAGAGCCAGCGTCGGTAGTTCGTGATCTTCAGGAGACCACGTGTGTTCTTGAGAGTCCACCTCGCTCCACGACAGGATCAGACAATCATATGATGCTTTATTTTAACTTTCCATTTAAAATATTCACTCACTGTAATTCATATTTGTTAATTAAATTAGTTATCTATTTAATTTTTTTGTTATGATTTCTCTTGATTCAGTGCTATTTAATTTGTCCTAGATACAATTTTAGAATACTCATCTATAATGTTTTCTCCTTCAATCGGCGAGCCATTAATCAAAGCCACTCGCCATTAAATTTCAATCCTACCTCACTTTTCACTTTTCGATTCAACTGGAATCATGTTGACCTCAAAACATGGAAGAGGTAAACAAATATCGAGTAGATCTTTCTCTTCTCGCTGGTTTCCCTATCAAACTGTTCAGTTTAGCAGAGGGATTTTGAGATCCCGATGACCAACCAGACCTGATCGGACCTTTCCAGTTTAATTTTACTACAATTATTAAAGTTTCAGATTTTTTTCGATACCTCAAGTAGTTATGAGAGACGACGGCAAATCTAAAACAAAACCATAAACAAAATCCAATTAGCCGTACCTGTCGGCGTCGGCGGCGCAATCGGTCAAGAGCAGGGAGCAGTCGCGGCCGCGGTAGCATCCGTTGCACTCGCAGGACGGAAGCCCGTCGCCGGCGGTCACGCCATCCAAGAAGGCGCGGCCGTGGCCGGAGCAGTTGACGGCGGCGACGGCCTCGGCCTCCGCCGCGGCGTCGCGGGTCCAGGTGAGGAGCTGGAGCCGATGCGGCTCGCCTCCTGGAGGAGTACTCCGCGTGACCGGCGGCGGAAACAGGAGGAAGAGGTTGAGGAGGAGGGAGAAGGGGAGGATAAGAAGGGGCAGGTGCCGCAGCAGACTGCGCGGTGACGGAGGTTGGTGGCAGGCCTTCTCCTCATCCTCCAGCGTCATTGCCGCCGTGCCGACACTAGAGAAATGTGGGAGGAGCTAAATGAGGTAGGGATCGGAGTCAGAGATGAATGATTGAGAGATGAATGATTGACTTTTATGTGGACACATTTCAAATGTGCTGTCTGCATTAAAATTATTTGAATGGCTTTTATATATATGAAAATGGCTTCTAGAATAATTTTAACCAATGAAGGCGCTGAAGTCTAAAGTTTCTAAAATGTCTGAAAGACGCATCGCATATTATATAATTTATCCCAAAAGCCCATTTATTTTTCAAAATAACTTGCTCAAGCAATCAGGCGACCGGGTAAGCTAAATGAAAATATATTTGACGAACCTCTAGAATCGTGCACCATCGCACTTAGTTTCTTTTAAAGTTTATTCTTATTTATTTTTTATAAGATTAATGTTTTTACACTTTTGAAATTCCTATGAGATTTTTTATAGTCTTTTATTTATTTATTTATTTATTTATTTATATATTTGTCTTGAATAAAACTTTTTTAAAAACATTCTCTATTATTTAAATCGTCAAAGGATTACCTTTTTTTTTAAAAAAAAGAAAGTTTGTAAAAATATTTTATCATAATTTATATCAAAAATATTCTTATTTTAATATTATTATAGTCGTCATTACGATAAAAAATTAAACATTCATAAATAAATTTAATATTCAACTTATTGAAAATTTATTTATCTTCACTCAATACATATAAGATTAATTAAATAAATAAATTTGAATAGCTTATTAAACTAAATAAACAAAGTTCTCATTAACTAATATTTATAAATCATATTTATTTATAAAACTTTATATGAACTACTAATTTTTTTAAAAAAATAAATATTTTAACCAAGTTTAAACAATCAAACTTAAAAAATAATTAAATAAATAAAATTTTAATTAATCAAATAAATTTGAATTTAAAGCTCGATAACATATAAATAAATTAAGCTTAAATTAAATTTTAACTAAGTTTAAGCCCATAAAAATAAATCAAGCAAAATTTTAATAATTATTTTAATGATTTAATTCATTTTAAGTTCAACTTGATCAATGTTATCAAATAAATTTTAACATCTTTCGATTTTAACTTATTTACAACTCTAGCCGCCACGAAGTAGCTATATTACATTTAAAAAAAATATTTCTCGAAAGACGGTAAGTGATAAATACAGCTGTTATTATTAGAGCAGCATGTTAGTCTACTGTTACATAATAGTCAAATCAATTAGGGGGCGTTTGGTTTAGGGTAATAGAGACTAGGAAATATGAATGGATGGTAATCATTCCCATTGACACTATTTGGTAAGTATTAATGGGAATGAAAATAAGGGAATCATTCCCTCATTTTCATTCCCTACTCCCCCCTCATCAATCAAATTCCTCAATCATTCCTTTCTTTTCATATATCCAAAACACTCCTCCTTTTATTTTTTATTTTTCATTTTACAATTTCTTTTTATATTATCTCATTTTACTTTCTCTCTCTACATTTTAAAATTTCTCTCTACGTATTTATTCTTTTCTCTCTCTACATTTTCTATTATTTTCTCTCTCTACCTTTTTGATCTCATTTTCTCTTTATATATTTTCAATATTACTTTCTCTCTCTACCTCTCTTATTATAATTTATCTATCTTAATTTTTTATTTTTTTAAATATTTTCTATAGTACTTTTTCTCTATATTTTCTATATCAGTTTCTCTCTCTATATTTTCTATATCAGTTTCTCTCTCTATATTTTCTATATCACTTTCTCATCTCATTCTCTCTCTGTATATTTTGATAATTACTTTCTCTCTCTACCTCTCTTATCATAATTTATTTATCAATATTTTCATTTTTTGTATATTTCATATATCACTTTCTCTCTCTATATTTTCTATATCACTTTCTCTCTCTACCCTCTCATCTCACTTTCTCTCTATATATTTTCAATATCACTTTCTCTCTCTACCTCTCTTATTATAATTTATCTATCTTTATTTTTTACTTTTTCTCTATATTTTCTATATTACTATCTCTCTCTATATATTTTCAATATCACTTTCTCTATCTACCTCTCTTATTATAATTTATCTATCTTTATTTTTTACTTTTTCTCTATATTTTCTACATTACTTTCTCTCTCTACATTTTCTATATCACACTCTCTCTACCTCTCTCATCTCATTTTCTCTCTCTATATATTTAATATCACTTTCTCTCTCTACCTCTCTTATCATAATTTATTTATATTTATTTTTAACTTTTCTCTATATCTTCTATCACTTTCTCTCTCTACATTTTCTATATTATTTTTTCTATCTCTCTCATCTCATTTTTTCTCTCTATATTTTTTTTAATGATTTCTCTCTCTATTTTTTATCACATCTATCTTATCTTATTTTTTCTATCTACTTTTTATCTTTATTTTCTCTATTATTATATTTTCTCCTATTTTTTCTTCTAATTTCTTTTTGTTACCTTACTTCTCATAATTTCTCTCTATATTTTTCTAATTTATCTCTCAAATCATTTTATTTCACTTTCTCTATTTTGTAATAATTCTATTATTTTAGGTAACTATGAAATTTTTATGGATTCCCATTACTAAAGTTAAACTGAACCAAACATCATCAATGACAATAATTTTCATTTTAGGATTTGAACCAAACACTACCAATGGAATAATGATTCTTATTCCCATTGACTCCTCAATGAATCTCATTACCATTCCGATTAACAAATTTGAACCAAACGCCCCCTTAATGTACGTTAAAATAATTTTAAAATGATTTTAATCAAATTTAAATATTTTTGGGGAAATTTTCTTAAACTCCCCAATCCCAAAATTTTCTTTGCATACAGTCCCCATTCAAAATTTTCTTTGCATACAGTCCCTGATGGGATTGACAAGACGGTTCTATGAGTATTATTTGAAGAAAGTTAATTATAAAAGTTAGAAATTTAAGTATGTAAGATTGCATCCACCACATCAAGAAACTGTATACTCAATTTTCACTCTTTTATACTCACTTTTCACTCTTTTATACTTATTTTTCACTGATGTATATTCAATTTTCACTCTTTTATACTCAATCTATCAGGGAGTAAATGCAAACAATTTATCAAATGGGGATTGGAGAGTTTTCTACAATTTACCGAATATTTTTTCTATATTCATAAAAAATTATATATAAATTTTTTATTAAATTAATAAAATTTATTTTTATATGTCGTAAGCTTACTTGTGACTGCTACCATAACACTAAAATAAAAATATGTTTAATAAAAAATATGTTTCATAATCTTACTTGTGCGTGCGTACAATGAGGGCAAGACACGTGGACGGTGATGAACAGCCATCTCAAGGTGCCATCGCTGCCAAGTGCGGCCGTTTAATATGGGCCTGCAGCGCATATCAGCAAGAGATCACGAAGAGAGAGGTTTTTCACACGTGGTAAAGACGCATTCGCGAAGGGGTTTTGTCGTTATTAAGATACCTCACGCGCTTTTAATAGATGATAGACAGCTATCATTATTGTGCCTCGAAGTTCGCAGAAACCTTTTTGGAAGACTAATTCAAAGGGATTGCCTCGAACCCAAGGACGAATATTTTGATTCCTCGGACCCGACAAGTCGTCAATGAAGTAGTAATGGATATATGGACCCACCACAACATAGCTTTTCTTCATTACGCCACTAGTCTAATCAGTCAATGACACTTCCTTCTATTAGACTTGAAGGGAGGGACTTATGATGGGGTTGAACATCCGATGGTTGATACATGGAACGAAGAAGCTATGTGTCAAGGTTGACCAAGTCTGAACAACTCTCCTAGACTCCCGAGACCTCCTCAGTGTGGCGGACTCCCGAGACCACCTCGGGAAGACAGATCCCCGAGACCGGGTATGCGCTCAAGACCTCCTCGAGAAGATATGCTCCTGAAGCCCTTCCGGGACAGAAAATCTCCCGAGACCCCCTTGGGCAAGTGGAGCCCCAAAAAGTCATAGACCCATAACCCGACTCCAATAATCGTTACTATTTCCTGTTCAGGAAAGGCGACAAATACTTATTGTCATTTACATGCGACAATTAAGACTCAATAATCGCGAGAGCTGTTACCTAAAAGCTATCAGGTAATCGATAAGCATGGAACATAGAGATACATACGACGAAGCCTATAGGTATATAAGGTACTCCAACCCCCAGGTAAAGGGGTTACGCTCTCTGAACTCGCAACTTCTACTTAGTTCTTTTCCTGCAGTAGACTTGAGTGTTGACTTGAGCATCGAAGTGAGCTCCGTCGAAAAATCCCCGGCGTGTTCGCATTAACGCTCGTGTTCGCAGGGTGAGATCCCATTTCCTTTCGTCAACGTTCTCGTGGGCTGGACTCTAGTGACTGGTCGTCCGCGTCGATTACTTCCGGAACATTATTTAAATGGTTACTTTTAAAATTTGAGACTAAAAAAATAAACATCTAATTTTAAAATTATAAAAATCTTTTAAAAAATTTAGTATCAATTGTCAATTTAATATTAAGTTTGGGACTTAATAGTACGTATCCTATAAAAAACAATGCTCCCTCTCCATTATTTTATCTAACTCGATTATTATTTATTTTAGCCAAAATTATTTAAGATTGGACCAATTTTAATTTTTCAACGAGATGCTTTTTCTATTTATTTATTTATTTATTTTTTCTAAGATAAACTTGTTTTGGTAACCAAGACTAGAAAATAAAGGAGCTTCTTCTTTTTAATTACTTATAGTCGTCCCAAAGAAAACGTTGCCTTTATTCTTTTGTTTTAACCAATCAAATGAAGAACTTTCTCAGCAATAACTCACAGGGAAAGTCAAGTCAATTTAATTGAACAAGAAAGCCCAAGTTGCCCCAAAATGTATATTTATTTTGGAAATCTTTTATCGAGATGCCGTTGTTGACTGTAAATTGTAGAGGAGCTGACTAGGACCAGAAACCACATCGTGTGATGTATTATAAAATTGTTATCTGATTTGTTTATTTGACAATATTATAAGACCCTTTTTTATTTTAAGTAAAGGTTTTAAGAATTTTTTAAAAAGTAAAGGTACAAAATAATCAAAGAAGTTATAAGATGATTATTAATGAAAGAGATATAGGATAAGAAAGAAAGAAATGTACGAAAAACTTAATGAATAAGTCATCGTATCTTACGTGGCAAAAAAAAAAAGGCCTGGGGGAGCGAATCGAGATCATTAGCGAATCTCAAAATTAACTCCCTCCTTTGCTGAAGATTCCTGCCTGCTCCACGACCGACCGATCCTAACGATTCACCGGGACTCGCGTAAAGAGAAAAAAAAAAGAAAAGTTCAAGCCCGCGAAGCAGACATAAGTATTTTATTATTGTTATACTGTATATAGCTATGTGTTTATCTTTTATTGCTACTGTAATTGCAAATTTTGCAAGATATAATTGATGCTATTTTTAGACGTGTTTCTTATCTCTTCGTCAATTTCGACTTTACTTTCTTTCAATAATTAATGTAGGAAGGATGATATTTTTCAAAAAACAGTTATAAAATGTATGCAGGGATGAAGCAGAATGATAGTTATGGATGTCGTATTTGTTAGGACAGTTAGGCGAGTTAGAGAGAGAAGGTGATTAACTCTGATATTTACTCGTTGAAGATTTGTTACGGTGGAAGACTTGAGCAATGCTAGCATGTCGATTTACTTGGTATCCACCTCCTTGAGGTGACTAATCTAAGGATCCGCTCTTCCTCACTCTTTCATAGACTATAAAAGATCTCCTTCTTGAACGGGAGAAACCTCTTACAAGCTCACAAGAAGAAATACTCAAGAACAAACAATTACAATAGAAATCTTACAAGATTTATACAAATTAGCTCTCTTTGCTTTTCTTACTTCAAGCTTGGAATCGCCTCTTGATCCTTGGAAATACAACAGCACTAAGCTCCAAGGTCTCACTTGAAATGGCGATAAAGAAGATGAAGAGCGTCGAAGGAATGTTGGAGCAGTTGCACTTTAAACCTGCGTGAAAACCCTATATACCCGCGACCTAGGGTTCCCTAATCGATTACCACTTTTGACTTAGCCGTTCAACAACTATTTTTTGAAGCTTAATCGATTAGCCAATCGAATAAGACGATCTTAATCGATTGCTAAATCGATTCAGCACTTCTCTGTGCCTCGCGCAATTCCACTGTAATTGATTGACCAATCGATTACCATCCTCCTTAATCGATTGCTCAATCGATTAAGAGGGGGGCTGAATCGATTACCCAATCGATTCAGCCTGCTTCTGTTCTCGTAACTCAATTCTCTCAATCGATTTACTCGTTACTTAATCGATCACTCAATCAATTAAGAAGACTTCTGTTCACGAGAAACCAATGCCAATTGATTACTCAATCGATTGACCCCAACCCTAACTTGCGTACACAAGTATAGGGTTCCCTTGCCTAACCCTGGTCAACCATGACCTGTTAGGACTTCCTCACCAAGTGTCCGATCAAACCTTTGACCAACTTGGATTTTCCCTTGCCTAGTTCCCAACTAGGACTTAACCTAGTTCCCAACCAAGTTTGCCTAACCCTCGAGTTAGGTCTAGTCTCTCGGTAGACTTCCACCTTGCCAACGTGCGATCTTCTCGATCCACCTAGACTTCACCTAGTCCCATTAGGTGTGCCTAGTCCCATTAGGTGTGCCTAGTCCCACTAGGACTTTTCTCATGCCCGCATGCGATTTTCCTGATCTACCTAGACTTCACCTAGTCTCACTAGGATTTTTCCCATGCCAGCATGTGATCTCCCCGATCCTCCTGGACTTCACCTAGTCCCACTAGGTGTGCCTAGTCCCACTAGGTATGCCTAGTCCCACTAGGACTTTTCTCGTGTCAGCGTGCGATCTCCCCAATCCACCTGGACTCCACCTAGTCCCACTAGGTGTGCCTAGTCCCACTAGGACTTTTCTCGTGTTAGCATGCGATCTCCCCGATCCACCTGGACTTCACCTAATCCCACTAGGTGTGCCTAGTACCACTAGGAATTTTTCCATGCCAGCGTGCGATCTCCCCGATCCACCTGGACTTCACCTAGTCCCACTAGGTGTGTCTAATCCCACTAGATCTTTCCCAGACACGTCTCTAGTCAACCTTGACCCACTTGACTCACACGATATTCAAACACCATTATCAAATATCGAAACTTACATCGAAACTTAAACTTACCAAGCTTACCAAACAAAAACTCACTCGAGCCTAGTCAATCTAGGTCAACCCTGACCTAACAAAGATTGCACCAACAATCTCTCCCTTTTTAATGTTTAACAATATGTTTGAAAAAGATTAATCCTTATTAGTCTTTCAATCTCTCTCCCTTTGACACACATCAAAAACTCTCCCCGAGAGTCTATATGGTCAAAGACATGCCCAATGAAAGTCTCATACCTTTCATTTGAACTCATGCTCAACCTTGAGTATTCATCGTGACAAAGATTCCCAATCTTCATTCTTTCACTTATTCCAAAAAAAGAAATCAAAACATATGCTTTTAAGGAAGACCTCCCCCTCAAAACATGCTTTAAACCTCTATCATTGCACCAACAATGATTTTTTGAGTTCCTAAAACTTTAGGAAATCTCAACTTGAGGTTATGAGATTTTGCGATTCAAAACTTGAATCAAAACCTCTCCTTAACCTTATAGTTTTCACCAAACAATCTCCCTTTCTGATTCCATAATGAAGTTTACCCAAATATACTAATAAAAGTATTCTAAGGGCTAGGGATTTTTAGGTTACTCAAAATTGGGTTAAAGGACTAAAATCAGACAGTTTCAGTCATACCAATCGATTGGTGTTGGGTCCCAATCGATTAAGCTATGCCTTAATCGATCACCAGATCGATTACGGCTGCCCTTAATCAATCAACAGATCGATTACGCAACTTGTGTGCTCACAGAAAAGATTCACCAATCGATTGGTTACTGTCCTAATCGATTACCTGATCGATTGAGAGTTTCTGATTTTTGAAAACAATTTTAGATCGAATTTCAGAAACTTCTAAATAATTCTACAAAATTTGAAAGATCCTGAAATTTTGTGTAGACATTATTTAAGACATATACTAACATGGAAAAATAGTTTTCTATGAAAATACCTTTCATTTTCAAAGACTGACACAAAATTAGAAACTATTGAGATACTTCAATGTTTCACTCTATTTTGTATCATATTCATCAACGATGAGTTCTATCAAAAGATAGTCTTCAGCAAGATTTTCCAAGATAGTTTTGAAATATTTTCAAAAATAATTTCTAACCATGTTCTTTTGGGCTAAATGCACATGACTTGTACATTAGCTTTCCCAATTATTGGAGTTTATTTAAATTCATGTTTTGATGAACCTAAAACTCAATAAGATGCACATTAATCAACACCTTGAGTTTTATTTATCAACCTAACATCTCACTTGTTTCTAATGTGTCTCAAAACACATTCAAGTCAACTTATGACCTTATGAGATGTGAAAGTCATATTCTCCCTAAACTAAGGGTTCATGTATTTCTACCTAGACATTATAAACTTTGATCATCCACCTAGGATGTCAAGTAATGCCAATGTCCTTAATTTTAATAAAAATTAAATTAATGCATGACAATGACTATGACATGTATCATATGAAGACTTTCAAAAGAAACCTTATTATAGCTAGAAGATACATGTATGACATAACATGTGATATTTTCATAATAAAATATGAATGATGAATTATGATGTCATGGCATATGATAGAGTATATAAATCATGACATAATATCATAAAAGAAAATACCTAGATTTCCTATCTAAGTATCAATAACTCATCGCTAAGCCATTGATAATTTTAATTTTGCCCCTAATTTTTCAAGATAATGTCAAAACTCCCCAACTTGGCATATCTTTGGATTCTAACCTAGTTGTGTCAACTTTATTTAGTTCAATCTTCCAAAAATATAGTTTGACACAATTTTACTCCTCCAAGAATAAACAAATGACTTCTTTATTTTCAAGGGTAATAAGTCCTTAAAAATGCCCCAAAGTTTCAACTTCATCAAGGTTGGATTAACTATCCTTCCAATTTAAGTTGGCACTCCCTAAACCTATCTAGGGTGTGGCAAACACACTCTTAGGAACCCAAAACCTATTGGTGCTCCTTGAGTGCTCTAGGTATTCACTAGGGATAACTTCCCTTGATACCTTCATAATGACTTTTCAAGGTTTCTCCGAAGTCTTAGTCATATTGATCTTATCATGGTCAACTCTAGGGATGGCTTCCCTTATGACATTGACTTGACTCCTAGACCTAGACTGAGTTTCATACCTACATGGAACTCTATGATAAGATGGATCATCATTCTTGGTTTTATATTTGTATCCCAAACTTTTCTTGCCCCTAGAGGGTCCTTGATTTTCTAAATCTAAGTTTTGAATTTTTGATCCCTTAAATAGATTTTCTATTCTTTTAAGGGATTTTTCCAATTTATAAAGTTTTGACCTCAAAACTTGATTTTCTATCATTACTTCCTCAAGGCTTGATTTTCTAATATTGCCTTAGTGATTTTTCTTTTTGGCCTTATTTTGGATAGGTCTACCATTAAATGATCTAAAATTTTCCTTATCCTTAGGTGTGATAGTCCTAACATGGAAGACTCTATATTTTTCCTTAGGTTTTCCATACCTCTTATTTTCATGATAAATAGCATTGAAATGATAATAATTATTTCTAGCATGCATATTATCATGATTTAAATAAGTACCATTATATAATGGTACCTTAGTCTTTTTCTTGGAGGCTCCCCCTTGATTTGAGCTCCTTCTTTTTGTCTTGGTCGGATTCTTCCCCTTTGAACATTAGTTCCGATAATGTCTCTTTTGTTTGCATGAGAAACACACAATGTGCTTCTTATCCTTTCGTACCACGAGGCCGACCTCCTTTGGCTTCTCCTTGGTCATGGGTGCCATTTCCACCTTACTTTTGACCAATTTGGGATACTTGCTCTTGTAGTGTCCTCTTTCCCTAAACTCGAAGCAAATAATATGATTTTTATTTTGACAAATTGAAATTGTTATACCTTTGCTTGTAAGAGTGGTACTTGATTCTTCTTCTTCTTCATTGACCTCGGATGATAATGTTGAAGCTTTTCTTTGATCCGATGCCAATGATAAATTTTGCTCCCCCTCAATTCTTGAAGTGGAGACTTCTTGACTTTCATCTTCGAATGTTTAGCATCTTTCAACCTCTGAATTCTCTTCTTCCAATGAACTTCCTCTTCGAATTTATCTTGATTTGGTATAGTGGAGGGATCTTCATGAAACTTGGTCAACTTGCTCCAAAGCTCCTTGACATCTTGATAGTCTCCAATTTAGCTCAAGATTATGCTTGGTAATAAATTAACCAAAATTTTGGTTACCTTATCGTTGGCCTCACACCTCTTGATTTACTCTTCATTCCATTTGGTCTTCTTGAGGAGCTTTCCTTTAGAGTTTGTTAGAGCTTTAAAACCCTCCATTAGAGCAAACCATTGCTCTATCTTCATCATGAAGAAATTTTCAATCTTTGTCTTCCAAAGATCAAAATTTACTTTGTCAAATGATGGAGGTGCCCGGATGTCATAGCCGAACTCCATTTTTGAATTTAACCATCTTGATGATAACTTCCTAAAATTAAGGTTTCTTCAATTCCTTCTTCTTCCTCTAGTTCTTGCTCTCTTGGCGATGAGTCTAAAGAAGAGCGACCTTGCACTGATACCACTTGTTAGGACCGTTAGGCGAGCTAGAGGAGGGGTGATTAGCTCCGATCTTTACTCGTTGAAGAGTTGTTACGGCGGAAGACTTGAGCAATGCTAACACCTCGATTTACTTGATATTCACCTCCTTGATATGACTAATCCAAGGAACCGCTCTTCCTCACTCTCTCATACACTATGAAATATCTCTTTCTTGAGATGAAGAAACCTCTTACAAGTTTACAAGAAAAAACACTCAAGAACAAGCAATTACAATAGAAATCTTACATGATTTATACAAATTAGCTCTCTTTGCTTTTCTTGCTTCCTTCAAGCATGGAATTGCCTCTTGATCCTTGGAAATGCAATAACACTAAGCTCCAATGCCTCACTTGAAATGGCATTGAAGAAGGTGAAGAGCGTCGAAGGAATGCCGGAGCAGTTGCACTTCAAACCTGCGTGAAAACCCTATATACCCACGATCTAGGGTTCCCTAATCGATTACTCAATCGATTACCACGTTAGACTTAGCTGTTCAACGGCTATTTTTTGAAGTTTAATCGATTAGCAATCGATTAAGACGATCTTAATCGATTGCTGAATCGATTCACCACCTCTCTGTGCTTCGCGCAATTCCACTGTAATCGATTGATCAATTGATTACCATCCTCCTTAATTGATTCCTCAATCGATTAAGAGGAGGCTGAATCAATTGCTCAATCGATTCAGCCTGCTTCTATTCTCGCAACCCAACTCTCTTAATCGATTACCCAATCGATTCATTTCTTCCTTAATCAATCACCCAATCAATTAAGAAGGTTTCTGTTCGCAAGAAATCAACGCCAATCGATTGACCCCAACCCTAACTTGTATGCACAAGTCTAGGGTTCCCTTACCTAACCCCGATCAACCGTGACCTGTTAGGACTTCCTCACCAAGTGTTCGATCAAACTTTTGACCAACTTGGATTTTCCCTTGTCTAGTTCTCAACTAAGACTTAACCTAGTTTGTTAGTAGGAGCCCTAGAGCCAATTATGTGATGATTGACTAGGGGTATTTTGTATCATATTATATCATTAATAAAGGCATGTTTGGTTATTATACTTACTTTGTATTCTGTGCCGAATGACTAAGTATAATAATGTTCTTGTATAGTAGGTTCTTATCTACATTATATCGATTGGTTGAATCGATAGTGAGATAATGTAGAGAACACTACACCAAATTATTCCTAGTCAAACATTAATATTCAGGGACAATATTAATGCATGGAGATTAGCATGTAGGTCAACTGATGACTTGAGCTCACAACTCATGGATATGTGATATCAAGTTGACACATGGGTATACATTGGAGAATGTGTACTGAATGACTCGCCATGAGAAAGTTTCATAGATTGTCATATGAGTGTCATAGACTTTCTCATGTGACTATTGGTATGAATAGTCCTTAGACCTGAAGTCACTACGGTTCCTTACATAAGGAGTTATGTACTTTGGTATCGTCAAACGTCACCCGTAACAGGGTAGACTATAAAGGCGATCACTGGGTATGTAATGAATTATGCGGAGGGATGTGAGTGATGTAGATGGGATCTATCCCTCCCATATGACGGGAGTGATATCTGTGGGCCCCTTGATCGAGTAGGACTACTGAAACGCATGGCCATGCTCAAATGAGTCAGTATGAGATATTGAGCTCATTTGTTTGAGTGAGTCTACACGGGGATCAAGAAACACATAGATTAATTGAGGATGACATGGTTATGTCTCATTGGTCAATCTAGATATCAAGGATAGAAGGACAAGGTCATACACTATCATAGTCACAGAGGTTTAGTCGGATCTCGACTTTTCTTGTTACTTGGGTAGCAATGATGCATTGCTAGATGTCGCTCATTGCTTATGTGTCTAAAAGGTTTAGGCGCATTGCCAATGTCGCGAGAACCTATTGGGCCACACACTTACGACATGATGCTTCGGGAGCCCGAGTTGGGAACTCGGGAGACCTGAGCCCGAGTGGGAACTCAAGAGGTCAGTTAGGGAGGTCTGAGCCCGAGTTGGGAACTCGGGAGTCCGAGCCCGAGTTGGGAACTCGGGAGTCCGAGCCCGAGTTGGGAACTCGGGAAGTCCGAGCCCGAGTTGGGAACTCGGGAAGGCAGATCGGGAGATCCACTCGGCAGATTGGGTCGGCACTCGGCAGACTGAGTCGGAGCTCGTCAGACTGGGTCGGAGCTCGGCAGTCGGGGTCGGGAGCTCGGCACTCGACAGACTTGGTCGGGAGACCGGTCGGAAGCCCGAGGGGCCCGATCGGGATTAAAGGGAGATTCATTAAAGTGTTTAATGAAGGGAAAAGAAAAAGATTCTTTTCTTGCATGAGAAATGATAAAGAGCCACATGAAAAGATGTGCTCTTTATCGGGAAGCCAAAGAGACACAAACCTCTTCATATTCATGGGATGAATATAAAAGAGGGTCTTATGACTTTGGATGAGGTCTTCTTCTTCCACTCCTTCTTCCCTTTCTTCTTCCCTCCCTCATCTTCCTCCTTTGGCCGAAACCCTACTGTAGGGTTCTTGGTGTTATGCGAGCTACCTCATGTTGCTAGCACAACTAAGGTAGCTCTCCCAAAGTTGAGAGATTGTGTCCGTGTGGATACGAGTAGAGGCACGGACATTTAAACATGCTTGGACGAGCGGGATAAGCAAAGGGCACGCTCCGAAGGTATACACTATAGAGAGATCTATTAGATAGATGAACATTGTACGAGTTTTCTTTCGCATGGATCGCTCGAGGGTTCTTGTTTCCGCTGCGTTTTTATGATTTTGTGCCGGGAGAACCCAACATAGTTCCCAACCAGGTTTGCCTAACCCTCGAGTTAGGTCTAGTCTTTCAGTAGACTTCTACCTTGCTAACGTGTGATCTCCTCAATCTACCTAGACTTCACCTAGTCCCACTAGATGTGCCTAGTCCCACTAAGACTTTTCTCTTGCTAGCGTGTGATATCCCCAATCCACCTGGACTTCGTACCTAGTCTCAGAGTGGGATGCCTAGTCCCACTAGGACTTTTCCCATGCCAGCATGTGATCTCCCCGATCCACCTGGACTTCACCTAGTCCCACTAGGTATGCCTAGTGCCACTAGAACTTTTCTCGTGCCAGCGCGCGATCTCCCCTATCCACTTGGACCTCACATAGTTCCACTAAGTGTGCCTAGTTCCACTAAGACTTTTCTCGTACCAACATGCGATCTCCCCAATCGACCTGGACTTCACCTAGTCCCACTAGGTGTGTCTAGTCCCACTAGAACTTTTTCTATGTCAACGTGTGATCTCTCCGATCCATCTGGACTTCACCTAGTCCCACTAGGTGTGTCTAGTCCCACTAGGTCTTTCCTAGTCAAGTCTCCAGTCAACCTTGACCCACTTGACTCACACTATATTCAAACATTATTATCAAATATCGAAACTTACATCGAAACTTAAGCTTACCAAACATAAACTCACCTGAGTCTAATCAAACTAGATAAACTCTAACCTAATAAAGATTGCACCAATAATATTGTACAATGTGGGGTGGGGGTTTAAAAAATGGTTGATTAGAGATTATTGACTTGGATTTTGAACTTAATCCAACTCATATCACATAATATACGATGAGATGTATAACAACGGTTGCCAACCAAATATGTTTGTTATCTTCTCACCTTCCGTTTTTTTATTGATGTTCTTAAACATTTTTTTGCTATTATTTATTCATATTTACTAATAACTATTTTGTTTGAATTTAAATTATAAAATTGTAATTGACGGTGATTTACAAGCATTAGGTGATTTATCAAATTCAAACGTAGTTGATACTCCATAAGTCAGGATGCATTTTTCATCTGAAGAAGAAACTTGTGAATCTAGGCACCCTGGATCTGGACAGGACCGAGGCGTTGCACGCCTGTGCGGACATGAGGCACTGTGCACCTGTGCAGACATGAGGTGTTTGGATTGAATCCAAACGTCCAGATTTGAATCCAACGCACAATATTTGAATCCAGGTGTCTGAATTTGAATCCAGCGCACAATATTTTTTTTTACTTTTTGAATTATTTAGTGATATATTATATGTATTTAGGGTTTAAAATTTTAAAATTTAAGAATTCAGTTATAATGGATTTAAAATGATAAAATTTTTCTTCTAGGGTTCAGATTTCCCTTTTAAGTTGTAGTGTTCAAGATAAAAAAAAGTTAGAAACTCATGCAATATATTATATGTATTTAGCGTTTAAAATTTTAGGATTTAAAGGTTGAGTTATAGTATATTTAAGCCAATAAAATTTTCTCTCTAGGATTTAATATTCTCTTGGGTTATAGTGTCCAAGATAAAAAAAATAAATGCTCACGTAATATATTATAAGATTAAAAAATTATTTATTTAAAAATTAAAAAAAAAATTAGACACGTAAATCACTATGGTACATAGCGTCGTGTGACATTCGTTCCATAGCAGAACTTTTATATATAGAGAGAAAATTGATATCTTGCGAGACGTAAAAAAACACATCCTATACATGTCAATTTTTTTTTTTTCATTTTTTCCAAAACTCCTCTGAAAAAATACGAAATTGCTCACCGTACACCTCACGCTTGCCGCCGCCTCCATTCGCATGCCACACGCTCAACCATCGCGCTTGCCTCCAGTCGATCGCCCACCAGCGGCCTCCAGTCGGTCGCCCACCAGCAGCATCCGACCGTCGCCCCCGAACAACAATATAACCAAGAAGGGATAGGTGAACTCGTCAGTGCGCACCGCTCGTCGCTCGTCGCTCGTCACGGCCTGTTGCCCATCGCAGCCCAGTCGCCAGAAGTCATTGCCCGTTGCCGCCTCTAGCCCAGCGTAGCCATCGGTTCAAACCTTCCTTCTTGCCCCGCCTCCAGCTCGCCACCACCCGTTATCTCCCGTCACAGTCCCCACGGGCTGGCTCGGTTGGTAAGACGTCCGGTCGCTTGTTCCGAAGGTCTCATGTTCGAGAGTCGCCAGTCGCACACGGGGTAAAAATCTGGTCTGTTGGCTTAAATTCTCTCGGCCCCAAGCACCTTATCCGACCAGTAAAACTGTGATTTGCCTCCCTCTGGACACCCATGGGGCAGGGACCAAGGGACCGCTAAGGTGACGATTCTATCTTTTTTGTTCCGTTGTCTCCCGTCGCCGCCCTTCGCCTGCCGCGCCCGACCGTCGTGCCCATCGCGCACCCGCCTCCAGCCCGGCACAATCTCTCGAGGAAGAAGACGGCGCAGTGAAGAAGACGAAAAAGGAAAGAGAAAATGATTATTTTTTTAAAATGAAAAAAAAAACAAAATCGCCGTTTGCTAGCGCGCCAGGTGATGTTGCGCATCGTAGTGCAAATTCTGTCCCGCAGGAAAACAGAATTGTGAAGTAAAATCTTAAAATCATAAAACCCTTATTCGAAACGTGCTTCATGCGAAACTTGTTCGCATGAAAAAGACAAATGCAGATCTACCAACCGTCCCATACAACCCTTATTCTAAACGAGTCTTGTTCGCATGAGAAAGACAAATTCAGATCTAGCAACCGTCCCAAAAGACTTCGAAGTGAACATGCTGATCCTCTATTAAAAAAAAATGAATATAAAGAGACTCAATTTAAAATCTTTTAAAGAAAAATTATTCTAAACTTTCTAGATACAAACGCAACTCTTTTTTCAGTCTCTGCATCAAAAAAAAATTATTTTCACAACCTATATATAAAATTTTATATGTTTCAACTACAGATTTATTGAATTATCTTTAATTTTTTCAGGTACAAATTAAAAAGTATGAAATAAAATATAATTTTTCGTAAATTCAGTATCATTTAATTAAAATCTAATATATTTTCTATCAATTCATCCTAAGTTAATTAATTGATATGAACTCCTAATCAATTTGTTAAGTAGAAAAATAATTATGCTCAATTTGACAGAAAATATACTAAATTTAAATTTAAATTTAAATACACTGCAACAACAACAACAACAACAACAAAGCCTTATCCCACTAGGTGGGGTCGGCTATATGGATCCTTTTACGCCATTGAGTTCTATCCCCTACTATATCATCATCTAGATTTAAATAAAATTTATCTTGTTTTATTGTTGCCAACCAAGTCTTTTTTGGTCTTCCTCTCCCTCTTTTAATGTGCGTATTTATCATAGTTTCACATCGTCTAACAGGGGCATTTATTGGTCTTCTAAGTACATGTCCGTACCATCTCAAACGTGTCTCCCGAAGTTTTTCTTCAATAGATGCAACTCCGACTTTCTCTCTAATACTCTCATTCCTTATTCTATCCATCCTCGTATGTCCACACATCCACCTTAACATCCTCATCTCTGCAACTTTCATCTTTTGCTCATGTGCTCGAGTCATATCCCAACATTCAGCACATTATAACATAGCAGGTCTAACTGCCGTTTTGTAGAACTTCCCTTTAAGTTTTAGAGGTACTTTACGATCACATAAGACACCCGATGCTAATCTCCATTTCAACCATCCTGCTTGTATTCTATGTAAGACATCTCTCTCAATTCCTCCATCACTTTGCAAGAACGATCCTAAATACTTAAAGTTCTCGATTTTAGACAACTCATCATCTCCTATCTTAACAATTGTTTCACTACGTCTAGCATTGCTAAACTTAAATTCCATATATTCAGTCTTTACTCTACTAAGCCTAAAACCTTTCATTTCTAGAGTTTCCCGCCAAGATTCTAGTTTAGCATTTACTCCTTCACGTGTCTCATCTATCAAAACAATATCATCTGCAAACAACATGCACCATGACACTGTATCTTGAATGTGCCTAGTGAGTTCATCCATGATTAGTGTAAAAAGATAGGGACTTAAAGCTGATCCTTGATGTAACCCTATCCTTATTGGAAATGCTTCAGTCAATCCACCTGAAGTCTTCACTCTAGTCGTTACATCTTCATACATATCTTTAATTAGGTCAATATATGTTACGCTAACGCCTCTCTTTTCTAGAATTCTCCATATAATTTCTCTTGGTACCCTATCATAAGCTTTTTCTAAATCAATAAATACCATGTGTAGATCTTTCTTTTGCTCCCGATATTTTTCAATTAATTGCCTAAGAAGATGTATAGCTTCTATTGTCGACCTTCCAGGCATGAACCCAAATTGATTTTCGGTTACCGTGGTCTCCTTCCTCAATCTTTTTTCTATTACTCTTTCCCAAAGTTTCATGGTATGACTCATTAATTTAATACCCCTATAGTTTGCACAATTTTGTATGTCTCCTTTGTTCTTATATAAGGGAACTAGACTACTTACCCTCCATTGATTAGGCATTTTTTTTGTTTTCAATATTAAATTAAATAATTTTGTAAGCCATTCAATACCTTTTTTCCCTAAACATTTCCATACCTCTATTGGGATATCATCCGGTCCCACGGCCTTTCCATTTTGCATCCCTTTCAAAGCTTGTTCTACTTCTGAAGTTTGAATTCTCCGATGAAAATTAAAATTTCTATACTCATTTGAAATACTTAAATTGCCTAAGTCAAGTTGGTCCCCCTAAACTTTCATTAAAAAGTTGATGAAAGTAAATCTTCCACCGCTCTTTTATTTCGCTATCATTTACTAGTACTCTATCGCATTCATCTTTAATACATCTTATTTGACTAAGGTCTCTTGTTTTCCTTTCTCTTGCTTTAGCTATTTTATAAATGTCTCTTTCCCCTTCTTTTGTATCTAAATTTTGATATAATCGTTCAAAAGTTTTATTTTTTACTTCATTCACTGCTTTCTTAGCCTCTTTCTTGGCTATTGTATATTTTTTTAAGTTTTCCTCGTTCTTACAAATATATAATTCCTTATAAGCCATTCGTTTTTCTTTCACTTTCTCTTGTACTTTCTCATTCCACCACCAAGATTCCTTCCTTGGTGGTGCATGCCCCTTTGACTCACCGAGTACATCCTTAGCTACTATTTTCAACTTTGATACCATCTTATCCCATGTCGTATTAGAGTCGCTATATATTTCATCTAATGCTTGTATTCCTACCTTCTCCTTCAATATGTTTTGCTTCCCATCCTTTAACTTCCACCACTTAATTCTAGGAGTCGTGTATATTTTTCCTCTATTGATATTATAACTAAGGCGTATATCTAACACTACTAATCTATGTTGGGTAGTTAAGCTTTCTCCAGGGATAACCTTACAATCTTTACAAATCTTCCTATCTCTCTTCCTAACCATAAAATAATCAATTTGTGATTTATTATTCCCACTTTTGAATGTGATCAAGTGTTCTTCTTTTTTCTTAAAAAATGTATTAGCTAGTATAAGGTCATATGCTATCGCAAAATCCAATATAGTTTTTCCTTCTTCATTTCTTGTTCCAAACCCATAACCCCCATGTACTCTCTCATATTCTTCATTTTTCGCTCCGACATGTCCATTTAGATCGCCTCCTATTAAAATCATTTCATTTGGCGGAATGTTTTGTAATACCTCATCTAAATCGCTCCAAAATCTTGATTTAGTTTCTTCATCTAATCCTACTTGAGGTGCATATATGCTAATTACGTTCACAACTTCTTTCGCCACTACTATCTTGAGAGCTATAATTCTATCCCCCTTTCTAACTACACCAACAACTTCATCTTTTAAAGAACTATCTACAAAAATACCCACTCCATTTCTTGTTTTACTCTTTCCTGTATACCATAACTTAAAACCCGAGTTCTCTATCATTTTTGCCTTCTCACCTACCCATTTTGTCTCTTGCACACACAAAATACTAATTTTTCTCCTAATCATTGTATCTACTACCTCCATTGTTTTACCAGTGAGAGTTCCTATATTCCATGTTCCAAATCTGAGACTATTACTTTTCTTATAATGTTTATTCTTAGTCCACCTATGGTGTGAGAACTCTTGCCTATTTAACACTACACCCAAGTTCTCATGGAGATGTAGCGGTCCTTGCCGAGACGTTACAGTCGGACCCTGCAACGCGAACCCTTGCATATTTAGCACTACACCCGGGTTCTGGAGATGTAGCGGTCCTTGCCGAGACGTTACAGTCGGACCCTGCAACGCGTTCCTTCCGGGGAACATCCTAGCATTAGCATAATACTTTAATGGATCCATTCATTGAGTATTTGCCATAGTTTTTTACGCTGGCTGGCAACCTAACGCAACCCTCCTCCTTTATCCGGGCTTGGGACCGGCCATGACTAGGTCGTCACAGGCGGAGTTAATTTGATAAAAAATACACTGCATTTAAAAAAATTATACTTATTACTGTATTCGAAAAAAAAAAATGATACTTAATTTGATAAAAAATATACTAAAATTTAATTATATGATACTGAATTCAGGAATAATTATATCTCCTTTTGAACTTTTTATATTTAAAAATAATAAAGAGAATTAGATAAATTAATACATATTAGATAGCTGAAGTAAATAAAATTTTACATGTAAAGAATGAAAATATTTTTTTTTTCTGATATAAGGATCGAATATAAAATTTAAGATTTAAAGTTTAAGATTCAATTGGAGATTTAAAAATAATTTACAGATCTTTTCATCACATGTTCAGGGAATTAGTAAAAAAAGACACAGACGAGTGCTGATGTAATTAAATCAGTATTTATACAATTTGTAGCCGTACTAACTGTCACTTTAAAATCAGGCTTTCTGATAGACACTCTCCTGCCCAAGAAAAAAGAAGAAATCTATGAAAAAAATCCCTTTATCAGTAGGGTTTTCTTTTCTTTTTCCTTTTTTTTCAGACGATAAACATGATTTGGAAGTCGATCAGGCTGAGGAAGGCTTGGACTTCTTCATTGGACGTGAGCTCTCAGCACTGGGAATAAATGAATCAGCTCTAACAGCAAAGGTGCTTCATGCATTTTTAATTCCTTTGTCTTGTTCTGCGACAAAAAGAACAAATATTTGAGAGAGACAATAGGCAATATAGAAGAGAAAAGATGCAACGTGGAAATCAATTGCAAATTATGGAATCTAAGAAACGAAAATTGTCGGGAAAAATAAATGAAAAATTCTCATAAGAGTATGAACTTTCCAGTACTAACAAGTGAATTTTGTCATTGTGAGACAACAAAACTGTATAATGACATTTCCTGAGAAAACAATGGCAAATTTGGGGTATTATGTTGACAATGCTACAAGCACACGTATCTTGACTAAGAATCTGCAGCAAATGAACTTCTAAAAGATATATCAACTAAAGCTAAAACAATTAAGCTGAAGAACTATCATCAGGAATGAAACAAGAAATATCATGCAATGTTACACCTACAAACAACCTGTTGAAATTAGTCCATGTACAAACTATTGAAAAACAATCATCTAGAGGATGAGATATTAGAGGTTTTAGAGCCTGACACATGTTCGCTAATTGTTGGGACAAAGGATATTGTCACTCGTATATTTTTTTATAATAAGTATTTGTTGTTCCTTTTGTGAGTTTGTTCCAAAGGATAAGCCTTCCCCAAGTTTGTTGGCTCCATGGCACAAACCTTCCCCAATTAAATTGTTCATTGCCTAATGGTCTGCTACTCACATAGAAACCTTGTAGATAATTGGGGAATATTGGTTTTGCAAGTCATTTATATTAAAAACAAGAATATAAATGCTTGTACCCACATGCCTTGTAGATACTACTTGTGTTTTCGCTCCCTTGATATGACTTGATCCACCAAGGGGATCTTTGCTCGTCTTTACTTGTGATGGCCAGTAGAGTTGGATATTTGCATTCAATTGTGCACATCAGAATAGGATGGCAACTATTCAGGCAACTCAAATAGAACATAGAATGAACCCTGAGCATGTAGGCACTTCAAAGCGTTTGGGTGCCACAATTTGTTGGATGCTCAGGGGGGAACCTTCAGGTTGCATACTAAGACCCCATCATGTAATTGAGGTGATGGGGCAACTCATGTACCTTCACTTCCTTAAGTGCATCAAAATTGCAAGTCAAATCCATGGTTCGCATTCTTCTGCATGGAATTAATATTTCACCTTCATTGTTGCCTCATCACTATCGTACATTTAGTTGGTAGGAATAGACAAACCATTCCCTATGAATTCCATGGAATAAATATTCGTACCTTTGGTTGCCAATTCCCATAGAATTGTTATTTCCTAATCATCCTTAGAGTTCCTTACTCCATTACAAGAAACACCTATTCCTCCATTCCATTGACCAAAGGATACCCATTCTTGCTCTATTTGATGTTCCAACAGCTACATATTGTAGATAAGCAAGGCAGGTCAAGCAAACCCAAACAAGCAGGGGGATTACGGTGATTGATCTGACATCATTATATGTTATAATGTCAGAACAAATTTGTATGATATTCAAATTGAATGTTACAGTTGCTTGTTTGAAATACCTAACTATATGAGAGGTAATATTTGTTTTCTTATGAACTTTATACATTAAATGATTGCATATCAAATTAGATAATATTGAAAAATAATGAAAATATAAAACCAAGGCATAAATAGCATTATTCCTCAAATGGCTTGCTGTTGCTGATGATAATGTTGTGTTTGTATTTGTAATGATATTTTTATACATTCTAATTTTCTTTTCACCTATTCTGATATTAAGGATGCAACAAATGTCAAATTTTTGATCAGCCAATCCCAGTAGGTGTCCCAAACGTCTAACATTCTATGTTGCTCAGTTGTGCATTGGTTGGATGTCTATTGGCTGTATAACACGAACTAGTTGGTGATTAATCAAGATTTCCTTCTGATGTTCAGCTTGCAGATTGCTTGGATGCCTAGGCTGCTGGGCAATCACTCAAATGCCCAACAAGATCACTAGTTAAAAACAATCAAAACCATCAAGCTCCAATCAGTAACCTTGCCCAGAAAAAATAAAACACACAACTAATTTGCCTGTCTTCCAAAGCTGAACAATATTATGGAATTCACGGGTCCATACTACTAGATAAAAAAAACACCACAATAAGTATTACAAAATAGAAAGATACAAAAGTATCTTGAAAATTGCAGAGCGTTAAACAAGTCCGAAGAATAGTAGAAGATTGCAGAGCCTAAATACCTTGATATGGTAAACAGGATGCAGTTGGTTGTGGATGCAATCTTCTACTATTCTTCGGACTTGTTTTAGACCCTTAAATGAACCCATGGCTGCTACTGTGTTCCCCTAGTCAATTTGTAAACTTTTTGTTAGGAACATAAAGAATTTAAATTAGTAGGAAACTGCACATGAAGAATAGCACCTGAACCAATATGTAGCAACCAGTCAAGATTTCAATGGCCTATAACACAAATTACCAGTGTAAGCCAATTTAACAAGTTAAGAGAATAAACTACTTCAGGATTGCTAATGAAGTTTACATATCAATCAAATTTATTACTACCGTGCATGCCTTTAGAGTAGATAGGTTGGGTCCTAAAAGGCATTCCCTCCGCTTTACAAAACGTTCCTGGAAAAATAAAAAATGACTTAATAAGTTATGAAGCTAAAGCATGTAGAATTAACGTCTAGGTAGTGAAGCCTATAATGACAACCAACTACTGATATATTGTGAAGCTAAACATGTGCAATTAACTATCAAGTCGGGGAGAACATAGATGGCAACAAACCATATTTGACTATGAATAACAATAGCATCATAGAATAACTTTGAAAATGCACCTAAAATAAGTTACTAATAGTTACAACTTCACATGAGGAATCAGATTAACCTAAATATTTCATGCTCTTTAAATTGTACTAATTGTCGAGAAGCATGCTATAAAACTGTCCAAACAACCACTTAGATAAAGTAAGCTGACATGATTTTCAATACTATCACTATTAGCCAAAGTTTGATTCTCAAAATACAAATTTATCAAACTCAATATAAAAGGGAAGGAAAAAAACTAATTGTTATCTGGTACAAGAAGAAAAACTAACTATTTATCCTTAGAACTAGGTGAATAAAGAATCGTGTTAAAGAATTAATTCTCCTTTCTTCTTATAGTGTTACACTGTTGGAATATTTAGCAGAATATTCATTGGAATATGTGGTAAATCACTCTATTTTGGAAGAAAATGAACTTATTTCTTTTTTATTTTTGATTCCTTTTTGAATTAATTCTTTCCTTTATTCTTTATCTTTTTAATTTGTAGCTAAATATTATGGCCTCCGTGCCTAATCATTTTCCCTTTTTCTTCTACGAACAAAGTTGTATATATATATCTGTTAAATTATTTGAATAAGTGATATGAATATTTTCTCATAATCAATTTCATGATATCAGAGCCATACAAAATATCCCTCTTTGTTTTTCCCTTGATCTTCGTATCTCTTCGAATAATGAGCTTGGAGACTAGCATGGAAAAGAATGTGTCTTCATCTAGCACATCCAAACCAGTCAATTCATCCGTGATCGCAGCACCCTTTGGAGAAGGATCATCGCTGCAGATCACAAGTCATAAGTTGGATGGCAAAAACTTTCTTCAATGGTCTCAATCTGTTTTGTTGGTGATCAGAGGAAGGGGGAAACTTGGCTACATCAATGGTGAGATTTAACATCCAAGCATAGAGGACCCAATTTTCCCAAGTTGGGAACTCAATAACTCACTTGTTATGACATGGTTGATCAACTCAATGGAGCCACATGTCAGTCATACATATTTATTCCTACAAACTGCCAAAGCAATTTGGGATGCGGTGAAGGAGAATTATTCAAATCTCGAAAACTGATCACAAGTCTTCGAGATAAAGAATAAACTCAAGGATATTCGACAAGGTAATCTCGATATCATTGAATATTATAATGCATTGCAAACACTTTGGCAGGAATTAGATATGCATTATGAGGCAGATTGGGGTGATTTAGAAGACAACATGAAGTTTAAGAAGCATCTAGAAAAAGAACACTTGTACAAGTTTCTGGCTGGACTCAACAAGGAACTTGACGAAGTTCATGGACGAAATCTTGGTCGAAGACCTCTACCTTTGCAGAAGTGTGACGTGAAGCAAGCAGGCATCAAGTCATGCTTGGTGTTAAAAAGGGTCCTCATGAAAGTCCTATAAATGAAAGATCTATAGACAATAGTGGATTTGTTGCAAAAAGGAATGTTAGCCGATCTATTGGAGATCAGATATTCAATTTACGTCTGCAATGTTCTCAGTGAAATTAACTAGGTCATACTCCGGAAAGGTATTGGGATCTCTATGGGAAACATGCAAAACAATTGAAACAAAGTCAATCCAAAGATTTCCAAACAACTGTAGAGGAGTCAGACGAGTCAACCAACTCAAGGGTGTTTGTAAACAAGGATCACTTCGAGCAACTGTGTAAACTATTAAACCAGCAAAATATAAATAATTCCAACAGTGCAACAAGCAATTTTGCTCACCAAGGTACTGCTCTTTGTATACAAAAACAAACTCCTGGATATTTGATTCTGGTGCATCATGTCATATGCAGGTAATCCATCTTTATTTCACACCCAGACACCATGTGATAAGATCTCTCGGGTAAAAATAGCAAATGAACCGTCTCTTCAATTGTTGGAAAAGGCTCCGTTCTTTTGTCAGATTCCCTTTTTCTGCATTTTGTACGTTATGCTTCCAAGTTAGGATACAACTTGGTTCAATTAGCAAGCTAACTTATGATCTTGACTGCATTGCTAAGTTTCCTGCCACTTCTTGTCAATTACAGGAGCAGGGATAAGAGAGGATGATTGACATTGCTAAGGAGGATGGTGGCTTTACTATTTTGAGAATGATGATCACGTGGAGAGGCAAGCTACTATGGCCGAGAATAATTTTTTCCTGTTTCCAATAAGGATGAAATAATGTGGCATTGTAGGTTAGGCCACCCTAATTTTCATTATCTTAAAGGCTTATTTCCACATTAATTTATCAATAAGAATTCTAGTTCTTTTACTTGTGTCTTATCAATTAGCCAAACACACAAGAACATCATTTCCATCCAAACCATACAAAGAGTCTCATTCATAGTGACATTTGGGATCTTCTCGAGTACCAAATATCACAGGTACTAGATGGTTCATTACATTCATTGATGATCACACTTGAGTATGTTGGGTCTATCTTTTCAAAGAAAAATCAGAGGTTGTAAAAATTTTCCAAAGCTTTTGCTCTATGGTAAAAATCAATTTCAAACCTCAATCAAAGTCCTAAGGACAGATAATGAAAACGAATATTTTCATTCTGTCCTAGGAGAGTATCTAGCAACTAATGACATCATTCATCAAAGTTCTTGCACTGACACACCACAACAAAATGGTATAGCAGAATACTTAGGTTGCTAGAGCCCTTATGTTCACTATGTATGTTCCTAAATATCTTTGGGGTGAAGCTATCTTAATTGCCTCACATCTTATAAATCGTATATGCCTTCAAAAGTTTTCAAATTCAAAATTCCCATGTCTATTCTTCTTCAAACCTATCCATCATTCCAGTTCTCCTCTATTTCCCTTAAAATCTTTGGTTGTACAACATTTGTTCATGTTCATGCCCAAAATCGTTCAAAACTCGATCCAAAACCAATCAAGTGTGTTTTCATTGGGTATTCTCCCACACAAAAGGGTTATAAATGTTACTCACCTTCACTTTGTTGAGTGTTTGTGCCAATGGATGCCACCTTTCATGAATATGAATCATTTTCCCCAAAACCCCACCTTCAGGGGGAGATGCTAGAAATAGATGAGTCTTGGGAAGAACTTAATCCTCAATCATTAACTTTGTCGCCACCTTCCTTATCCAACATAGATGAGCTTATGATCACAATTAGAACAAGGATTGGAAACAGAAAAAGAAAATCCTCAGATTCCTCGGCTACTTGCTTATGATGTCCTCTCTTGAGTATTGAACCCTCCGGTAGCAAAGTAAATGAGGATTTGGGGTCAGATTTAATCATACCCATTGCTTTTAGAAAAGGTATAAGATCATGTACTCAACATCCCATCTCAAAATTTATTTCATATGAGAAATTATCGTCTAGGTTTTCAGCCTTCACTACTACTTTGACAAAAATTGAGATACCAAGAGATATTAAGGAGGTTCTTGTAGATCCAAAATGGAGATTAGCGGTTCAAGAAGAAATGGAAGCCTTGGAGAAGATTCGTACACGGGAAATTCTAGAATTGCCTAATGGAAAGGAAACAGTTGGATGCAAGTGGGTATTCACAGTTGAATTTAATGTTGATGGAGTATTAACTGATACAAAGCAAAACTCTTGCGACGGGATTCACTCAAACATATGGTTTAGACTACAATGAAACATTTTCTCCGGTAGCTAAACTCAATTCGATTAGAGTTCTCTTATCACTAGCAGTAAACCTTGATTGGCCTCTTCAACAGTTAGATATAAAAAATGCATTTTTAAATGTAGATTTACATGAAGTGTATGTGGATCCTCCTTCAGGTTTTTAAAAAGGGGATAAGTTGGTGTGTCAATTAAGCAAATCACTTTATGGCTTGAAGCAATCACCAAGAGAATGGTTTGAAAAGTTTAGTTGAGTTGTAAAAGGTCGAGGATTTCTCCAAGCACAATCAAATCATACTTTATTTTACAAACACTCTAAGAATGGGAGAAGAGTCATTCTTATAGTATATGTGGATGATATAATTATTATTGGTGATGATCATACCAAGATACAATGATTGAATAGGTATTTGGCAAGTGAATTTGAATTAAAAGATTTAGATGCACTCAAATACTTCTTAGGTATGGAAGTTGCTTAAAGTAATGCAGGAATTGTTGTTTCTCAAGGGAAACATATACTTGATCTTTTAAGAGAGATAGATATGTTGGGGTGCAAGCTGAGACACCTATGAAGCCTAATGTTAAACTAGGGTTTTAAGGTGGAAAGGAGGTTAATCGAGAGCAACATCAAAGACTAAAGATTTGCTGATAAGCTTATTTATCTATCACATACTTGTCCTGATATAGCCTTTGCAGTAACTGTTGTTAGTCAGTTTATGCATGTCCCTAAGGAAAGACACCTTGAGACAGTCTACAAAATTTTAAAATATCTAAAAGGCACCCCTGGAAACGGTTTATTTTTCAAGAAACAAGATCACAGAATCGTAGAAATTTATACTGATGTTGATTGGGCAGACTCCTCTATAGACAAGAAATCAACTTCCAGATATTGCGCATATGTTTTGGGCAACTTAGTGACATGGAGAAGTAAAAAACAATCAGTAGTGGCTCAAAGCAGTGTAGTAGCAGAATTTTGAAAACTTGCACATGGGATATGTGAAGGGATATGGTTTTGAAGATTATCGGAAGAATTGAAGTTCTCTAATGACTCTCCTGTGATGTTTTACTATGATAATCAAGCTTCGCATTGCTCACAGTTCAATTCATCATGAGCAAACAATGCATGTAGAAGTGGAGTCATTTTATCAAGGAAAAAATTGATAAAGGAATTATTCGCATGATATACATTCCAACTAAAGAACAGGTTGCAGAAATCCTAAGGAAAAGTCTTCAAAAGTCAATGTTTGAAACTATGGTAAACAAGCTAGAAATGACAAATATTTACATTCTAGCTTGAGGGGGACTGTTGGAATATTTAGCAGAATATTCATTGGAATGTGGTAAATCACTCTATTTTGGAAGAAGATGAACTTATTTATTTTTTATTTTTTGATTTCTTTTTTATTAGTTCTTTCATTTATTGTTTATCTTTTTTTGGTAGCTAAATATTATGGCCCATGTGCCTAATCATTTTCCTTTTTTCTTCCGCTGACAAAGTTGTGTATATGTGTGTTAAATTATTTGAATAAGTGATATGAATATTTTCTCCTAATCAATTTCATACACAAACACAAGCCATGGGATGCAACACAAAGGTGTACTTAGATACTTGAGTGAAGAGTTTCAGAAGTGAAGATTTTCACCCTCTGACAGCACTATAGAACAGAATAGCTCTAAACTGCCAACCAGGCATCATTAAAATTCCAATATGGTATCAAAAGGAAGGACAAGCAAGAACCCAACTGAATATTAAATAAAATATTATAGAAAAATATATATATTATCAATAAGAACATTCTGCAATGGGGAACCAGTTGCTGAAAGTGGTTGCACATAAGCTAGCATTGAAGTGATATGAAAGTCACCTCATTTCAAATTGCAAAAGAAAAAAAGAAGGTTAATAATTTACAAAGTTAACACACAAATTACCTTGTTGCACATGAGGTTCCCAATCTTAATAACATCACATTGCATCTCATCGTTAAGGATTTTGATTGCCTGAGAAGGACCAGTAATTAGGCAAACAAGAAAAGTTCTATTTAAAAAAAAACTATTAGAAATTTATCGACATTCAATTCCAGGGGAAAAGTTCTACAACAAAAGAGGGAATGCTGATGCAAGGATAGAAATGACCACAGCTAATCTTGTTGAATAACTAGCTTGCTCTGTCAAAGAATCTGAAGCATGACCTAATGAAGAATGCATACCTGAGGTGGAGGGACACTACGTGAAAGAAGCTTAATTAAATCCCTAGCTTTCATGATAACGTAGGGATCCTTAGTTTTTCGAGTTGTTGAAACCGTCATTGATCCTTCAACCTAACGTAAAACAACGACAAAGATCCATAAAACGGTAAAATCACTAGATAGCACAAAACAAGATGGAATGAGAAACTACCCAAATATAGGAACCAAATATTTCTTTGATAAAATTTACATGAAAAACGAGTATAAAGTTTAATGGCTCACCAGATTAAGTTCACACGAGACCCCATATTCTTTCAATGCACTTTTCACCATAGGCCATGCTTGTTGCAATTCAAAATTGTAAGCGTCTCAGTTTGCAGAGAGATTTAACCAAAATTTGTTCGGAGAATAAGCGGCAATGCCTCAGCTATTAGGACAGCAAGTCAACAATAACACAGATGACGAGCGAATAAGCAAGGCGCTGTCGAAATAGAAGGTGAGCATCATACCCCGGTACTGAGGGAAAAGGGTGGAGAAGGAACTGACTTCGAGCATGCCAGACTCGTTCCACGAAGGGTCGAATTTCTCGATCTTCCAGTGGTCGATGTTGGGGTCCTCATCCCAAGGTTTGGGTTGTCATGCTTCCCCTTGTTGTTCTTGGTCATCGTTATAGCGGCTGATGCTTCTCCTCCGCCGAAGTCTTCCATGGACGTACTCGATTTCGACTGAAAGCGGCGGTGCAGATGGCGGCCGAGAGAAGAAGCCCGTTTTATTAATTGGATCGGGAACCGAAATATAAAAATTCATTGTTCGCGAAACGGTTCATGATAGTTTTACCCAAAATCCCTAATTTTATGTTTATCATGTAGCGCAGTTTTTTTTTTCCCCCTTTTACATCAATTTTCATTTTGCTCCCTGTAAATTGGTGACGAAACAATTAAAAGTATATAATAATATAGAAATTATATAAATATTAAATTGCTTATTCAAAAATTAGAAAGAGACAAAAGAGACATTTAGAAATAAAAAGAACCACATCTAATCTAGAATTTTTGCACTTTTCTTCATAATATTATTCAGACTTGTTTTCTGTTAATGAAATAGGCTTAAGCAATTTATTTTTAGTTATTTAAAAAAATTTACACTAAAATTGTGTCGGCTTCAGCAACTTCGGAATCTCTCTGCATTGCAGAAACGGATCAGCAACTCAAAATCACAATAAAAGGAAATTACTTCCTGCTTTTTGTTTACATATCTGTCTGTTTCTAATCCATCAGCTGTCTATGATTAACTTTGTTTCAAATCTATTAACGAAGAAGCAACAATAATGGAGGAAGCACGGACTCCACGTGGAGTTGTAAGAGTTAATTTACGGAATGATTAAAATATAGATATTATCATTTTAAAATTGAAAAATTAAAATTTAATAAAATGTGTCCATCCTCTTTATATGTTGACCATTATTCCGAAAGAAATCGACATCGATGGTCAATCATCAAAGTCCAACCCACGTGGATATTGACGGGAGAGGATGAACTCTGTACTCTGCGAGATCAATATGAGCGTTAGGGGAATACGGTGGAGGTTGTCCGGTAGAGCCCACTCCGACGTTTAAGTCAGTGTCTCGATGAAGAGAAGGAGTAGCAAGTAAAAAAAATATACGAGCAACGAAGAGAGCATAACCCTCTTACCAGAGGGGTTGGACTACCTTTTATACCTGTAGCGGCAGATTTGACGTCTCCCCATGATCTATGTCACGTCCCCCCTCTTCGGCGGTTATTGGATAGTTTTTGAAACGGTCCACGGCGTTATTACGTGTTTCGACCCGTTGCGGCATTTAAGGATCATGATGATTTCGCGTTAATGGGGATGTTTATCCATAGATCCGAGAAAAGATGGGGGATCGGTACTTGAGGTCGAATGCTACTCGGGCTCCGCTTCCCAAGGTGATCTCGGGATCTTCTGGCCCGGGCGATCACGGGCGCTCTATTTTTTCGAGGTGATATCGGGATCCGATTTCCCGGGATGATTCCGGAAAGGGTTTTCTAATCTGGTCTTCCAGGGCGTATCTCCCGAGAGGGGCCCTGGAGACTTTCTTCCCGAGAGTGTCCAGAGAAGTCGTTCAAATTCGTCACATTTTGTCACGTAACTTTTCAATGTCACGGATTATTTAACCTCATCTATCATAATATTTCGATCAGTACTTCATGATTTATCTTTATATTAATTTTCTTTATATTAATTTTGGGATGAATTAATAGAGACGTTGAGTAGGGAAAAATTATCTTTCGCCACCGTGCAAGTGCAAGTGGAGTTTAGCTGGACTAGAAAAAACAATTGCCTCGCTTGTCTACTTGCGTCCTACATCCGGAAGGTTCAAATGGCCATGCGGTCTGACTCACACCTCACCCAACGGGAGTCAAAATCATGTGTTAAACTGGATGGAAATCCTCTTCAGCCGTGCACGAGATTAACTGGAAAGTACCACCATATTGCTGCAACTCCGTGCTAGATTGGGGTGGCATAATTGGACGGAGGATCTTCGGACACGCATGAGACGCGACCACTTGGAGAAAGAACAAGGAACTTGCACCGAAGCAGACGCAAGCATCCGCCCAACTGGTGGTCTGGTGGACCAGCGCCTCGCCTTCGAATCAATTTGCGTGGAGAGAATATTACAAATTAAAAAGATAACAAGATAAACATGCTGACAAAGATATAAAATAAAGGAAAGGTAAAGCACTGTTGTGAAGGGTCTGATTCCCGGTTGAACGGGCGACCGGGCCGGTCTGAGTTTAAAAAGACGGGTGAGTGTTACAGCACCAATTGGCTTTGGTTGGAAAGCTTCGGGTGGCCTTTAAATTGCATTGCCTCATGGTCTCGAACGACAAACGAGACGACAGACCTAGGGCAGTGAGGCACAGCCGGGGGCCGGGTCATTGCTTCGCATCCCCTTTCCTTGCTTCCTGGAGAACCGAACAAGTGCAGACGGGATCCATGGAGAAGGGGCCGGTGATTTCGACTGGCGGAAGGTTCGTGATCGAGGCGGAGGCAGCGGAAGCGCTGGCCAAGGAGGCGGGCGTCACGGCAGTGAGGGAGCTCGTACCCCTCCTCGTCCCCGCGGCCAAGCTGATGGCGCGACCCCCCATCTCCCGCTTCTCCGTCGGCGCCGTCGGGTTGGGCGCCACCGGCCGCATCTTTGTCGGCGTCAACGTCGAGTTCCCCGGCCTCCCGCTTCATCACTCCGTCCATGCCGAGCAGTTCCTGGTGGCCAACGCAGCTGCGCACGGTGAGTCCGCGATCCTGTACATCGCCGTCTCCTCCTTCCCTTGTGGCCACTGCCGCCAGTTCCTCCAGGAGATCCGTGGCGCCGGGGAGATCCAGATCCTGGTCACCTCCGACGCTGACCCCGCCTTCCGCCCCCTGTCCTCCCTCCTGCCCCACCCTTTCGGCCCCCACGATCTCCTCCCCAAGGGCGCGCCGCGCCTCCTCGAGCCGCACGAAAACGATCTCGGCGCCCTAGATCGCAATGGGGGCGGAGGAGGCGCCGATTTGGGGCAGAGGATGCGGGAGGCCGCGGAGGCGGCGGCTAGGGCATCGCACGCGCCGTACTCCGGGTGCGCCGCGGGATTCTCGGTGGCCGACGGAAAGGGAAGGGTGTACGCCGGGTCCTACGTGGAGTCGGCCGCGTACAACCCTAGCCTCGGCCCCGTCCAGGCAGCGATGATCTCCTGCCTGGCCGCTGGCGGCGGGGGCGAGGGAGAGGTCGTCGGGAAGGGGATCATGGAGGCGGTCCTTGTGGAGAAGAAGGCCGCGGCGGTGTCCCACGAGGCGACTGCGAGGATCTTCCTCGCGGCCGCGTCGCCGGCCGCGCGCCTCGAGGTGTTCCGCTTCGATTCCTCCGCCGCAGAGTGACTGCGTGCCGGCGGTGACGATGGTCCATAAATATTAATTAACGGTCACGGTTCCATGGCATATATCAAGGATCATACTATGTTGTAAGACGAAATTGGATCGTTTAGGATGTGTGGTATCATTTTTACTTTAATACTATATTATATGTGTTGTGTATTCCCTCTTGTTTTCCTTATTCGTTCGATGGAGCGAAAATCTCATAATAATTAATGAATACGGTGTGACAAAAGTTATTTTAGTTGATAGAAAATGGTGAAATGGTCATCTTGATAGATTCGTTCAAATGATCCCTTCTATTTGAAAGAGAGGTCGATGGTTGTTAATCTACGGTATTGATAAGTTCTATAAAAAAAATATTTCTTCGTTGACAGTAGAGAAATCTCTTACACTTTGAAAGCACACAAAAAGATTAGGACAATAAATGTAGAGTTGTTGTTTTTTCTGGACTCAAGGGGTCTATTTATAGCTCTTGCACAAATTTATCTATTATTGACGTGACATATCTCGAGCTCCTGTAGTGAATAGGGGTGTCTGAGTTTTGGTTAACGTTGATCCACCGCGCAACGGCTGAAGATCGATAGAATTTGTTCTCGGACGCTCAAGTTGCAATCGAGCGTCGATATGGTTCGGCGTTTGAGTCCACTTGGTACCTGTATGGCGGGGCACACGAATTGACTCGGACACATGTTTCGTTTGGTTCTGATCGGCCTTTGATTGACCAATCTTCTAGCGCTCCTAAATGATTTATGATAATTTGAAGTTGAGCTCACCCGAACACAACTTTCGACATTCTCCTCGAACAGTATTTCTCTCGGGCTTCTCCTTCTTCGGACGTCGCGCACGACCTTCTTATCCGCCGATGTACTCTTTCACAATTTTCTCATTCCTCAAATACACCGAGCATGTCAGCTCACTTCCAATGTCATCATTCTCGATCGCCGCATCTTCTACTCAACTTCTTGTGTTTTTAAGTTCATGCACACTTAAATACAAGATATCATAAATATACAAAATCTTATTTGACTTGGTTAATCACGTCAAAATCAATCCCGGAGTATTTATAGATTTCACCTAAAAATAACAACAAGGAAAAATTGAAGTAATCGACAGAATATTTCATACCTTTGAAGAATAGACATCAAGTCTATTAATTTCGGGTATAAAACAACTGTATCAGTTTGTGTAGGTAAATGTTTCTGTAACCGGGTTATATGTTGAACTTGTCTGGCTTATACGATTAATTATATAGTTATTTATTTATAGAGAGATAAAATTAATAAATCAAACAGCATAAATGTTGTTTTAGTGGAAGGTTTAAAAGAGGGTAAGAAACAAACAAAACAATAAATAAATAAAGGGGGACAGCTATTGAAGGGAAGCCGATGCATCGGAGAAGCTTTAGCGTACAAGCAACTGAAGCAAGTAATCACACCACAGCCCTGCAAGGAATGTCCTATCGCTCTCACTCTCACTCTCACTCAATGGATGATTTAAGATAATAGACGGCTTTCTCCAATAATGTGTATTATTTACTCATAATGATGGCGATGGGACATTGTCACGTGACCAAAGATAATTGACAACGTGATTAACAAACATATATTTAAAACTAACGTAATTTTACTTTAAATATACAAATACATGAGAGAGATTTTGATGATGAAGCTAAAGGTATAGTAAGAGTGATCCATTTTGATAGAGAAAAATAAGGACAATGAGCAAACTAATTAATTTGGTTGACTAGTAAGTCAATTAAAATAATTATATAGTCTTCCTTATTCATGCTTCTTTTCCATCACTTTCTTAAGTCAAGTTATTATATTAAATCATGAATATATATATTTTTTTTCTAAAGGTCAATGCGCCTTTATTCCATGTTTGATTATCGAGAAATAGTAAAGTTAATTATATCTATTAATAAAGATTAAATTTAATCGAAGATAGAGTAATTATATATGAATTTTAAAGTTAATTTATTTGTAAGACTTACTTGGCTTTTAATTGGAATTAAATATATAATTAATTAATTAATAATAAATATGATTGAGTCCTAATTGTCTATATGTTCACTTCCTATAATGAGTCTTTGCGTTGATGAGAGTTCTTCTTTGTGAATGAGTTCATGCTATAAAACATGTCTCCCTCTTTACATAATTTTCTTATTTGTATAAAATAAATAAAAATAGTTTGACTATGTGCAAGTTCTCTTGGCTCTTTATTATTTTAAAAATATTTTTGGATTTAGTTCTTCGAATGAAGTGCTCATACAGATTTATTCAAATGATCAACATTCTTATATCCGTTCCATATTAGGAAAAATTTTCTTTTATATACCATAACTTAAATTTAAATATTAAAAATTTTAATTATTCAGGTAAGATTTAACCATTATGGTAGACTCTTGACTCATTATTGCAAGAGAGGATTTTTTTTCTCTCTCTAATCCAACAAAAAGAGAAGACACTTTTAGAATACAACTCATTCTCAGTTAAAAAATGTTTATATAAATCTCCACTTTGATAAATAAATAAATTTGAATGCAATTAGACTTAAACTTCGCTCAGGACTTATTTGTAATGTAGTCTTAGTCCTAGTGATAAACTGAAAGAGTAAATAAAAAATAAAAAGATTCAAAGGATTAAAATGATAATTTCAACACACAATTTGAACACGGTTACAACCCACACTTTGATCCACTTCATCTTTCTCTTGCGAAGTCGATGCCCCCACACCGTGGCCAATCAATTGCACTCGAGGCGGCCCGGTGGGATCTGGGTGGGCAACTGCAGGTCTGCTAGAATTGGTGATATTGTGGGTCGCCATTCGTCCAGGTTCCTGCATCTCTCTCGTCAATTTTCTCCTTCCCGATTGCTTTCTCCTGCCCAACTCTGAATTTTCCTCTTCCCTATTGCAAAGGTTGCTTTTGTCACCTGCTTAATCGCTACCTCAAAGAGGAAATGCCCTTCTCAGTTCTCCAAAGGTTGGTTTTTCTCTGCCAATTGTTGCTCAATTTCTCATTTTCATGGTACGTGGAGATTGGGGAAGAGAGGCCTACTTTAATGGGTTTTATGCTGGCATTTGACTTGGACCGACTTGTGGTTTTCCAACCATGAGTGATGCTGGCTTAGTTCTTTGTTGGCCCCAGCTTATGGCTCGTGTGTGGTCTAGGGTTTGTCTTGAGGGAGTTACTTCCATAGCGCGAAGTACAATTTTCATTTCTTGCATACATTGGAACATTGAGGGCATTCTGTCAGATGTTTGTTGGCTAAAAAACTCTAAGTTTGATGATGATTCTGTTAATTGAATATATATCCTGTAGTTATGGTATGATATGACGAATGGGCTGTGTTTGGATATAAGGACATATTTTGGCATAAGGAACTACATTAATCATTGTGAAGTTTTCCTCATGCCCCTTGCTATGCTCTTGGCATTTGTACACGTGAGTCATATTGATCGAGCGCCTTAGTTGAGGAAGCTTTTTGTCAGTCTACTGTATGCGTCACACCCTTTCTCTTATAACTTAGCAATTGAAAATTTGCAATGGATGAAGTGATTGTACAGTGGCCTTTGAGGGTTATCACTGGAATTTATGTTGTGTACTTTCTTGTTTGTATTTTCCATGTATGTTAAGTGGCATTCAACTTTATTTGTTGAAAACCTATCAAGCACAAGCTATGTTGAGCTCAATCAAACTCAAAAAATCACCTGTATGCTCGTTTGTTAAGTGGTGTCAAGCTCAAGTAGAGGTTTAGCTTATAGTTAGGGCCAAGCACATGTCCCCCTACTAAGATTGAACAAGTTCAACTGAGTTATGTAATAAAACTTAGGTTATAGACTAGGTATTGAACATGCTATATGTAAGATTGAACAAATAAATCCAAGTTTTAAAATGACAATCTTTTTTATAAGATTAAATGACATAATGCTATGGTCATACTAATAAATTTGATAAAAAGTATTTAAATGGTCATAACAATACTAATTAAAATTTGATATCTCCTATAAGCCTTCAAGTACACATTTCCTTTGTATATTACATCATTTTGGTTGGTTTTTAAAACATATCTATGGTTAACATGAGAAAAACACCACCAACAAAAAAAAGTAAATAGTTGTGTGAGGCCTTGACTACGTATGTTACCTGGACTTGACAAATCCTACCTGATAGTGTTGACACAACACAAAATTGGTATGGGTATCCAGTAGTGAATAGGTACTGGGATGGGAGAAAGGCTGGTCAAATTTTTTCTTTAGCTCACCCTGAGATTTTGCAAAAAAGAAACCTAGGGCAAGGAGACAATTAAGATATGTGACAAGAGAATATAGGATGTGAAAAGTAGTAGTGGCGGCAATGTGAAAAGTAGTAGTGAACTAAGTGGTAGTGGATACCCTCAATTGACAGCAACAATCCTTTTTGTTATTGTTTCATGAAGTGTATGTAAAATATAGATATTCAATTTATGCATAAAACTTCTAGGCCGTATATTATATTTGCGCAACTACTCAAATGAGCTTAGTTCATGAACATTCATGTAAATGAACTTGAATTCATGAAGTGCTCATGAGCATTACAGTTTACAGCATTTATTTGCAGGCATTAAATGAACCAAGCTTAGTTTAGTTCATGTTAATCTATTTGTGGGCACTAAATCTAGGTATGTGAATGAAGAAGAGTTATAAAGTACAATTGTTTATTCTTTTCATTTGAAATAGTTTAAACTTTGAGAAAGTTGGGCTATTTATAATTAATTGGGCGATGTTTTTGTCCACTCTGAAAAAAATTACTGTATCGGTGTTCGTGTTCTTATTCAAAAATTTGCCCCTACACATAAAATATCCCACACTTCTTGCTATATCCTAGTCACGCTTTCTTGATTTGGATTTTAATAGGCATTTTACAGGCTAGTATTTTAAGCTATGATTTATATTCTAGAATCTGTGCAACTTTGAATCATAATTGAAGGAAATTCTCATTTTTTTTTCCTCTATCATTCAGCATAATTTAGTCAAGTAATTGGAAGCACAATATCACTTTTAACATGATCACAAATATACAAAAAACATAGTTGTTGCCATAATGTCGCCAAGGCTAGTTAAATCGACAGAGATTGAAGCTGCTAATGCTGATGAAGATATCAGTGATACCCAGAGGTTGAATACACTATGGCCACTTGATCAAGTGGATCCTAAGAAGGCTAAGTTTCCATGCTGCATAGTCTGGACTCCTCTTCCGATAGTTTCATGGTTGGCACCTTATATTGGCCATGTTGGAATTGGTCGTGAAGATGGGAAAGTTTTGGATTTTGCTGGTTCAAATTTTGTGAATGTGGACAATTTTGCATATGGTGCTGTTGCCAGATATCTTCAACTTGACAGGGAACAGGTACATTTTTTTTTTTCTAATTTATGTAAGATTTGGGTTTTATTTCTAGTTTAGGAATCAACTCCAATGTACTCAAGTGTAATTGTGCTGTTTATTCTGATTTTTGCATAATCCCACCATCCATCACTAACTTTTTGTGAGAATGTTCATCAAAATATAACATACCTAGTTTGAGATAGTTGAAAGGGATACAAAAAACCGTAAGAACTTGAATAACATCCTGAATCAACCTACATAGGGAGTACTGTCGTTTAGTTTATTTACCTTTTGAAATTCCATGTTATCAAGTTATGTTTAAGTTCACTTGGCATTTGTTTTGTAAGACTGAGAAACAATTGGTGATACTTAAATTATTGTCTGTTTTCACATAGAATAATGCTTCTTTTAGATAGATAACATTATCTTGATTTCTTAATGGATTTTTGCATCATCTTGTGATCATTAGCTTCACAACAATATGTATCATGTAAGTAACACGACGGGTTGGCAGGGGTGCTGAGGGTGAGCAAATCGTCTTTTGTTGCCATGTAAGTAACATGTTGACATACTGGCTTACTTGCACATTTTGTGCTGCAAGTATGATGCTGTCTAGCCATCCGAGAAGGAGATTCCTCCTCTTGCATCATTTTCATGAATGCCCATGCTTTTCTCAGTGTGATTTGCTCAAAATCACAAAAACTATCAAGTTGGTGACACGCAATGCCTATGCAAGTCATTTCTAAGCATTCCGCTTCTATCTCGCTTTTCCATGATTTTTCAGTTTTGAGATTAATCCAGGTTTATGCAATATGATGTTAAATGCCCAAGTAATAGTGGCATATTAGAGAAAACTAATTCTAGATTGTTGGATGGTGTGGCAGTGCTGTTTTCCACCGAATTTATCGGCACATACATGTAAGCAGTCGTACAGACACGCCGAACAAGGGACTGCAATCTCATGGGACGACTCACTACAATCAAACATGCAGCACTTCCAGCACAAATACTACAACCTCTTCACCTGCAACTGCCATGTCTTCGTCGCTGCCTGCCTGAATCAGCTGGCTTATCGCGGTTCTCTGCACTGGAACATGTTAAACGTGGCAGCTCTCATCCTCTGGAAAGGGCAGTGGGTGGATGGCATGTCAGTCTTCAGATCGTTCTCCCCCTTCACAGCAGTGCTTATCGTAGGGATCTTGATGGCCGGCTGGCCGTTCCTGGTTGGAATGGCGGCATTTTCTTCTCTCCTGATTGGGTGGTTCATCGTCGGGACTTACTGCATTAAGATTTCAGATTGATATCGGTCGGCCTTTTGGGTAGGGCCACGAAGCTTCTTCTAATTTAGACGATAAACAGTCTGTAGTAGTTAAGGGACGCTTTAGTTTGTATTTTTCATAGTTCGTTTTTGTTTTCATTTTTTGAAAAAAAAATGATTTTCTGAAAAATATATTTGATTTATATTTTTTATGTCTTTTTTTTTTAAAAAGTATTATTTTTTAGAAAATTAGCGAATTAAATAAAATTATTTTTCAAAACATAAAAAATTATGATTTTTAGAAAATGAAAATCGACAATGAGTAAACCAAATCCAGCCTTAAAATTTGTTTGTTGCTACACTGCTTTGAAATAAATGTTATTTGTGAGGCTCTAGGAAAAAATTTATTTAAGACTTCAATATTATTTTAAAAAATAAATAATATTCTTTTTAAAAAATAGTTTTTATATAAAATATTGTTAGAAATATTTAATTTTATTAGTAAAATTTAAAATTACAATTTATATATTATAAAAGATTATTTTTTCAATTGAAAATAGTAACAAAATAGGTCATGTAGTAATAATTTTATTTTAGATTAAAACTTACTTTTTTATTAGTAAATTTAAAAAATAATTTTTTATGTTAAATTTTCAAGCATAATTTATTAAAAAATAATATATTTATCTAATGAATAGGGATGGATGAAGTATTTTAGATTTTGAAGGCTAAGTTTAGGTTTGGGTTGATCGGGTTGACGTATTTCTCAGTTATGTGATAATTTGCTCCATGTCGCAAGATAACATCTGCGACCAACAACCCAAACTCTTTCTCCACCTTCTAGGAGTGTAGCCTTTTTAATCCTATAGTAGATCCACGATTACTAATAAACATGTTTAATTAAATAAAAAAGTTAAATTTTGGTAACAAAATATTAAAATACTAACTAATTTGACAATGAATAATAAATTCTTATAATACTATTAATATATATTTTAATTATTATTTAATATTTTTAAATGATAAATTTTAACTCCGATAAAAGTAAGTTTTAACACTGATAAAATTATTATTGTGTGATCTAAAGTTAATAAGTTCAAATAGTAAATATAATCACCGCATGTAATAGTCCTTTTCTTGGAATCCCGCATTAGCAGGAGTTTCATGCAAAAACAATACAAATATAATCTAAACAAAGAGAAGGAAAGAGAGACAAGAGAAAGAAGAAAATAAACGATGGTTAGATAATTGTATTCATAAAATTTAGAGTTTACATATGGAAAGAAGATATATATATAGACAAATAATAACAAATTTAAAAGACTAATTCTACCCTAGATAAAATCTATCGTTATATAATAATTTTTTATTATATACTAACATCTCCTCTCAAACTCACGGTGCTTTAACAAAAAATATTGAGAGTTTGTTAACCAGAAACTGAAAACGTGCAGCGGAATGTGCCTTGGTGAGCAAGTCTGCAATTTGCATAGAAGATGAGATAAATAACAAAGTAATGATGTCATTTTGATAAAGATGTCGAGTGAGATGACAATCAGTCTAGATATGCTTGATGCGTTCATAAAAATAGAATTGTGAGCAATTTGAATGACATTAAAGTTGTTACAATGCATAGGAATAGGGTCCGAGAGAAAAACACCCATATCAACAAGTAACTAACGTAACCAAATAATTTCAACAGTAGTAGAGATCATAGCATGATATTCTACTTCGGTAAAAGAATGAGAGATAATATTTTACTTTTTACTCTTCCAAGATATAAGAAAATTTTCCAAGAAAATATAAAATCCTGTGGTAGACTTACGATCAATATAATCACCACCCCAATCTGCATCTAATAGGCACGCAATTCTAATGTAGAAGTGGAAGGATAAAGAAGACTATGAAACTGGGTACCTCGAAGATATCGAAGAATGCGAAGCACAACTCCCCAATATACTGAAGTGGGAGAAGCAACCAACTGGCTAACAACCTATACAACATAAGAAATGTCAGGTCTAGTGATGGATAAATACACTAGATTACCAACTAAAGTACAATCTAATAAAGGATTTGGCAAGGGAACATCATCAGTCGAAGAGTACCGAGCATTAATCTCAAGCGGAGTATCCACAATATGAGTGTCAGATAGATGAGCTTGCTTTAGAATGTCACCAATATATTTGGATTGTGAGAAAAATAACCACGAGGATAATAAACTACTTCAAGTCCCAAAAAATAATGCAAAAGACCCAAATCTTTCATTTCAACTCACGAATCAAATATAGTTTCAATTCTTCTACTCCACTTATATTATCCCCTGTAATAGTCATGTCATCAACATAAAGAGAGAGTAACGTGAGACCTGACGAAGTACAACGAATAAAAAGAGTAGAGTCATGCTGACTAGGAAGAAAGTCAAGAGATCTAATAACAATAGAGAACTTGTCAAACCAAGCTCGAGGAGCTTGTTTAAGGCCATAAAGAGCTCTTTTTAGTTTGCAAACTTCACCAGGATTGTAAGTAACACATGGGGAGCTGATGACTATAATCTGTATGAGTGTCAATCATGCAAATAACATCATTAGAAGAAGAGATGCTAGGGTGGTTTACTTGTGGTGAAACATAAGACGACATATCATCGAAGTCTGTGCAAAAAGGATTAATACGAGTGAGATCAGATTTTCTAAGATTAGGAGTGTTAGAGGAAATGAAATAGAATAAAATGTGTTCAAGAAAAATAACATGGCGTGAGACATAAAGTTTTTGACTAACTGAATCATAACATCAATATCCTGACCCTTGCCATAGCCAAGGAAAACACAAAGAGCGACCGAGAGCTAAGCCTACTACGTTCAACATGAGGACGGATGACAAAATATATGGATCCAAAAACTCTTAAGACAGAATAATCAGGAATACAACTATATAATTTTTCAAAAGGAGGTAAACCAGATGTAATAGCAGATGAAAATTTATTGATAGAATGAACTACAGTAAGAATATCTCCCCCCAAAACTCACTAGGAACATACAAAGACAACAAGATATAACGTGCAGTTTTAACAATATATCTATGTTTTTTTTCAGCGACATCATTTTGTTCAGGAATATCAGTACAAGAACTTTGATGAAGTGTACCATCTGAGGCAAGTAGTTCAGAAAAAAGATTATATGTATATTCACCACCCAAATCAGATCGGAAATATTTAATAACAATATTTATTGAGTTTTTACCATGGCATGAAACATATGATAGATATCAAGGAAATCAGAACGATATTTCATAAAATAGACCTAAGTGTAGCGAGTACAATCTTCAATAAAGGAAATGTAGTAACATGATCCACCAGGTGTACGAATCGAAGATTGACCCCAGACATCAGAATGAACTAATTCAAACAGTGCAAGAGAAACAGAGAGACTTCTATAGAAAGGTAAGACAGAGAATTTTGCTAATTTGCAATCACAACAATCTGAAATATCATGAGTTTGTAATTTTCCTAAATTTCCTTTAGAAGCTAAGTATTTCAATCTAGAAGAAGAAACATGTCCAAGATGAAAATGCCACAAATAAAAATCAGAAGAAGCAGAGTTTAACCGAAAGAAAGATAAATCAACACTGGATGCTGCAACATTTAAAACTTTTAGTTGTTCTAATACATATAGTTCTCTATCTATGGCTTATCCTAATATGCTTCTGAGACGCGGATCTTGCACATAATAAGAAGATGAAGTAAAAGAAACTAAGAAACCAGAATCACATAATTGACCAACCGAGACAAGATTCAAAGTAAGATTAAGAATGTGATATACATTAGACAGAGACAAATTAGATGTAGAAATAGAGCCAACACCAGCTAATGACATAGGAGAACCATCTGCAGTCATGACCGACACAGAAGGAGAAGAATTTATAGATACAAAAGAATTGACATTAGACGACATATGATACGATGCTCTAGAAACAAGGATCCAGATAGTGGAAGGTATACCTGTGTACCATTATAGGGCAATCCTTTGTGAGAAGAAGTAGACATGACATGTGGATGAGATGCAAGAAACTTTTAAAACTGTTCGACAATAGCTATAATTGTGGCATTGGATGATTGAGTCACTCTAGAGTCTGTAGGAGGAACTACTGCTGTCATGTTGGATACTCCAAATTTAAAGAATCATTATTGTGATTAACTATCGGATTTTCAAAGAGAAGACAAAATCAATAATCATATTTTTCAGTCGTAAGGTAGATTTAAAGAATTCAAAATCGATCTCCACCGTTCAAAATGTAGCCCATGACATAGAAAATGCTGAAGAAACTTCATAATGATTGACCTTCAGAATTTGAAAATCATAAATTTCGACGATGGTATTGTGATCCTTCCAAAATCATTTTTTTCGATTCGGCAGGACTGTGCTCTGATACCATGAAAATAATACAAATAAAATTTAAAACCGATACAAAGAGATGGAGAGAGACAAGAGAAAGAAGAAAATAAACAACGGTTAGATAATTATATTCATAAAACTTAGGTTTACATATGAAAAGAAGATATATATAGATAAGTAATAATAAATTTAAAAACTAATTCTATCTTAGACAAATTCTACCCTTATATAAATAATTTTTTATTATATATTAACATCATCATCGAGCTATTTTTTTTTATCAATTTTAATCTCAATAAATTATCAATCAAATTTAATTAGTCAAAAAAATTTAGTTGGTAAACATTAACGATGAATTATATTAAAAAACAAAAAGAGTATGGAAAATAGATTGTGGAGAAGTAAGAGTATAATGATAATGGTATAAAAAAAAATAGAGAGAAATAAAAGTATAATATTAAATATACTTTTGCCTTCAAAAGTTTTTTTATAAAAAAATATCAATTAATAATCAATAAATATTTTTAATTTATTAATCAAACTTAATTTTTTAATTAAATTAAATTTTTATTAATAAAAAATAAAAAAAATCTAAATCAAATTTTAATAACAAATAAAAATAAATTCCCATCCAAATTAAACTTTAACATTAAAAAATTTAAATTATCAATTAAATTTAATGACTTTGATTAGTAAAACATTAAAAACAATCAAATTTAATTTTACTCTATAAAAAATTAATCAAATCTAAAAAATTAAAAAATATTGATTAAATCTAATTCAACTAGTAAAAAAACTAAAATATGAAAATAAATTTGATTATAATTTTAAGTATTTACTATCAAACATATATATTTCTTGGGGGCAGCCTGAGCTATCGTTCGAGTCGACGAGCTAAAACCATTTTTTTTCCTGCTGTTTCATATCAATGGCAAAATAGTTTGTATACATAGACGTCCTATGATGACAGTGCTAAATCTGCTGCGATCTCGGGAGCAACTCGAACTATCGTTCGAGTCAACGAGCTAAAACCATTGTTTTTTCTTATACATAGACGTGTTTGCCTATGCATGAAAGAGCTGCCATCTTCTCGAGTAGTCGTGAGATGTATTAAAAAACCAATTAACAAGAGTGGATAAGGTCGTATGAGATTTAGAGGAAGTTTTATTTTACCTCGTTGACCGTTGCTATTGTCGTTAAACTAACAATAGCAAAAAAGAAATGTGAGGTAACCCGTAAACTAACCAAAAATAAATTGTAGTGGGTATTTCGCAAAAAATGAAATTTAGAAGGTAAAATGAAAGAGTAATGATTGGGACAGTGAATTTGGGACAGTGAATGAGACAGTGAATGACGTGCAATTATTGTGTACACGTCCGATCGCCGATCGGACACCACCGATGGTCTCTGATTATCGTCCTGAATCAAACTATACCTTCAGAGGACGGTGAACTCGTCAGGATCGCCGGCAACGGTGAACCTATCGAAATCGACGGTCAATGATGCGAGATCGCAATTGCGGCGATCCCCGACGGGTTCACCGTGCCCCCCAGGGTATAGTTTGGTTCGGGACGGCGGCCGAAGGCCGCCGGTAGTGTCCGATCGACGATCGAACGTGTATACAATAATTACCAAGTTATTTACTGTCCCATTCATTGTCCCAAATTCATTGTCCCTATCATCACTCAAAATGAAAATAACTAGCAAAGTCGAACCGCATTGCTTGACGCAGTTGGATCTGGTATCATGGAAATATTTGACGGTTGAGATGGTTTCATAATTCCTAATCCGAAACATCATGCCAACCATTTAGCCACACGTGTCGTCCTCGAGCTTGCACCGTTGCACGCTTCCACACTCTCGCGGGCCCCGCTGTTCCCTCCCCTCCCATCGGCCTCTACTGGCTCAGCCACAGACGATGTGTTCCATATCCATCGGCCAGCCACTAGGGCGGAGGCGGAGGCGGAGGCGGAGGGAGGAGCAGCCATTCCAGCGCAGCCCTACAACGAGTCGGCGATGCCAGGCACCATCCAAGTCTCAGGTTGCTCTTCCTCCCAAGAAATCCGATCTCTTGTCGTGCCATTTGCACCTCAGTATCTTACTCAATTGCAGTTCTCGAGTTGGTGGAACCCCCTTCTTCTACTTCGCCGACGGCGAAGACGAAGTCTTTCTCTTTGAAAGGTATGTTGGTTCCTCTTCCCTTTCGGGTTTCTTTTTGTATGCTACCCTCGTATCCCTTTCGTCTTTCGTGCTCATGCGCTTTCGCTGCAGTTTCCTCGGGGAAGAGAGAATATCAAACAATGGTCAGCGGGGAACTCTCACTGTGAGCATTCCTTTTGAAAGTCTCTTTTCTCTTCTTCACTTGAATGGTTACTTAACAAAGCCCTCTTTAACCACTGTTAACATTTCTTGATCTGTGCGCTTGGTAGTTTCCTTTGATCAGTTATTTTCTTTGTGTTAGTAAAAACAAATGAAATCTTAAGATACTAATCCTATTTGATCCTGCGTGCAGCCCTGTTGTTTCTCTGAGAGAGAATCTAGTAGTCATGCTATACGGTTCAGATGGGAAGTTGATGTCTCAAGCAGGTGAAATTCATTGATGTATTTGATTTCTAATTACCAACTCGATGGCTGTATCCAACTAAATGCTAACCAGAAGTTTTATGTCACTTGGAAGAATTCAAGACCATTTCAGTGGTTGAAAAGGGGAGATTAGACAGTTCTTTTACTCTTGAAGATGGTAGCATTGTCAATGTGACACTGAGATTCTTACTTAGCAAAGAGGAACAATTAAGGGTCCATGAACTAGTACGATAATCTCAAGACTTTCCGTCGTTTGCTTTTATGATACTTAAATCTTTTTGAGGAATATTCTGATGCTTCATCTCAAACTCGGTTATCATGTTTCTTAAGAGAAATTTTAAACTCAGAAGGAAGCACCCGGAGTTGCATGATGAAGACCTTGAGAAAAATGTCAATGGTAATGCAGTTATTCTTTTGTGAATATCCACTGGATTGCGTTAGACCTTTTCTTTGTTTGATTGACAAGCTGCAGGAGAGAAAGCTAGGATAGCTAATAATGCAGAACTTAAGAAGGAGAGACATGAGTTTACTCAGTCAATGCATGCTGGCCAAGTTATGTATCCAGTCTACATTCAATCAAAATTTTCTTTTTGAACCACCTTGATTTTATTGTTCTACAATAGATTCAGCAACTTAAGATAAAAACAATCTTGAATCAGCATATGCCATTCTAGCTATATTAGCTAGAGAATTTGCAAAATGGTTATCATCCCTGATAGGGATGAACATCCCGGGGTGGACACGTGGCACGGGGAAGCTACGTGGCAGGGCCCGTCGAACCAGAGCCCCGAGGTTAGACTGGCAATCGGGCTCCTGAGACTACCTCGGGAGAATGGAGAAAGCCCCCGAGTAACCGGAAATCGGGCTCCCGAGACTATCTCGGGAAAATGGATGAAGGCCTCGAGGTCAGCTCGAGAGATGAGACTCCGAGACTGACTCGGGAGGTGGAGCAGCCCAAAGATCAACATAAGAGTCAGAAAGCCCGACTTCAAGTAGCCGTTCCTCCTTCCATAACAGAAAGTCATCGGATAATTATTGTCCGCAACGCACGGTAATTAAGGCCTTAATGATCGCAACGGCCGTTACCAAAAGATAGAATATCTATCAAGTAACCGATGATTAAGGAACGTGGAGGAGAACGTGGGGACACGTGTGATAAAGACCTCAGGTATATAAGATGTCTCGGCATCCAGGTAAGGGGGTAAGCTTTCCGAACTAATAGAAAAACTTGATTCCTCGTTGTCCTCCGAAAAGAGATAAGATTCCTGACTTGAGCGTCGGAGAGGGCTCCGCCGGAAAATCTCCCGGTGCGGTCCCTTTAACGCTCGTGTTAATCTCGCAGGGCGTGGACATCTTCTCCTCGTCACCGTCGTCGTGGGCTGCGCTTTGGTGACTGGCCATCCCTGTCGTTCGCTTCCGGAACCATCCCTATTTTATATATATCCATTTAGTGCCATTAAGGTAAAACAATCTTGAATTAGATTTCATAAATCCATGGACAGGTCTCCATTCTGTTCAGGATTTCAATAAGAGTGACGCAATATACTTTCAACAAATTTCAATCTCTATTTTGAGAAAAAATATGCCTGAAGCGCAGCCCGATATTCAGCAATAGGCGGATTCGATGCTATTCCAGTGAATGTGCCTGCTGCAATCCTTATCCCATTCAAATAACAGAGAAGACTAAAAATCCAACATTTGGATCTATTTGAACAACCCCTCAGGTCCACAGAAAAGTTTCAAATTAGCATGATTGTTATTGTTGAATTTGCAGTAGAGGTTGAAAGTAATCCCTTTAGGGTAAGAGAGGTAATCTTTGGCAGTTGCTGCAATTCCATACCAAAGGACAAGTGGGATATGGTGCTTGTTGAATAATCATTCATTTCTATCGATCTAAATAAATCATGTTTTTCTAATTAGAGCAAGTGATGCATCATTGATTTCACAAACCATTTACATGGATACCAACTAATCAAGACCTGGAATTTGTGTTATATATAAAAAAAGAAGTCCCATAACAAGGTTGCAATATGACATTTAAAAGAAATAAATGCTCATGGTAATTTGTCTCACAGAAATTTTTTATTCTCACTGCAGATGGTCCATCAAGCACCGCATTGTCTGCAGATACTGAAAAATACTCGCTTAGAACTGAAAGCTATGAACAAAATGGAGTAGATGGAGGACTAAAGACAAAGTTAGCCAAAGGAAGTGCTAAGAAAAGAGATGTTTTCCAAGAGGATAGTTCAGATCTTCAAAGGGAGCATGAAGCAATCCCAGCATCAGCAAGTGCTGCTGAGGAAACTACTAAGAAAACCACTACCTTCCCTCCTAAACTGGAAGATCAAAGAAGTGACAAAAGCTCATTGTCAAGAAGACCAATACACAACGTGAAGACAATGATTAGTGTTTTTGAAAGTAAACCATCTGAGGTACTCATAGTTTTATGTTTGATCTGTTGGACCTGTATCCATGAAAATGTCTTTTATTGAAACTTTAAATTCTTTCAAACTGTTTGCGCTGTAGGGACTGCAGCATAATGTTAGCTCTAACATATCACTTGTTAGCAAGAATCAGCAGGAAGGCTCTTTGAAGAGAATCTCATCTGAAGAAAGTATTGAGAAAAAATTCATTTCTCAAACAATGGCAAAATCATTTTCTACAGAGATGCTGTCTGATATTGACTTGCAAAATGACCAAAGGTTTCGCAGACCACATCTCTTGAAGAAACAAGATGAAAAACAGCACTTAGATAAAGCTACTAAGCTGGAAGCTATGGCAAAAAAACCCCATTTTTCGGACTTTGATCAAAAGGTCAAGAATACAGGATCAGGTAAGCTCAATGCTATTGATATAAAAAAATTGTAAAAGCACATATGCAGATTCCCTACATGTTCCAACATCTAAGCTTTTAAAAGAAAGTTAAGTCTAAAACTATTTTGAATAAAACAATCTTGTATGAATTTGCAGAGATTGTAAAAGGTATGGCAGATGTTTACTTTTTCAAGGCAAGACAAGATTCTTCTGTAGAATTCCAACCCAAGGTTCCTGGTGCAAGTGTGGGAATGAAATCTGATATTCTGCAGAAGGATGTCAATGATTTGGATGCAGATAACTCAAACACTACTTCAGATTATTATCTCCCTTTTGATGACAAAGAGACACTTCATTCAAGTGTTAGAACAAAGCCTTTTGAATCTAAAACTATTAAGGAGAGAAAATATAGTGTTTCCACTGAGTTTAAGTTAAATCATAACTTGGGTAAGAATCCAGCCTCTGAAAATTCTGATGATAAGCTCCCGAGGGTAGATCAAGAATATGTTGGAAAATCCAAGATCACTGAGAATATTGGAAATGATGTCAAGCTAGTTATGCATGGAACTGACAATCAAAATAAAGGTCATGGCTTTTTGAAGGGAAGTGAGCAGTCAAGAAATACATTCAATCAGCCTTTTGATATTGATAATCCTTGTAGTACAAGGACAGACCAAGAGTTTTTCTACTGTAGATTCTGCAGTGGCGATTGTAGCAATCAAGTAGCTTCTTGGACTTTATCTAAATCAAGAGAACTCCTATTTACTCGAACTGAACAATATGTGTTCGATACATTTGGCATATGGGTTCCACGGAATTTATGCATTACCACAGGGAGTAAACAACTAAGGACTCTCCTTGAAAGTTGCCAGATTTGTCATGGATCATTCTCCATAGAGGAAAAGATAAGAGCAGAAGCCCATGAAAAGGTTCGGGTTCCTAAACTCTTACCTCAGCCTTCTTTTGTATTAATTAATTAGCATGCTGGTAAACTTTGGGCTTTCATAATGGAATACTAATTAAGGCACCTTCTATCCTTCTGGTTATGCTTCAACAAACAATGCTAGATAGAACACTCCCACCTTTGGTCCAGTCCTTGATTAACCAACACGCCATGAGTTAATTCGCCTAATATGCGCTACTAAGCAAATTTCTATAGCTTAAAGTTGTGACGTTTTTTCCTTTTGAAAAAATCTAACCAAGGTGGAGAAATCTTTCTAGGTTAAGTTGGCAAATCTTTAAACTCAAAACAATATGTGAAGGTGCTAGTCTAGATGTTCTTTACTAACACACTTATGCACACATGGATTGCTTGGAATTATATGTAAATGCAATAAGACTTAAAAGTTGAAAAGTTCAATATGATTCTTATTAATAATTGCATTAACATGATCTAATAACTTTAAAATAAATAAACAATTTTAATTTTTGCTAGTTATAAAAAATTAAAGTTGACGCCTGTGACCTAAAAGGTCACGATTCGAGTCTTGGAGACAACCTCTTACAAAGTAAGTAAGGCTGCGTACAATAGACCCTTCCCTGGATTCCGCATGATGGGAGCTTCATGCACCAGGTTGCCCTTTTTAGTTATAAAGATATGAAAATGTAGGTTTAACTTCAGAGAATTTGAACTGAATAATTTAAAATGTAGTAGAATTACAAGTGAAGGAAGTCAACAAGGAATGTTGTGTAGGAATGTGATAATTATAATTACATGTGCATACCTACTCATAATCCACACAAATAAGAGTTAATACCTCAATTTAATATAGCCTTCTTAAATGTAACACAACTTTATTTTTATCTAATCTAGTACAACCTTCAAGCTTATTATTAAGATCTAGAGCATCTGTTAATGGGTCATTCGGTCTTCAATTAAATGATGGTGTGGCATCCGCTCGACATGTTGCCATGTATACTATTTTAGATTTAAAATTTGTCCTCGGGGCTATGGTGCAGCAGTAGGGCGACTAGTCACTATCCTAAACATCACGGTTCGATCCCTAGATACGGCGTATTTTGCAAAAATTTTTCCTCCATATGGGGTGTGAACTCTGGGACGCTGGGCTTCTAGACCGTCCATCGCAAGCGCTTCCGATTTACCCTGGTGACCGGTGGGAAACTTCCGTGGGTCAGGCCGGTCATCCCAGGTTCGTCTGCTACCTGGTCCAACATGTATACTATTTTAGATACTTGTGTGGGTGAAATCGGTTCCATGCTGATTTATCACCTCTAATATCTGCTTCAACAGTTCAAACTTGGACCCAATTAAAAATCTAAAAGATTGATTTTATCCATGGAGGCAGTAGGCATTCAAAACAGTGTTTTGCACACATGCAATATATGGCACACCATCATTTTAACAGAGACGAGACGATTACTTGCATGATAAGCTTTAACCCGAAACTTAAACATTAAGCTATACAACGACAATAACCAAGTCTTATCCACTGGGCAGGTCGGTTAACATTAAGCCATATTAGATAAAAATGAAACGTCGTAGCAACAACTATAGATCACAGATTAATGCAACTATTCCCCTCTTGGTTTGACATCACTGACAGCCATCCATGTGGCTATTATCATCCTTGCAGGTAAGATTGTGGAAACTACGTATAGCCTACCCATATGCTAGCCACAATTATAAATGCTTACCAAATGCAGCCAGAGCTACATATACACTCCCACTTTCACATAAGTGGTGGTACTGAGTGTCTTCTCAAAGATAGGAACCATGTGGTATTCTGGTGGCGTTCGTCTGCAACTAACATTCCCCACCAACCTATTTTTTGGGATATATTTCTCTTTTGCTTCATTTTTTTTCCCTATCCTAATCACTAACTTCAGAACTAACTGGCAATTTGTAAATGGTGGATTTCAAGCAACAGGTATCCTGTGAAAGAATAACTTATTTTGATATCATAAAACATTGTAGGAAAAATTGTCAAGTGATTCATCTGTTGCAGCGACGCTGAGTGAGCATATTTGTTATAGCCCCCCAAAATTGGGCCCTGAAGATGTTGGCGCTTTAAACTTAAACGGAAGACTGCTTGCCCAGGTATCTTAAACACCCTCACAGGGAGTTCTGAACTGAATTTAATTATCTATCTTGATCAAATGCAAAGTGTGTTTTATTTGACTTATTCCGGAACAACAGAAAAGCAGGGAAAGAAAAAGAAATTTCAAGAATGTAGTTTCCAAATAAGACAAACATCATATTTGTGATTCAACTTTTGTTTATAAAAAAAAATATAGAAAAAATGACTCTTTACTTGTCCTCGTTTTTTTTTCTTGTTACCTTCTTTTACAGGGAGTACGAGTCATTATTGTGATCGTTGCCTGTGGGACACTTCTGCTGGGAACCCGATAGAGCAAATATGAGGTCCTAAACTACTACTGCAAAAGATTAACTAACTTAGAATACTGCAACTGTCTTTTTTTTTCTTTCTTTGTATAATAATTATTATATTCTTATTTTAAGAAAAGTTGTAATCTTTTTTACATTAATTTGTCACTTGTTAAATATATAATTATAAATTCTTGTGTAATGATTTATATTAAGTTTTGTTAAGTTTGGATTACATGTAAGTAGGGTCTTATCTTTATTAGTGGACAATGACTGCAAATCTACGTAATTAAATGTTTCTTTTATTTTTTAATTGGAAACACAGTGATGAATGCCAGAGTCGTCTTGAATGGCATATCAACACACTTATTCTTAACTTGGAAACTGCAAGGACTCCTCAGTGGATCCATTTTTGGACAAAAATAGTATCTACCAAATCTGACAAAAAAGGTTCTCTGTGTGGCGTAGGGAAAGTTGCTTTTTTCCCCTTCTTTTAAATCTAATATAATTGATCCGGTCCGTGATCGTAGATGAACCACCAATGAGGATGCTGGTGATGGGTCGGAGGTCTCCTATGCAGGTCTTTGTAGTAAGTAGAGAGGATTAGAATAGAGATCAAAGTGGATTTTGGCGTAGTCACTCTTACGTTCAAGTCAATTTTGGTGATCGGAGATGGAAGGAAAAATACTATCTTGTTTTTGAAAGAAGTGACTGGAATTGCATGTGCATACTTGTGCTCGCGAGGGTGAGCTCTCTTTTATACCCGTATCCTAGCGGAGCCCACGTTCTCTATTTGTCCCATGTTCGGGTTGAGTGACAAGGGTCTTGGAGTTGGGAGTCAAGCATTGAGTGGTGTCAGCCTCGGAATAGATAGTCGAGTGGTGTTGCTCTCGGAGTTGGGTGCTGAGTGGCGTTGGTTCGGGAGTTGGATGATGACTGGTGTTGGTCCTGGAGTCGGGAGTTGGGTGTCGAGTGGTGTTGGTCCTGGCGTCGGGGGTTGGGTGTCAAGTGACATTGTTCCTAGAGATGGGAGTCAGGCGTCGAGTGACGTTGGTTCCAGAGTGGATCCGCATATGATGTGAGTCTAACTAGATTTGGACATAACTCGAAGGGCCAACACTCCAGTCTTGCCTTGACCAGGCTCATCATGTTAAATATGGCATTTTGGAAACCGATCTAGAGATCTTTCGAGAATTTTCCGAAAAGGTTAGGGCATTTTTTTTTTTTTTTTTTTTTTTTTTTTTTTTTTTTTTTTTTTTTCAGAAAACATAGTTTTGGAAACTGGAGAATGAAAAAATATTTAGAAAAAAAAATTTTCGAAAAAAAAAAAATGCACAAAAACGTTAGCGGCTAGCTTCGAATTAGACCTAAGTTGAGGGTTAATTGATAAAAGACCCAAGTTAAGGATGAGATCGTAAATAATCAAACTCCAAAGGCTTATTTGTAAAACCTCCATTACTTAAGAAACCAAGCTCTTTTCTTCCTTCGCCGATCACAGCCAGAGCATTTCTGTTTCTTCCTCAATCTCACCTCTTTGCTTCTCTTCTCCACCACATCTCCGCTCAATGTCGATTTCCTCCCCTTCTCTGTTCGAACGATACCGCCGAGACCACCACAGAGCCAACGACGGCTACCACCTTCGTTGCCTCCTTCATTGTCCTTGATGCAAGGAGTGGAGTGGTATAGCCGGTTGATCGAGGGTTCTTGGGTGATCTAGCTTTGCTTAATTTCTACGATCGGTTGCTCTCTCTGGCACTCATTGAAGGTAAGAGTTAGTTCTCTTAGTGATGAGTTTAGATGAGGATCTTGTGCTACATTTGAGGAAAGATCTAGATTTATTTAGGGTAAAGTTATTCAATCATTGCGTACCTTGGTTTCTTTGCCAGTTTTCCTTCCTTTTCTTCTTGATCCAGTGATGTGTAGACGTTCGATTGTTTTGGGTGGAATGAGTTCTTTGTGGGTCTGTGATCCTCTGATTTTGTTGTTGAGATTTTTGTTTGGGTAATGGATTTGGTTTTCCGATGTTATCGTGAGCGTTGATTTCTGATTTTATTTTGATCTTGAATGAGATTTAGAATTAATTCGTGTTTAGCCTATGGATGGGTTTTCGATTGGTGGAGATTTCTTTAGGAACTTTGTTTAGATGTGTTTTGGTGTTCATCTGGATAATGAGCTGTTAGTTTGATATGTTTGCTGTGGAATGTTTTGGGATGAGGATCATACGAGGTTTTAGAGTTGAATTTAGATTGAGTAACTTCTGATTTGAGCATATTTTCAATGTTGTGTGGACTTGGATTAATCTTGGACAATTGATGTGTAGCTCTGTTTTGCTGTCATGAGCTCTTCCTTGCGTAGAACTCTGATCTGGAATTTTTAGATGCTTCTCGAATTCCTTTGCCATGAGTTTCCAAGGTGTGTGTGTATTGTATTGGAGTCTGTTTTGGTGTCGAGCTATTGCCGTAACCAACTTGGTTTCTGTGATGAGGCTGCCGTGAGCATTGTTTTGATGATTTTGAGTTTATTTCGATTCCTGTTAGATGAATATCGATTAGGTATGTAGGAAGGTTGCTTTGCTTTGAATTCTTCTCATTTAGATTCTTGTACTTGCTTTGTAGAGTTTCCTACTACTCAGACTTGTTTTGGTTTGGTCTTGTCCTTGTGATGAGTGTGGGTTGTGCCATGAGTTACAACTCTTGGAAATAACCCTTGTACTGCATTGGGTCTTGATCTAGTTGGGATTGGGTTCGTTATCCGGCCTACGGTGGAGCTAGATTTTGATTAGCTGTTTAGTTTATATACTAGTAGCTAAAAACTGTGTTTTTATACAAGGCGTTGATTTGGTACGGACGGGTGAACACGAGGTTCTCTTTGGACACGGACTTCGCATTTGGAGGCAGGTACTTCTAAGTATCTTTTAGATATTGTCACAGTTTTTATGCATAGTTGGTTATAGATAGCAGTAGGGTTATATTTATTTCCTGCTTCCGTATATTTACGTTTGATACTAGCTGCTTGATTATATGATAGTTTTATTTCTATACTACTTTGAGGTTGGACCTCCTTACTCTTATTTGCCGTATATGTTGTTGTATATTTTTGATTAGAGATATGACACCTTATACCCAACACTAGGGCTAATATATAGTGCATGGTTATTCTTAGACCTCTACATATCATGTTGATGATTGAAGGATTACTTAGGTGGGTGTTGCATAGGATAGTGTCATGTATCAACCCTGCATATGCATGGACTGGCGGCACAGAGCTCCCAGTCATGTGGTTGAGACATGCCGTCAGTCATGCTTTGGTGTTTTGACATAGGCGACGACACAGGATTCCCAGTCATGTGGTTGAGACATGCCGTCAGTCATGCTTTGGTGTTTTGACATAGGCGACGACACAGGTTCCCAGTCATGTGGTTGAGACATGTCGTTAATCATGCCGTGATCATGATCTGCACACAATGCCAAACGCGAGTAGTGGCTACAGGAGGGTGCGTACAGTTGCCCTATCGAGACTCCATACGGTTACTTTGGAGTAGTGGTTCCGGTGTGTCGTAGTAGTCAAGACCCCTCCTACTGTGTGCAGTTGTTCTGTCGTGTGTCTGCTCGGTCACTCATGGATAGTGATGTCGGAGCGTGGTAGCAGACAATAGTGGTATAGAGAGCTGTTGGCTTCCCTTTTTGGCTTTGGGTATGTGTCATGATGGGTTGTGTGACCCGCGAGCAGTTGGCTCCTCCTTGTTGGTTTAGGGGTACATGTCATGATGGGTTGTGGGACCCGTGAGCAGTTGGCTCCCCACTTACTAGTTTTGGGGTTATGATTGTTGGAGCAGTTGGTTCTCTATCATCCTGTTCACTCGGTCACCCAGTGTAGGGGTAGCTGGAGTGCATACAGATATCATGTGCACATGATGCATCATTGCATGGTTGTTGTTGTTTGCATTATTGCATTGGCTCGTACTTGCTGCATCTGATTACAACAAATATCTGACTTACACATTTAGGAGGTATGTTTATATAGTCTGGTGACCCTACATTGCTCATATGGTATTCAGACTTTTATATCTTTAGGTTAGTTTGACTCTGGTATATATCATTTATTCGGTATTTTAGTTTAGCATTTCCTATCTCTATACTTGAGACTCTTGTCAGCTTACTCTTACTGCTAGTATAATTTACTATGCATATCAGATATATGTATTCGCTGAGTTATTTGGACTCACACCATTAACCTTGTTTTTATATCAGGATGATCGTCGGGAGTGCCCGGTAGCCTGTCCCAGTTCTTCAGTGTCGAGGTGATTCGTGTTTGTCTTGGGTTGTATTTGACGATATATTGTATTTCTGTTTGCATATTTTGGTTTGTTTTCGCTGTGTTGTGGATTGTATTTTTGTGTGCTATGGAGGCCTATGTTATTATTTGTTTGTCATAAGTCGTATTGGTACACGACTTTTGTTTGCTATGACGTCATATCTTTTCTTTTATGTTGATATTGCTAGCCTTGTTGGCTGAGGGATAGTGGTGGTTGTGTAGGCGTTATACTCATGCCTCAAGTGTCCGCCGTACAGGGGAGGTGCTATCTAATTTTCTATCGGATATGCGGCTCCTCGGGGTGGGACACATCAGCTTGACTCTTGGCTTTTTCATGCCATGTAGAGGCAAACCATTCTTCGCATATCATAAATCTCCCCGCCAAGTCTAGTTAAGGAGGTAGGAGTCCAACTGACTAGACAATGATGTCGTGCCGAAAGACGGGCTATTGAGGCGGAATCAGGTCAACCTTTAGTACCTTGGTAATCAACAAGATCAAAAACCATTAAAGTGTGTGATACGTGGGATTGCGTATCGAGCTCCTATTCAAGCCAGCGCGTGGGAGCCACTAATGCCATGCGAGATGTGTTATATCATTATATGTCATGTGTGTGATATATGCATGCATGTAGATACATTATATGTATGCATGTAGATACATTAGATGTATAAATTGTTTATGCAATGCATGAGATGTGTTATATCATTATATATGTCATATGTGCGATAAGACATGTCATCATTTATGCTAAGCAAGTGATGTCTTGTAAATAGTATATTTGCATTAAAAGTAGAGATGTGACCTAAATCCATTATGTAAAATTATTAAAGGCTACACATCCATTAATATAGTAAGAACCGGAGTTCGATTTCTTATTTGAGTTGTAGGAATAATGTCAAGCTCAACCTAAAATTAAATATATTCAAACAATTTGTAGGATTGAGTTGAACGATAGAGAGAGGGAGGGATGGGGGGGGGGGGGGATAACGCTCATGGCTTTTTAACAATTTTCGAAAGACGAGTAAAACTATACAGTGGAAAATAGAAGAAAACAATGCTAACACAGATCATTTTTGTTGGTACTGAGAACATCAGATAATCGAATCTGGTTTTGATATTGGCAAAGGTTCAAAGTTAAGATTTATGTTGATCTAACAATGTTGAACTAAGTGTGCAGAAAAGTCCTAGTTAATACTAGACATTAAGTCCTGATCATGGTAATTGGACAAAGAAGTCCTAGTCGGGAGATTGGGCACTAAGTCGTGGCTGTGTTGGTTGGGCAACGAAGACCTGTTTTGGAGGATTGGGCATTAAGACTTAGCCCAGGATCAAGCACGAAGTCTTGGTTTGGAGGACTGAGCAACGAAGTCCTGATCTAGAGGATCGACAAGAATTCTTGGCTAATTGAGGATGACGAACAAGAGTCGAGACGGGTCGAGGTTCTGACGTTGAAAGCTCTGGAGTCAAGATTGGAGGTTGAGCAAAAGACCAACCACGAGTTGGCAAAAGGTAAACTCTCCTAGGAGGAATAGGTGAGGATGCGTTCCTCGAAGAAGGAACAGTAGGCATCAGTCCGACCTAGAATTTCAGTCGAAATCTAAAACTCAGGACCGAACAGCCTGAGCTGTCAAATGCATTCATACACATTTCTATATTTGCATATACTAATTTTGTGGGTGCAGAAGTCCAAGCTGAAGGTTATAAGAAAAGGGCTCCAAGGGGCCTAGAGGCATTCTAGGTGCCCAAGAGCCAGGTGCTCACAAACATGCAGGCGCTTGGAGTCCCAAGTGCCCTGCACTGGCCGATCTCAGCCAGGGTTGGCTGAGTTGGCATGCATGGATTGGTCGATCCACGTCACTATACAGGTGTCTGGGAGGCATACAAGCACCTGGGAGTGGATAAAATTTGAAGATCAAGTTTCAACAAGCGGATGCCACATCATCAGCTTGGGGGTGCTCGTATGACCATTCAGGCGCCTGGGATACCCTATTTAAGCATCCTCATCCTCAACACTTATAATCAATTGCTCTATGCTTTTCTCTCTTGGGGGTTGCGCCAGAAACTGCTCAAAGACGCCATAATACCACTCCGACGACAATGCACTTGGTCTTCATCTTCTCTAGTCGTCGATATATGGTTTAGTTTAAATTATGCTTAACTTCTGCATTCTTGTACTCATTCAAATTGTTAGTGGATTGCCTAAAGTAAACGATCAAAAATCGTGGGCCTTAGAGTAGGAGCCGACATAGATTCCGAATCAAATAAAAAGAACCAAGTTAGCATTATTTTCTTTATATCTTCCGTTGCGTGTTAACTCTTATAGATTGATTTCCAAAAATGCCACGAGCGCTATTCACCCTCCTTTATCGCTCTCATCAATCCTAGAATTTAGTTGGTTCGGAGTCTGTGATGGCTCATACTTCAAGACCCGTGATCCTTGATCGCTTATTGTGGACAATCACTATCAATCCAAAATTGTTTACAAAGTATGAATAAAGTACAATTGTAATATTAAGAATTATACTGACAACTTTGTAAAATTGAAACTCAAGCATCGTTGCTGGGGTGTTGTAGCATCGTAGAGCAGCCTTCGAACCAAAGCTTGAGCACGAGAATCATGTGGGATCATTAGAATCGATGGGGGAGGTGAATATCGATAAAAATAAATTCGGATAAGTAAGAATAATGCGCAGCGGAAAATACATTAATGCTAACTCTTTTTCTTTTTACTTGGTTCGGAGTTTGTAACGGCTCATACTTCAAGGCCCACGGTCTTTGACCATTTTCGTTGAGCAATTCTATATCTCGGAAAAAGTATTACAAGATTTTAATTCACGAATACAGAATTGAAAACAACTTGAAATTATACCGACGACCGGAAAGAAATCTGAAGAACGGAGCAGCAGGTCGTCGATCTTGAGCGTTGTCGGCGTTTGGAACTCGAGCACTAAGGATTTGAACAGAGCGTTTGAGTGCTTAATTTGAGAGAAGTGTTATATGGAAGCAGGGGGGTGAACCCCCTTTTATACTAGTGTCTAGGGCGCCCGTGAGGCTATGGGGCGCCTACCACGTCACCGATCTGGGCACGTCCTTATCTGCAGACTCGACCAATGTCTATCCCTTTTTCAGGGCGCTTGGGACCTCTCGGGCACCTAACAGCTCTTGAGCGCCTCATATGTTGACGTGGCAACCTGCCAGCTCAGCTTCGCAGCCACAGGAAGAAATCCTTCTGGGGCGCCCGTGTCCACACAGGCGCCTGGGTTCTAGGGCGCCTGAGGCCTCTCAGGCGCTTGGGAAGCAGAAACTCGAACATCTCGCTCCTGCAACCAGGGTTAGTTCCAGAACAATAGTAATAATAAAATTAAGCATAAATAACAGCCTAAGCTACCTTGGTTCTGACTTTGGGTTTCCAAATGGAACCCTAGGCCGAACCAAAGCCTACTGTTCCCTCTTCCGAGGAACGCGTCCTCACCTACTCCACTCTGGAGAAGTTACCTTTTGCCAACCGGCTCCTTCGGTTGGACTTTTGCTCGACCTCCGAGATTGTCGGATCTCGAGACGTCCGTTCCTTGACCCGTCTCTACTTCTGTCCGCAGCTCTCGCTTGGCTAAGACTCCTGCTCGATCTTCTGGATCAGGACTTCGGTGCCCAATCCACGACCAGGACTTATTGCTCAAACCTGCAGGTCAAGACTTCGTGCCTAGCTTACCTAGGGCTTTCCTGCACACTTAACAGATTCGTTAGATAATAACTTAACCTTAACTTTGAACCCTTTGCCATTATCAAAATCAGGTTCGATCTGGTGCTTCCGGCACAAACAAATCATAGCAAATTATGTATCGAGTGCTTTGGCCAAAGCTTATAAAGACTTCTCTGGGTGCCTAGAAGCCTCTTCGGGCACCCCAATGGGATGATGTGGTGATGCCTCATCGAAACCTGATCCTTCAAGTTTATCCCATCTCGGGAGGCTAGACCACTCTCGTGCGCCTGGATGGTGACGTTGGTCGACCAATCCCCTCGCTCCAGCTTAGTCGCTTTTTGTTGAGTCGAACCAGGTCTGGGCGCCTAGACTACCTATGGGTGCCTTGACTGCTATGGGCGCCTGGATCCCTGAGCGCCTGGACCAACTCCAGGCGCCTAGAACCGTTCTTCCAGCACACCTCCAATCTTGATTTTTCTACACCCACATAGTTAGCACATGAAAAATATATAAAAAATATAAAGTGAATTTAACAACTCGGGTTGTCCGGTCCTGACTATTAGGTTTTGACTGAAACCCTAGGTTGAATCGACACCTACTATTCTCTTGATGGGGAACACGTCCTCACTTACTCCTCTTAGGAGAGTTTGCCTTTCTGCCAACCCCTGCTTAGACTTTCGCTCAGCATCCGATCATGACTCTAGAACTCTCGACGTCCGATCCTCGACCCATCTCGACTCCTACCGGTTGCCCTCGATCAACCAAGACTTCTGCCCAATTTCTTAATCAGTACTACGTTGCCCAGTCCTTCAGACTAGGACTTAGTGACCAACCTATGGTCAGGTCTTCGTGCCCAATCCTCCAGCCAGGTATTTGTTGCCCAATCATCCAGATCAGGATTTAGTGCCTAATTCAACTAGAACTTTCCTGCACACTTATATTAAAGCATTAGATCACAAACAACTCTTAACTTTGAACCCTTTGCCAATATCAAAACACAGGTTCGATTAGTGCTTCCGGCACCAATAGTCTCCCCATTTTTGATTTATGACAATCCAGTTCAAAGTTAAGTAAATTATAGTATAGTAAATAAGCATACAAAATTATTTTCAAAACATTTGTTCCTTTGAAAAAGTTTTTCGACGATTTTCAACAAATATGCCCCCCTCAAAATAAAATTCTCCTCCTGTGATTTTGAAAATTAGCATAACATTTTAGGAGATAATTTTGAAAACTAACTTTGTCATTTCTCTTCTCCTTTGACATATATAAAAAAAACGTAAGGTAGAAAGCGATAGGAAATCACAAAAATTGTCTAAGTAAAATAATCTTTTGTGAGCTTTCAACTAATATTTGAAAATATTTTTTAAAAAAATTCTAGTAAAACTAATTTTTGCAAACATTTTCAAAAAGTTTGTAAGTAAAACTAATTTTTTTCAAACATTTTTCAAAAACAATTGGTAAGGGAGAATAATTTTTTCAAACATTTCAGAGTGAATCAATATTTATTTGCAAAAAATTTTCTAAGTATTGTTCTAAGTAAAATATACATTTTTTAAAAAAAATCGAAGTTAGAATAATTTTGTAAACATTTTTCAAAAATTTTCTAAATAAAAAGAATTTTGCAAATAAAAAATTTTAAGTAAAAAAGAATTTTACAAATATACTTTCTATAAGCCAAGTTTTTTAAAAAGAAATTTAATAAGCAGAATTTTCTAAGGCAAATAAAATTTTTCTAATCCATGGTTTTTTTTTGAAAAAGATTTTTACCAAGTAAAGCACCCTTTGTAAGAAAATCACTATGGCAAGTTTTGTAAAAGAATGTTTTTTAAAAAATATTTTTTAAGGCGTGTTTTGAAACATAATTTTTATCCTTAAAAATTTTCTATGGCAAGTTTTGAAAATTCAATAGATTAACAATTTAAGCACATATTTGTAATAATAGTTAATCCTAGAGTTCAAGCATGATTAAAAAAGATTATTTTACACCAAAGCACATAATTTTTATCCTATATAAGTGTTCTTCCAAAGTAGGGTAAGACTATATATAATAGACCCTTCCCTGTACCCCGCATGGCGGGAGCTTCATACACTAGATTGTCCTTTTTTTATAAGTGTTCTTCCACCATAGCCCTGAACATCAATTCTTCTACAATTCTTACTCTTGTGTGCTTCATGAAAGATCTGTAGACAATGCTAAAAAGCTGCTCCGACAATGACACGTCAAGTTTTTTAATCTTTAGTTGTTGGTATAATTGTTACATTCATTATTTGCCTTGCATTGTACTTAAAACTTTTGTACTCATCTTCCGGATTGATAGAATTGTCCAAAATAAACGGTCAAAGATCGTGGGCCTAGGAGTAGGAACCGTCACAGATTCCGAACCAAGTAAAAATAAAACTGCATTAGCCAATTTCTTTTTTCTTATGTTTATTTTCGTTGTGTACTCTTAATTATTTTGAGTCTGAATCGAAGATTTTTCAAATACGATATTCACTCCCTCTATCACTCACTATGATCCTACAATTGGTATAGAGCGGGGTTTGCTCAGATTTGTTGAAACTACCATTTGAGCCATTTTTTTCGGATTTGTGTTTTTCAAACTAATCAGAAATGGTATAATTACCTATTTTTGATATTTTTTCCTCGTTCGTAAGTTTTTTGTTTCTCAAAGTTGGTGTAACACCACTCAAGATTATTTATTTTATTTCTTCTTGCACTACTAATCCAAGACCAAGTCTTGGTACAAAATTTTCTCATTTGTGTTTTGCAAGATTTTCCCCTTTCTCTCTCGATGGATCAACAAGAAGGCTACAGTTCCGCCCGTCCTCCACTTTTTTTGGAGAGGACTGTTGGACCTTGGATGGCTAGAGAGGGGGGTGTGAATAGCCAGACACTTAAACTTTTCGCTTGGCTTCTAAAACTTTCTTTCTTTTTGCGATTAGGTTAGCATCGGAAGCAAAAGCATAGATAGAAAGAAAAACAGAGAACAGAGCACAAACCAGACGCTAACTCAGAGAGTTTACAAGGTTCGGGGATAACTTGCCCCTACTCCTTGGCGTGCCCGTGAGGTGGGCGATCCCTTGATCGTCGGCAGATCAAGCCCCAGAAATCCGGATAATAAAAACCTCCTTCTCGGTGGAGAAACCTCTCCACAACCAATCTCAAGAATGATATCAGAATAAGCTCAGAAGACTCGAGAGGAAGCTCACACACAAGAGATGCAGTAGGAAGCTACAAGGAGGAAGAAACAATGCACACAACAACCACACAGCCAAACCCTGCAAAAACCATTGCTCGTTTTCTGTCTCTTGTTCTCTCTTGTTGTGTCTACATCGCCAGCCTCTCCCTCTTAAACTTCCTCCTGCTCATCGCCCAGCTTCATCAGCACTCACTGAACCACAGCCTGACCCACTGATCTTCACAGAGCGCTCAGTCCACTGAAGACCTTTCAGCCGAGCCTCGGTCAGTCGCCAGCCGCGCCAGAAGCCGTTGAAACCTGCAAAGGGAAAACGGACAAACTTGACCGAAGCGAAAGTCGCCAATTGACCTTCCTTCTTGGTTTGAGTCATCCCTGTCTCACCTGCACACTCAACAGAGGCTTAGCATAGCAAATCAAAAGTAAATCAGTAGTGTAACAGAGAAATCAGAAGCAATTCAAAGCGTTATCAGAAGTCTGACAACGTTTTCAAATTAAAGTTCAGATACTGATCGGTCATTCGAACCGATCAGTGAAGTCCTGATCGATCAGGCTCCTGCCTGATCGATCCAGTGACTCTGTGATCGGTCACACTGACCAATCATGGATCAAGGATCGGTCACCAGACCGATCCACCAGCTTACTGAGATTTCAAGCCACAACCCGCAGGTTCCTTGACCTGATCGGTCACCTGACCGATCAGGTTGTGCCCTGATCGGTCACAGTGATCGATCATGTCACCTCTGGACCGATCAGGACCCATCCTGATCGGTCCAGGAGGATCCTGATCGGTCACCTTGACCGATCAGGGTTTTCTCCAAACCCTACTGATGTCTCTCTGATCGTTCACCGGAATGATCGGAAGCCAAACAAAAACATTCTGATCTCTCTCTGATCGTTCACCAGAACGATCAGACTCCCTGGATCGGTCACCAGACCGATCTATTAACAAGGGAGCTCGTGCCAACTTCTGATCGGACTCCAGACCGATCCAACCACTTGGTTGACTCATGCTCAGTCCCCCGGACCAAGACTTCATGCCTGGCTTCAATCACCGGGACTTTGTTCAACCTAGCTTCACTCACTATGACCCGACTTCACTCACCGGGGTTTCCGTCACCTAGCATCACTCGCTAGGACTCGGCTTCACTCACCGGGATTTCCTTCACCTAGCTTCACTTGCTAGGACCCGGCTTCACTCACCGGGGTTTTCGTCACCCGGCTTCACTTATCGGGACTCGGCTTCACTCACCGGGGTTTCCGTCACCCGGCTTCACTCATCGGGGTTTCCGTCACCTGGCTTCACTCACCAGGATTCGTGCCCAGTCCCCGACTAGGACTTAATACGAATTTACTCAACCAAACTTAAATCGATGTCAACACCAAAATAATAATCGGGTCAGACTGCATCAACAATCTCCCAGTTTTTGTTGTTTGACAACCCGATTTAAGTTTAGGTATTAGAAATCAAATGAAGTCAATTTTCATTGTCACAAGGGAATCAAAGTCCTCCCCCTACAATAATTTTAACAAACCCTAAACTTAATCAACTATTCTCTCCCCTTTGTCAAACACCGAAAAGGGTCTGGTTGTTAAGTTTAAACAACTCCCCCTTAAACGAGGGTCTCTCCCCAAACCCAAAATAACGAAAGGATAATATTTGAATTGCATATGAGAGCATATACCAGAAATGTATCAAGGCAACAATGTATATGTTTCATATGACAATAATTAATGCACCTGCATCAGACACATAGTCCTGATTAGTTTCCTTGACTGATCAGATTCCAAAAAAAAAAATTCGGAAACTCTGATACGTTCTATGTTAGACTGCATTAACAATTGATATGTTCCAGGTTTGTTTTGATAACCAAAATTCATTCCACAACGGGGGTGTAGACTCCATTAACACTCGATATTTCAGAAAAATTTTTGAGAATCAAAAGTCCTTAAAAATTCCTAAATAGATTTGTATCCACTTAGTATCAGGTTTGTACCAAAACCAATGGATGATCAAGTATGTTATGTTCCCAGTATGTTCATTGATCAGGGTACCCGGATAATGAGCCTGATCGGTCACCGTGACCGATCAGAAGTCTCCTGATCGAAAGGATCCCTGATCGGACAGCTTAACTGATCAGAAGGATCCCTGATCGGTCTGCTTGACCGATCAGAGGGATCCCTGATCAGTCTGTGGACCGATCAGGTTAAATACAGAAAGTTTTTCTGAGAAGGAGGTGATTCCTGATCGGTATTAGATTTCAGATGAGATCAAATTTCAGGTCAGGGAGAGTTTCTGAAATGTTCCAGAAACTCTCGTGTCAAATACCCCTTTCAAACTTTAACCCAATCAGATTTAATTACATTGATTCTAAAGGGTTCCCTTAACCAAAATATATTCATGTTTCCTTTCAGATTTCAAAATCTTGATACATGCTTATATCATGTTGGTATCAAAAAATGCTCTCATCATCATAAAGTTGTATTTGACTCCACTAATTAGATTCGACATGTATTTATTTAATTTAGAGAATTTCAGAAAATTCAAAATATAGATCACAAAGACATGAAGTTGCCTTAATTCTCTAAGTGCAGGCAATTCCAAAGAAAAACCTAACTTAGACCTTTTGTTGTAGTGAATAACAATTTATTTTCGGTCATGTGTTTGGAGCACCCATTGTTAACAAATCGTGTTGATAGATACTCCCCCTCAACCAATGCCTACACAATTCGAAATATAGATATTTTAGGTACCTAAACTTTGGGACCTAATGCATCTACAATGAAGGTCTTTGGCACCCATGCCTTAGTCATTTTCTTCTTAAGTCCATGAACCCTAGAATCATTTGGTGATCTAATATGGGTTCTAGACATTAATGACATGAAGCTTGGTTCTTTAGGTTGGTAACCTAAACCAACCTTGTTGTAAACCGATTTTTGAGAATTGAGGATCATATCCAAGGTCTTGGAGCTAGTTAAAAATTTCCCAAGAATATTCTTGAGTTTTTCAATTTCACTCTTTAGACCCTTGTTCTCATCCTCAAGAACCCTAACAGCCAAATCATCTATGTTATCATCCTTAGAAGTTTTCAATTGTTCTACTTCTAATTTTAATAATTTTACCTTGTTCTTAGATTTTTTAAGTAAGTTAGTTAACATGCTATGGTTCTATAACACTTATCTAACTCGGGAGAAATTACCTCTTCATCATCCGAAGATGATAAAGCCGCGGTTGAGAAGTCACTTGATTCGTCTCCACCTTCCATGTTCGAATCTTCTAATGCCATGAGAGCCATATGACAGATGCTCTTTTCCTCCTCCTTTTCCTTCTTCTCCTTCTTCTTTCTTCTGTCCCCTGCCACAAAAGCCACACCTTTCTCCTTTGGGCTTCGGTTAGCGATCTCATATAGTTCCAATTCACAAAATAAATCTTCTAATTTAACAATAGAAAGATCCTTGGAAACCCTGTAAGCATCCACCATGGATGACCACAAGTATTCCTAGGGAAGGATTTGAGGACATACCTTACAAGGTCTCGGTTCTCTACCTTCTCATTGATCGAATGCATGCCATTGAAGATTTCCTTGAACCGACCATGAAGCATACTTACCGTTTTATCTTCTTCCATTGAGAGGTTCTGGAGTTGGCTAAGAAGGAGATCTTTCTTGGCTATCCGGGTATCTCGAGTTCCTTCATGGAGCTCAATGAGCTTGTTCCATAAGTCCTTGGCACTGGTGAAGGAGCCAACTTTGATCAGTTGCTCCTTGGTCATCCTACACTGCAGGATGACCACAGCCTTTGCATCAGCTTCCCCCTTTCTTATCTGTTCTGCCGACCACCTTGAGAACTCGAGCTCTTTTCCCTCAGCATCCTTTGGAGGGGAGAAACCCTCCTTGACTGAGAACCACATGTCGATATTGGTCTTCAAATAATACTCCATTCTTGACTTCCAATATTGAAAGTCGGCTCCATCGAAGAATGGAGGTCGGTTGGTGCTGAAGCCTTCCCTCATGGCCATTCTTCTCTGCTCTTGGGTGTTAAACCGTTGGAAAGAGCCCCAGGCTCTGATACCACTTGTTAGACCTTGGATGGCTAGAGAGGGGGTGTGTGAATAGCCAAACACTTAAACTTTTCGCTTGGCTTCTCAAACTTTCTTTCTTTCTGCGATTAGGTTAGCAGCGGAAGCAAAAGCATAGACAGAAAAAAAACAAAGAACAGAGTACAAACCAGACACTAACTCAGAGAGTTTACAAGGTTCGGGGATAACTTGCCCCTACTCCTTGGCGTGCCCGTGAGGTGGGCGATCCCTTGATCGTCGGCAGATCAAGCCCCGGAAATACGGATAATAGAAACCTCCTTCTCGGTGGAGAAACCTCTCCACAACCAGTCTCAAGAATGATATCAGAATAAGCTCAGAAGACTCGAGAGGAAGCTCACACACAAGAGATGCAGTAGGAAGCTACAAGGAGGAAGAAACAATGCACACAACAACCACACAGCCAAACCCTGCAAAAACCATTGCTTGTTTTCTGTCTCTTGTTCTCTCTTGTTGTGTTTGCATCGCCAGCCTCTCCCTCTTAAACTTCCTCCAGCTCATCGGCCAGCTTCGTCAGCACCCACTGAACCATAACCTGACCCACTGACCTTCACAGAGTGCTCAGTCCACTGAAGACCTGTTCAGTTGAGCCTCGGTCAGTCGCCAGCCGCGCCAGAAGCCGTTGAAACCTGCGAAGGGAAAACGGACAAACCTGACCAAAGTGAAAGTCGCCAATTGACCCTCCTTCTTGGTTTGAGTCATCCCTGTCTCACCTGCACACTCAACAGAGGCTTAGCACAGCAAATCAAAAGTAAATCAGTAGTGTAACAGAGAAATCAGAAGCAATTCAGAGCATTATCAGAAGTCTGATAACGTTTTCAAATTAAAGTTCAGACACTGATCGGTCACTCGGACCAATCAGTGAAGTCCTGATCGATCAGGCTCCTGGCTGATCGATCCAGTGACTCTGTGATCGGTCACACTGACCAATCAGGGATTGAGGATCGGTCACCAGACCCATCCACCAGCTTACTGAGATTTCAAGCCACAACCCGTAGGTTCCTTGACCTGATCGGTCACCTGACCGATCAGGTTGTGCCCTGATCGGTCACAGTGACCGATCAGGTCACCTCTGGATCGATCAAGACCCATCCTGATCGGTCCAGGAGGATCCTGATCGGTCACCTTGACCGATCAGGGTTTTCTCCAGACCCTACTGATGTCTCTCTGATCGTTCACCAGAACGATCAAAAGTCAAACAGAAACATTCTGATATCTCTCTGATCATTCACCAGACCGATCAGACTCCCTGGATCGGTCACCAGACCGATCTATTAACAAGGGAGCTCGTGCCAACTTCTGATCGGACTCCAGACCGATCCAGCTACTTGGCTGACTCATGCTCAATCCCCCGGACCAAGACTTCATGCCTGGCTTCACTCACCAGGACTTTGTTCAACCTAGCTTCACTCACTAGGACCCGGCTTCACTCACCAGGGTTTCTGTCACCTAGCTTCACTCGTTAGGACTCGGCTTCACTCACCGGGATTTCCTTCACCTAGCTTCACTCTCTAGGACCCGGCTTCACTCACCGGGGTTTCCGTCACCCGACTTCACTCACCGGGACCCGGCTTCACTCACCGGGGCTTCTGTCACCTGGGTTCACTCACTAGGACCCGGCTTCACTCACCGGGATTTCCTTCACTAGCTTCACTCGTTAGGACCCGCTTCACTCACCGGGGTTTCCGTCATCCGGCTTCACTCACCGGGACCCGACTTCACTCACCGGGGTTTCTGTCACCTGGCTTCACGCACTAGGATTCGTGCTCAGTCCCCGACCAAGACTTAATACGAATTTACTAACCAAACTTAAATCGGTGTCAACATCAAAATAACAATCGGGTCAGACTGCATCAACAAGGACTTCGGCTACTGAAAGAGCTATATGGAGGTCCACCTGAAAACTTAGGTGGACATGTGGATCATCATCTAAGCTAGCCTAGATCATTCACATGATGAACAAGGTGAGCTTTTGTGTTACACCGACTGGGACTCTGCCTTAAAGAAGAAGATAGAAGCAGACACCAAGGCAACTTAAACCATTCAGTGCGGTCTTACCAAAGAAGAGCTTAGCCGCGTTGGCCCCTTCAACAATGAGAAGGAGTTGTGGAGAAAACTGATTGAACTCCATGAAGGAACCTCCGATACGAAGGTAAGCAAGCGTGACTTGTAATTAAGCAAACTGTATTATTGGTGCAAAATGCATCAGTTGAACAGTCATCCTCTAGAATTTCGATGTTGACAATATACTCAAGTTAGTGACTACATATGTTAGACAATATGTTAAGGGTGGTCAAAGTAATCAAGGGTTAAACCAAACAGGACCTTATGTTTGGTAGGGTAAACCTAGGTTCGATCATTTGACAATGGGTTAAGCCAAACAGGATCTGATATTTGGCAGAGTAGATAAAACCCTGGGTTGGTCAGGTTGACCAAGGGTTAGCCAAACAGGACCTGATGTTTGGCAGGGTGATCAAACCTAGACCAGACTTGAGGTCTGGAATTACATTTACCAGAAGATTGAGGAAGTCTAGTCAGGATCATGACTAGCAAAGGAGTGAAGAAATCCTAGTGAATGAAGCTAGGTTGGACTAAGTCTTGGTGAGTGAAGTTGGGCGAGAAGTCTTGACTTGCGGGGTTGAGCACTAAGTCCTGGCGTGGATTGGGCAATAAGTCCTGGCCGAGGGTTGGGCACCGAAGTTCTAGTTTAAGTAATTAGGCAATAAGTCCTGGCCGAGGGTTGGACACCGAAGTCCTGGTTCGAGGAATTGGGCACGGATATACCCTGTAGTCTGGGAATCTCTGCTAATCTCTTATGGTGATCCCATGGATCCGCCCTACAGATTGTGAAAAAGTGCGCAGATTTGGTTAATCAATTAACGATCACCCAAATTAACTTGTGCATCCTCTGTAAGCCAACGTACTAAGCTTCCTCTCGTAAGAATTCTTCAGGAGAAGTCCACTAGTCTCTAACACTCTCTATGGGTTATAAGCCCACTACGATACCACTGCGTCAATTTAAAGTTCTACCTTCACCTATGACACACCAAGTGTCGAGTTGTAGGGTCCTCAATGTCATTTTTCATGTCATTCCACCAATAGGAATGCTTCAAAAACCTATACACTCGGATACATCTAGGGTGATTCAAAAATCTAGATTGACGTGGCCCTCGCAGGAAGTCCCCCTAGGCTAGAGGTAACTCAAGACCACCCAATCTATCACAGAATAAAATATTCAGTCCTCATCACCAAAATATTTCGTCTGCTGCCCTAAGGCTACCCTACTACGGAGACACTGAAATTAGCAATTCCCAGCCTGAGCCTTCTTGATCCAATCGACAAAAGTGTCTAAACAATCAAAGGCACCAATATATGCTCAAATTCCCGATCAAGAATAACTTCTTTCTCAACCTTAAATATATCAAGATATCGTCTGAGATCGATAATCAATCAATCCAAATACTCTAAGAGCACTAGATTCAACATATCCTCTATCCTTGGTCCAGTATTCTATCCAAATACCTTGAGTCAATTCTACCCTGAAATAGTATCAAACACCCATCCATCGATTTTTGCAAATGAAAGATACAACATTAACTACGAACCAACTAGAGTACCAACCTAAACCTATACTGAAGGTCACCGATCTATAGTTTATCGTCTGACTACCAACTATAACTGATCGCGCTTATTCCAAACCTCACTCAGGATGCTCAATCATAAGGTCACTGGCCCCAAGTTTATAATATGATCCACAAATGTAGAACGTCAAATCCATAAATATCTCCTATGACAAAGTCCAAGGGGATATTCTCCCATTTCCACGTCGAAAACTAGGATTCCTCTAGAGTAATCTGTTGGGGCAATATATGGTCCGGAGTGACCATGTGTTTTGATATTTGGGCAAAGGGTTTAAGTTAGGTTTACCTTTGTGATTTGATATGTGTGATTGAGTTTATAGGACTTGGTGAGTCATACATGGAGGACGTATCCGAGGGACGAGAGCCGAGGGAAGAGGACTCCAAGGGCAAGCCGGAGGAAGTGGACTTTAAAGGGAACACGTGAAGAGTGGCATGGAGGCAAGCCGAGGACTTGTGTGCGCATCCGAGGGACGATAGCCGGTGGAAGAGGATTTCAAGGAGCAAGCCGAGGGAGTATACTTGAAGGTATACATGAAGGAGGGTCTTCGGGGTGAGGGAGAGTGAGATTGTAAGCTGGGCAGTCGACTGGGAATGGATCAGTCGACTGCCAGCAGGGAAACTCAAACTCACTGAGACATCAGTCGACTGGTAATGGGCCAGTCGACTGCCCCTGGAGTAGTCGACTGGTGTGGCTGAAATTCGAACGTTGGGCTTGTAACGGTCGAATTTGAGTGGGATTAGTCGACTGGCCTGAGGGTATTCGACTGGTAGTAGAATTTTCAGCCAAGAGACCTATTTAAAGGGGCTCGGGTTTGGCTGAGAACCTTTGACGAAATGAGCTTGGTTAGAGCTCATTAGTAGTCTTAGTTGCTCAGAAGTGTATCCGGAATTGTGGCGAGGTTTCTCCACCCACAAGGAGCTACACGAGCTAACCGGAGGGCATCCGGGGAGTGATCCACCGAAGGATAAAGGGATCGTCCACCTTACGGATAGTCGTGAAGTAGGAGCGTCATCTCCGAACCACGTAAATGGTAACGTGTTAGCATTGTTTAGTTTATTGTTTAGTTTTCCGCTTGCGCTAGCTGACACATGTAGGAAGAAAAAAATCGACGGAAGCTATTCACCTGCCCCCCCCTCTATCTTGACGATCACGATCTAACATAATCTAGCGGGTCTTTGATGTTTAGCCTTCACTTGCTGACATACTAGACATCTAACTATGAAATCCGTGATATCTTTCTTTGTACCATTCCACCAGTAGGAATACCTCAAACCTTGGTATATAGGGATACCGCCCGAATGTATAGCAAATTGCAAGTGATGTGCCTCCTGAAGTAGTTCCTCCAAAATAGGATATGCCTCTGGTACACACAACATCCCTTAGACATATAGGATGTCCTCATCATCTCATGTAAACTCAACCTGATAATAACTTATTCACAGACATAAATACTCTGTTGTACTCTTGAGCTGATCATGCCCATCCTAATCCGCAACAGGGGATACTTTTTCTTGATGGTTACCACATTCAACGATCAATAATTAATGCACAACCTCATGAATCCGTCCTCTATCTTCACAAACAGCACTGGGGCTCTCATCAAAGAATAGCTAGGATGAATGAATCCACTATCTAACAACTCCTGTAGCTGGACCTTCAGATCATTCAACTCTATAGGTGTCATATGATATGGAGCCTTTGACATCCGTATTGTCCTAAAAAATCAACTCGATCGTGAATTTAGCTTGTCTTCTGGGAGGCAATCCTGAAAGTTCCTCCAGAGATACGTCGAAAAATTTTCTGACTATGGAAACATCCAAGAGATGAGGGCTACCACTGTGGTCAATGATGATTAGTGACAATAGAAAACCCTGACATCCACGGGATAGAAACCTCTGAGCCTGAAGCGCATAAATAATTGCAATCATATCATCTCTAGTGCTAATGAAATTCGACGAGGGTTGGTTTGGGGCCGGTACATGACCACCCTTGCTTGGCAAATCAACCGTGGCAAGATAGCCTACCCGCCAGTCCATGCCTAGGTTGATGTCGAACTCTATCATCTCGAGAAGCAATAAGTCTACAGTGAGGGTATAACAATCAAAATCTAGTGGAAATTCTTTGATCTCCTGAGTGACATCCAATACTTCTCCGAATGGTAAAGACACAGACAAATGCTGGGACCAAATCATAGGTACCCTATAGACCATGTATCCCAATGTACCATCGAGATTATCCAACATGTATGCCCGGTCTATGAGTCCAGATCTTTCATAGAATAGCTCTAGGTGAGTCGACTACCCCTCGCCTCATAACCCATTAAACTCCAATCCCTTCACTCAGAGTTCTGGATCCCCTGAGGTCAAACTCCGCAACAAGTGTAAGTTCATTCCCGAATCTCATAGTGTAAATTCTAGTTATCCTCCAACAGTTGAACAAATGTTTACTATTTATACATCACCGTTGGAGGAGGTAGAAGTATCACTTGTTAATGAAATGTGTCTTCAATTTCAAGAAATGTTGTGTGCTACTGATGAACCATTATGGGTTGTTGTGATAGTCATACTAAATTATTTATCACTGCAAGATTGTTGAATGTCAAGGTAGAGCATAATGTGACGCAAGATTATTTTAATGATTTTGTTCAAGTTATTAGAGAGCATTGCCACGTGCTCACATACTATCTAATGATTTTTAGAATATGAAAAAACTTGTGAAAGAATTAGATCTTCCAGTGGAAAGAATTGATGTTGGCAGAGATGGTTGTATGCTATATTGGGGACATGACGTTGATGCAGATGTTTGTAAATTTTGTAATCAAGCTAGGTATAAGAGCACCACACAAAGTCAATAAGGATGTAAATTATATAATCAGTTGTTTTATTTGCCTTTAACTCTTAGGTTACAAAGGTTTTATGCATCTAAGACAACTGTTGAACATATGACTTGGCATGCAAATCATCAAATAGAAGAGGGGTTAATGTGTTATCTATTAGATGGAGAGGCATGAAAAAATTTTGATAGAACCTATTTGAAATTTGCAATGGAGACTCAAAATATTAGATTAGGTCTTTGTGCTGATAGATTTGCTATATTTGGGAAATCGGAAAGAAATTATTCATGTTGGCTAGTTATTTTAACTCTGTATAATCTTCTACCTAGATGACATGAAAACACCTTATATGTTTTTAACATTGGTTGTGCCTGACCTAAAACATCCGAAGAAGTTAATAGATATTTATATGCAACCACTGATTACAGAACTTAAACAATTATGGATGAAAGTTTTCCTACATATGATGTTTATACAAATCAGACGTTTGTATTGAAGGTGGCTCTTCTTTGGACAATAAATGACTTTTCGGTTTATATTATGCTACTGAATTGAAGTACTATTGGGATCTTAGGATACCTAATATATATAGAGAGATTAAAGTCAATCAGATTGAAGCATGGGAAGTAAGGGAGTTATTTTGATCGTCATAGATAATTTTTACCACTAGCTCATAATTTTAGAAGAAATAAAAATGAATTCACTAAGAATAGAATTGAAAGAACACCTCCAGCATTGAAATTAATAGGGGTAAACAGATTTGGTGGTGTGTGGTTAATTTTCCATCTGTTATTGAAAGAACCACATGGTATAGCATATGCATTTGGAAGTACAGATAAATAAATTAAACGGAGTCAGAGTATATTTTGGGATTTAATTACCATATTGGTTTATTCTTATAATTCATCATAATCTCGATGTAATGCATATTGAGAAGAATAGTTTTGATAATTTGATGAATACAGTGATGGATATCAATGGAAAAATCAAAGATAATTTGAATACAAGAAAAGATATGCGACTCATTTGTAAAAGACTCACTCTTGATGTTGATGAAAATAGTAGGGGACAAAAGCCAAAGGCAATTTATACATTAAATAAGGTTCAGAAAGGTGTTGTTTGTGAATAGTTAAAATCATTAAAATTTCCCGATGGTCATATCTCTTATCTTGAGACATGTGTGGATATGAAGGAATGCAAATTGAGTGGTTTGAAAAGTTATAATTGTCTTATATTCATGCAGAGACTCATTCCTATTGTTTTTTAGGAACTATTACCAAATTTTGTATGGGGTGTCATTACAGAGTTTAGCATTTTTCTACATGATATTTGTTTAAAGTTTTGAAATATTTGCACATGAAGATGTTAAAGAGAGACATTCCGATAATTTTGTGAAATTTATAAAGGATATTTTCATCGTTATTTTTTAATTCTATAGAATATTTTTTGGTTCACTTGTCATATGAGGCCAAAGTTGGAGGACCTATCCATTTTTTATAGATGTATCCATTTGAAAGGTAAACTTTTCATCTTTTATACTTCAACAATTTGAATGTATAAAAATTTATTCATTTTATTATATATTAATATCTAATACAATTTATTTTATTACCATCATATTCCTATATCATTTGAAGAAAAAAGTGAAAAATAAAGATGAATTGAAGCCTCTATTGTTAATGCATATATTGTGAAAGAAGTAATAACTTTGCATCATATTCTTTTGAGTCTCACGTTCAGAGCAAATGACTAAGACCAAGAAGAAATGATGAGGGACCTATTGATCATAATTTGAACTCTTTCTCAATTTTTTACTACCTAATTGGTCAACCAAATGGATCATATAAGCAGAGATATTTAACTGGCCAAGAATAGCAAGAAACCTAAACATATATTTTTTAAATTGTTCAGAAGTATTGTCATATTACGAGTTAATATATATTTTATATTTCTTATATAATAACTTTTAGTGTTCTAATTTGTTTTTTTATGCTAGGATTTTCAAATACTTAGATTCTGAATTGTTGCAATAAGAGTTTGATCGCTTATGTCAGGAAGAATTTGTGTCATGCTTAAAATCATATGTAAGCAGACAATTTAAAATTTATTTACACATATGAAGATTTATAACAATTTTTGTATTTTAATATAGGTTCCTAATAATCAAGTACACCTTAAACATGATTTATTAATCCATATTGGGTCCAAAAGCAATAGTACGCACTTGGCCAACATATTTCACAAATGAATATACTTTAGAGCTATGATACACTCAGTGAAAAAACTAAATGAAACGCTCAGTGAATGACGTGACACTTTGCATGCACACGTCCGATTATCGCTCGGACACCATCGGCGGCCTCCGGCCGTCGCCCTGAATCATACTATACCCTGGGGGCACGGTGAACCCGTCAGGATCGCTGCATGTAAAATGTCACGTTATTCACTGAGCTTTTCCTCAAGATTTTTCACTGAGCATATCATTTTCCATACTTTTGATACTCAAGAATATGGAATGGAAAAGACTACAATGAATAATGGGGTTTGTGTTAAGTCATCCAATGATGGAGATGCAAGCAATAATTTTTATGGTTTGCTAGATGAAATTATAGAAATAGAATACTTAGGCTCAGAAATGTGAGTTATTCTATTCATATGTCGTTGGTTTCAACCTATTAGAGGGATAAAAGTGCATCCATAGTATAATTTGATTGAAATAAATCATAAGAGATTGTATAAGAAATTTGAACCATTTGTGTTGGCACGGCAAGTAATTCAAGCATTCTATGCTTCATACCTTAATTTGAAATGTGACAAAATTGATTGGTGGGTTGTTTGTAAAACAAAAAATGGAAAAAAAATTGAGGAACATTGGGAAGACATTGCATATCAACAAGAGCAAGTCGTGAATACATTTTAGACCAAAGACTATATTATTTCAACATTACAAGATCCCAGCGGAGTAGTTATAAATATGGATACAAGTGAAATTGATGATGATGAGGAGGAGGAGGATGAGGATGAGGATGAGAATGAGAATGACAATGAGGACTTTAAAGTTTGATAATGGATAAGTTTGTTATCTTAATTTAACAAAACTTATAATATTTTATTATCATATATGATACTCTCTTTTTTACGAGGAAATTTAGTTTTAATCTATAAATTTATAAACTTATAGTTCAATTAGTTTATCTCTCTCAATTAGTTATAAAACTGTGTATATAGTGTCTCATTCTTAAATTTATAAATTTTATCTGTTAATGCTCTATATTTTTTTTTCTATAGGTTATTAGAGTTAACATCTTGTCATCTCAAGGTTCACGCACTCTATCTTATTTCTTAGCAAATATGGTAATTGTTTTCATATTATTCATTATACATCAAATTTGTCTTTGCTTAATCCTATTTTTAAATTTCCAATATATCTTTCGACGAGGTGGTCGTAGACGGAGCTCTCATGGTCAGTTTGATATACCACTTGACATTGTACCTACGCCGCCCTCCCGATCAGGTAGGATTGTCGCATATACCTTCATCGGTACATTCCCATGCACTATCCCCAAGACCTTCCCATTCACCTTCATCACTCGAGTCGCTAGTACCTATTCTTTCCAAACACTCGATTGCTGAGAGGCCAAACAGACATTCGAAAGTCTATAGTCCCTTGTGGAGATTCAGAAGTAAAATTAAAATATTTTATTTTTTCAACAATCTTAATTTTTTAATATTTTTTATTATAACTTTGCGATAGGTTTAATAATTCAGTACATGTTATATATGAGATTAATAGAATCGTAAATAACCATTGGAGAGGAGACTCGATGACTTATACAAGCACTCAACCACCGATGAGAGAGCTTTGGTGGAGCGATTTTAGGGTATATATCTCATTCATGTTATATCTTAAATAAAAGTGAATATATCAATATTTTTTCTATTGCAATGTTCTTTCACTTGGGACCCTAGTGATGAGTTGGAAGTTAGGAGAATTTTCAAGAAACAATGTGGTGATCACGTTTGCCATATGCCCATACTCTATATCATGGTAAGAGTAGGAGAAAAAACGACCATTCATCACCGATGAAGACTAGGATCTCTAATTTTTGGGCAACTAAGGAGTCTATGTTGGGACCTTGACATACGACTAGAGGGGGGTGAATAGTCGATCACCCACTTGATTCGCGGTTTCTTTCTACAAGTGTTAGCACGCGCAAGTGGAAACTTAAACTATTAACTAAAACCAATGCTAACACAAACTGTTTACATGGTTCGGAGATAAAGCTCCCACTTCACGGCTGTTCGTAAGGTGGACGATCTCAATCCGTCGGTGAATGACTCCCCGGAAGACCTCCGGCTAGCTCGTGTAGCTCCACTGAGAAACCTCGCCACAACCCGCAACACTCTCCTGAGCACTTAGACTACTAATTGGCCTTTAACCAAAGCCAACTTCGTCAACCTTTCCTAGCCAAATTGAGCTTTCTTAAATAGAGCTCTCAGCTGAAAAATAGTCGTTACCAGTCGACTGGTCCAAGCACCAGTCGATTGGTCCATTGAAACGTTACAGCCCAACATTCGAATTCCAGCCGACACCAGTCGACTGCTCATAGGATCAGTCGACTAATCTTTCTGTGCACTTTATCAGTCGACTGATCCAAGTACCAGTCGACTGGTCCAATCCCTAACTTAGGGTTTCCCTTCCCGAGTACAATTCTCTCAGCACTCGGACCCTCACAACTTAGCTGACCCTTCCAGCAGCCTCGACCTGTTGCCTTCTTCGACTTTGGCTCTCGTCCCTTGGATGCATACGAACCTGCGGCTCGTCCTGATGCCATCCTTCGCGTATGCCTCGAAGTGCGCTTCCCTCGGCTCATCGTTCCTGCCTTGACCAGTAGCCTCGACCAGCAACCTCGACCTGTTGCCTTCAAGCCTTCTTCGACTTTGGCTCTCATCCCTCGAATGCATACGAACTCGCAGCTCGTTCTCATGCCATCCTTCGCGTATGCCTCAAAGTTCGCTTCCCTCGGCTCATCGTTACTGCTTTGTCCACGGTCCCTCGGATGCATACAAGCCCACGACTTGTCTCCTCATGCCATCCTTCACCAGACCCGAAGCCGTCCAGCTAAGCCTATGTGTATCCTGCAAATCTGCACACTCAAATACCCATATCAAACACAAGGGTGAACCTAACTTAAACCCTTTGCCCAAACATCAAAACACATGGTCACTCCAGACCATAGATTGCCCCAATAATCTCCCCCTTTTTGATGTTTGGCAATACGTTTAAGTTAGGGAAAACAAATAGCAAATACAATACTAACAACTATTTGGACTTACGTTGCCAAGGCCGCCAATGCATATGCAATGCAAACATGCATGGATCTTATCACAAGACATCCCCACACCTAACCTCCCCAAGACTTAGGATTTTTACCAACTGGATTTTTGTAAAACCTCTCCAAGGCTCCCCTTACATTGGACTTACAAAGGCTTTTTAAGAACCTCTTCAAGGTTCCCCCTTTGCCAATAACCGAGCAACAATGCTCCCCCTTTACCTAAGTTCACTCTTGACCTAGGATTTCTTGCAAAGGCTTGTTTGGTTTCGCACTTAAACCCAACACTTCTCCCCCTTTGCCACACATTAAAAGGACTTCAACAATTGCCCTCTTATTAGATCCTTTAACCAATGAGCAATAATGCTCCCCCTTTACCTAAGCTCCCCGTTGTTTGCAAAGGCGTGTTTTGGTTTCCCACTTAAACCTAACACTTCTCCCCCTTTGCCACACGTCAAAAGGACTCCAACAATAGATCCTTTAACCTTTAACGATTATAAACAAAGTGTACTAACCCCCAATAAGATTATACACTTGTTTTACATCATTACAACACTTTTTGATTGATGAAAAATAGTTTCGATCTATATCAGTCGACTGCGACAGTTACTAGTCGACTGATCCCCATCAAAAAACCATACAGTAGCTAGTCTCTCTCCGACAGCACTGTTACCAGTCGATTGCCCCCTGAACCAGTCGACTGGTATCCAAAAACTGTATTTTTTAACATTTTTGACCCAATTTCTTAAATGCATCTGAAATTTCACAAATCTCCAAAAATTTTCAAAATTTGTGGAGAGGTTTGTGGTACCCGTGTCTACTTGGAAAAAATATATTCAAAAATGAATCTATCACCAATCCCAAGATTAACACAAAACTCAAAACTATCTAAATGGTTCAATTGAACATTGATCTAAAGTCCTAGTTTTGACCTTCTCTTGATGCCTCTACCCATACCAAACCACAATGCATCTCTAGCATTGGTTTATATGACATCTATTCATCAAAAATCAAATTTCATGCAATATAACCCCCAATCTAACTCCGCCTGTGACGACCTAGTCATGGCCGGTCCCAAGCCCGGATAAAGGAGGAGGGTTGCGTTAGGTTGCCAGCCAGCGTAAAAAACTATGGCAAATACTCAATGAATGGATCCATTAAAGTATTATGCTAAGGCTAGGATGTTCCCCGGAAGGAACGCGTTGCAGGGTCCGACTGTAACGTCTCGGCAAGGACCGCTACATCTCCAGAACCCGGGTGTAGTGCTAAATATGCAAGGGTTCGCGTTGTAGGGTCCGACTGTAACGTCTCGGCAAGGACCGCTACATCTCCATGAGAACTTGGGTGTAGTGTTAAATAGGCAAGAGTTCTCACACCATAGGTGGACTAAGAATAAACATTATAAGAAAAGTAATAGTCTCAGATTTGGAACATGGAATATAGGAACTCTCACTGGTAAAACAATGGAGGTAGTAGATACAATGATTAGGAGAAAAATTAGTATTTTGTGTGTGCAAGAGACAAAATGGGTAGGTGAGAAGGCAAAAATGATAGAGAACTCGGGTTTTAAGTTATGGTATACAGGAAAGAGTAAAACAAGAAATGGAGTGGGTATTTTGTAGATAGTTCTTTAAAAGATGAAGTTGTTGGTGTAGTTAGAAAGGGGGATAGAATTATAGCTCTCAAGATAGTAGTGGCGAAAGAAGTTGTGAACGTAATTAGCATATATGCACCTCAAGTAGGATTAGATGAAGAAACTAAATCAAGATTTTGGAGCGATTTAGATGAGGTATTACAAAACATTCCGCCAAATGAAATGATTTTAATAGGAGGCGATCTAAATGGACATGTCGGAGCGAAAAATGAAGAATATGAGAGAGTACATGGGGGTTATGGGTTTGGAACAAGAAATGAAGAAGGAAAAACTATATTGGATTTTGCGATAGCATATGACCTTATACTAGCTAATACATTTTTTAAGAAAAAAGAAGAACACTTGATCACATTCAAAAGTGGGAATAATAAATCACAAATTGATTATTTTATGGTTAGGAAGAGAGATAGGAAGATTTGTAAAGATTGTAAGGTTATCCCTGGAGAAAGCTTAACTACCCAACATAGATTAGTAGTGTTAGATATACGCCTTAGTTATAATATTAATAGAGGAAAAATATACACGACTCCTAGAATTAAGTGGTGGAAGTTAAAGGATGGGAAGCAAAACATATTGAAGGAGAAGGTAGGAATACAAGCATTAGATGAAATATATAGCGACTCTAATACGACATGGGATAAGATGGTATCAAAGTTGAAAATAGTAGCTAAGGATGTACTCGGTGAGTCAAAGGGGCATGCACCACCAAGGAAGGAATCTTGGTGGTGGAATGAGAAAGTACAAGAGAAAGTGAAAGAAAAACGAATAGCTTATAAGGAATTATATATTTGTAAGAACGAGGAAAACTTAAAAAAATATACAATAGCCAAGAAAGAGGCTAAGAAAGCAGTGAATGAAGTAAAAAATAAAACTTTTGAACGACTATATCAAAATTTAGATACAAAAGAAGGGGAAAGAGACATTTATAAAATAGCTAAAGCAAGAGAAAGGAAAACAAGAGACCTTAGTCAAATAAGATGTATTAAAGATGAATGCGATAGAGTACTAGTAAATGATAGCGAAATAAAAGAGCGGTGGAAGATTTACTTTCATCAACTTTTTAATGAAAGTTTAGGGGACCAACTTGACTTAGGCAATTTAAGTATTTCAAATGAGTATAGAAATTTTAATTTTCATCGGAGAATTCAAACTTCAGAAGTAGAACAAGCTTTGAAAGGGATGCAAAATGGAAAGGCCGTGGGACCGGATGATATCCCAATAGAGGTATGGAAATGTTTAGGGAAAAAAGGTATTGAATGGCTTACAAAATTATTTAATTTAATATTGAAAACAAAAAATATGCCTAATCAATGGAGGGTAAGTAGTCTGGTTCCCTTATATAAGAACAAAGGAGACATACAAAATTGTGCAAACTATAGGGGTATTAAATTAATGAGTCATACCATGAAACTTTGGGAAAGAGTAATAGAAAAAAGATTGAGGAAGGAGACCACGGTAACCGAAAATCAATTTGGGTTCATGCCTGGAAGGTCGACAATAGAAGCTATACATCTTCTTAGGCAATTAATTGAAAAATATCGGGAGCAAAAGAAAGATCTACACATGGTATTTATTGATTTAGAAAAAGCTTATGATAGGGTACCAAGAGAAATTATATGGAGAATTCTAGAAAAGAGAGGCGTTAGCGTAACATATATTGACCTAATTAAAGATATGTATGAAAATGTAACGACTAGAGTGAAGACTTCAGGTGGATTGACTGAAGCATTTCCAATAAGGATAGGGTTACATCAAGGATCAGCTTTAAGTCCCTATCTTTTTACACTAATCATGGATGAACTCACTAGGCACATTCAAGATACAGTGCCATGGTGCATGTTGTTTGCAGATGATATTGTTTTGATAGATGAGACACGTGAAGGAGTAAATGCTAAACTAGAATCTTGGCGGGAAACTCTAGAAATGAAAGGTTTTAGGCTTAGTAGAGTAAAGACTGAATATATGGAATTTAAGTTTAGCAATGCTAGACGTAGTGAAACAATTGTTAAGATAGGAGATGATGAGTTGTCTAAAATCGAGAACTTTAAGTATTTAGGATCGTTCTTGCAAAGTGATGGAGGAATTGAGAGAGATGTCTTACATAGAATACAAGCAGGATGGTTGAAATGGAGATTAGCATCGGGTGTCTTATGTGATCGTAAAGTACCTCTAAAACTTAAAGGGAAGTTCTACAAAACGGCAGTTAGACCTGCTATGTTATATGGTGCTGAATGTTGGGCTATGACTCGAGCACATGAGCAAAAGATGAAAGTTGCAGAGATGAGGATGTTAAGGTGGATGTGTGGACATACGAGGATGGATAGAATAAGGAATGAGAGTATTAGAGAGAGAGTCGGAGTGGCATCTATTGAAGAAAAACTTCGGGAGATACGTTTGAGATGGTACGGACATGTACTTAGAAGACCAATAAATGCCCCTGTTAGACGATGTGAAACTATGATAAATACGCACATTAAAAGAGGGAGAGGAAGACCAAAAAAGACTTGGTTGGCAACAATAAAACAAGATAAATTTTATTTAAATCTAGATGATGATATAGTAGGGGATAGAACTCAATGGCGTAAAAGGATCCATATAGCCGACCCCACCTAGTGGGATAAGGCTTTGTTGTTGTTGTTGTTGTTGTTGTTGTATAACCCCCAATCTCATATTTTCATGCATGAAACTCACTTTCAATGTGCCAAATCCCTATGATTAAAACTCAAATATGTCTTCAAATCCTTTGGCATGGTCCATCTAGACTTCCGAGATAAATCCTCCCAAGATCCATTGACCATAGGTCCCAACTTGGCTCCTAGAGCTCCCCCTTGAGCTCTTAGCCTTAGCCACCTCCCTAGGTGACTCTTCTACAAACACAAGACCACACCGGTGTACCTCCGGTGATCCTTGGCCTACAAACTTAACCCTCTTAACCTTAGACACCTTGTCCTTGGTTAAGTTCTTATTTTTCCCTTTAAATGACTTTCCCTTGCCATTCTTGGTCTTCCCCTTGCCATAGTCATATGACACACTTGCATATGACTTCTCCATAGCATTAGAGAACTTAGATCGATATCCTAGACCCGATCTATCATTGTCGGGGTTTTGACTACCCAACACCATATCTAAATCCTTAGATCCAATAGTGAATCTATCTAGAATTTTCTCTAATCTATCAAGCTTTACCCTCAAAGCTTGATTTTCCCTTTCTAGGTTCTCAAACCAAGAATCAACATGTCCACCTTGGACACTCCTAGACCTACCCACCATCCTAGGCATATGTCTCCCCTTCTTGGGATTTATGCCTTGGTTCTTAGGTCTAAAGGTTCTAGATTTATCATGATGCATGAATTCCCTAGGGTTTTGATATGCAACATTAATCCTATTTTTATCATGATATCTAAAACCAAAATTATGCATGGGTAAATAATTTTTATTATTTCTAACATGCATAGAGGAATTTAAATTACATCTAAAGTTAGGGATTACCTCCCTTACCCTTGTAGCTCCCCCTTGATGTGAGTTTTCTTCTTCTCCTTCCTCTCTTATTTTCTCAAATGCTCTAATTTATTGAATTCTTCTTTTCTTGAGTATTTGGTGTGGTAGTGTCCTAGCTCACCACATGTGAAGCACCTTATATGCTTTTTCTCCTTCTTCGCACTATCCCTACAACCCATGTTAGAATTTAAAGGAATTGACTTGGGTTTAGGGTTTACCTCCTTTTTCTTACCCAATGGACACTTGTCCTTGTAGTGTCCCTTCTTATTGCATCCAAAGCAAATGATGTGATCCTTGGATCTTGCTTTGGTGGAGGTGGTGGCTTCTTCTTGCTCAGATATTGAGGATGGTCTCTCCTCCCCCTCAATCATTGAAGTGGAGACTCCTTCTTCACCCTTTGATGAAGTAAATGATTCTTCAATTTCTTGTGCCACTTCACTTGAGGAGATGGATGAATCTTTTTCTTCTTTCTCCTCCTCTTCGGATGTTGAGCTTCTTTCCTCATCTGATTTGTCCTTCTCCTCTTCTTGGACCATTAAGCTCATTTCCTTGGTCTCTTCCACTACTTGAGATTGTGTAGGATTTTCATGAAGTGCTAACATCTTGCTCCATAATTTGTGCGCATTTTTATATTCACCTACACGACTAATCACATCGTTAGGTAAAATATTAAGTAAAATTGAAATTACCTTGTCATTTGCCTTCGATTGTGTTTGTTGCTCCTTATTCCAATATCGTGGTCAGAGCTTTTTCCCATGTTTATCTTTCGGAACTTCAAATGGTTCTTCTAGTGCGATCATGAGATTCCAATCCATGCCGAAACAAGTCTTTATCCGCATCCTCTAATACTCGAAACTTTCACGGTCGTAGGGAAGTGGAACATTGATATCGTCTCCTAATCTTTCTTCAATCGCCATTTCTTCTAGCTTTTTGCTCTCCTGGCGGTTAGTCCGTAGACGAGCGAACCTTGCTCTGATACCACTTGTTGGGACCTTGACGTACGGCTAGAGGGGGTGAATAGCCGATCATCCACTTGATTCGCAGTTTCTTCCTACAAGTGTTAGCAGCGCAAGTGGAAACTTAAACTATTAACTAAAACCAATGCTAACACAAACCGTTTATGTGGTTCGGAGATAAAGCTCCTACTCCATGGTTGTCCGTAAGGTGGACGATCCCGATCCGTCGGTGGATGACTCCCCGGAAGACCTCCGGCTAGCTCGTGTAGCTCCTTGTGGGTGGAGAAACCTCGCCACAACCCGCAACACTCTCCTGAGCACTTAGACTACTAATTGGCATTTAACCAAAGCCAACTTCGTCAACCTTTCCCAGCCAAACCGAGCTCTCTTAAATAGAGCTCTCAGCTGAAAATAGCCATTACCAGTCGACTGGTCCAAGCACTAGTTGACTGGTCTATTCGAACGTTACAACACAACGTTCGAATTCCAGCCGACACCAATCGACTACTCACAGGATCAGTCGACTAATCTTTCTGTGCACTTCATCAGTCGACTGATCCAAGTACTAGTCGACTGGTCCAATCCCTAACCTAGGGTTTCCCTTCCCGAGTACAATTCTCTCAGCACTCGGACCCTCACGACTTAGCTGACCCTTCCAGCAGCCTCGACCTGTTGCCTTCAAGCCTTCTTCAACTTTGGCTCTCATCCCTCGGATGCATACGAACCCACGGCTCGTCCTCATGCCATCCTTCGCGTATGCCTCGAAGTGCGCTTCCCTCGGCTCATCGTTCTTACTTTGTCCCGCAGCCTCGACTAGCAGCCTCGACCTGTTGCCTGCAAGCCTTCTTCGACTTTGGCTCTCGTTCCTCGGATGCATACGAACCCGCGGCTCGTTCTCATGCCATCCTTCGCGTATGCCTCGAAGTTCGCTTCCCTGGCTCATCGTTACTGCTTTGTCCACGGTCCCTCGGATGCATACAAGCCCACGGCTTGTCTCCTCATGCCATCCTTCACCGGACCCGAAGCCATCCAGCTAAGCCTATGTGTATCCTGCAAACCTGCACACTCAAATACCTATATCAAACACAAGGGTGAACCTAACTTAAACCCTTTGCCCAAACATCAAAACACATGGTCACTCCGGACCATAGATTGCCCCAACAGTCTAAACAAAAGAGTCACCCGAATAAAACAAATTAATCTTTTAATTTTGGAGAGATGTTTACGACGTATGCGGGAGACTCTATCAATATTGACGAGTATAGACACGGATTGATAATTTTTTAACTCTTCCACTATTTTTTTAATCTATTTCATACTATTTCATTATTTCTAATTATTTATTTTAGGCAAAGGAATTGGGAAAAAATTGCATTTATAGAGACATTCACCCGCACCTTTCAAAAAAATATAAGACTTAGAGCGGGTAGAGAATTAAAGTAGTCAAGGTTTAGATAAATTTTGGATATTAATTTATAACTTAGATGTTATTTATATATCTGCTCTAACTTTATATTCTTGCATTATAAAAATATTGTTATTGTAAATTTATTTTAATTTTTTATTATAATATAGGACAAATATGATGAACTAGAGGTGTCGTAGAGAAGTTCAAGTGCTAGTGATAATATTGAAAGACCTGAGGCGTTTGCTGGCAATAATTTAGAATTATGGTTGTAGGCGAGTGGGGAGCCTAAAGTGGAAGGAAGAATATTGAGAATAAGTTTTTTGAGCAAAACCCAAAGAGTTTCTCATACTTCTTCTTCGTTCTCACCAACAGTAAACACACAGATCCATAACTTAACAAAAGGGTTACGCATTTGAATGGCGTATTATCAGGAAGGGATCTGTTGGGTTCTCCCGGCATAAAATCATAAAAACGCAGCGGAAACAAGAACCCTCGAACGATCCATGCGAAAGAAAAACTCGTACAAAGTTGATCTACATCTACATCTAAAGAAGATATACCTTCGGAGCGTGCCCTTTGCTTATCCCGCTCGTCCAAGGTGTGCCGGATCTCTTGCACGTTCAAGTGTCCGTGCCTCTATTCGTATCTACACAGACACAATCTCTCAACTTCGGGAGAACTACCTTAGTTGTGCTAGCAACTTGATGTAGCTCGTAGAACACCAAAAACTCTACAGTAGGGTTTCGGCCAAAGGAGGAAGATGAGGGAGGGAAGAAGAAAGGGAAGAAGGAGAGGAAGAAGAAGAAGTCATCCAAAGTCACAAGTCCCTCTTTTATAATCATCCCATGAATATGAAGAGGTTTGTGTCTCTTTGGCTTCCTTCATCAATACCAATAAAGAGCACATCTTTTCATGTGGCTCTTTATCTTTTCCCATGCAAGAAAAGAATCTTTTCATCCAATGAAGAAAGACTTTTTTCTTTCTTTCATGCAACTCCGACCGGGCCTCTCGGGCTTCCGACTCGGTCTCCCGACCAAGTCTCCCGAGCAAGTCATCGAGCTCCCGACCAAGTCTGCCGAGCTCCCGACCCAGTCTGCCGAGCTCCGACTCAGTCTGCCGAGCTCCGACTCGGTCTGCTGAGCTCCAACTCGGTTTGCCGAGCTCCGACTCGGTCTGTCGAGCTCCGACCCGCACTCTCGAGTTCCCAACTCAAGCTCCCGAACTGACCTCCCGAGTTCCCAACTCGGGCTCAGGTCTCTCGAGTTCCCAACTCGGGCTCAGGTCTCCCGAGTTCCCAACTCAGGCTCAGATCTGCCGAACAGATTTCCCGAAGCATTGTGTCTTTTGTGTGTGACCCAATAGGTTCTCGTGACGTTGGCGATGCGCCTAAACACTGTAGACACATAAGCAATGAGCGGCATCTAGCAATGCATCATTGCTACCCAAGTAACAAGAAAAGTCGAGATCCGACTAAACCTCCGTGACTATGATAATGTATGACCTTGTCCTTCTATCCTTGATATCTAGATTGACCAATGAGGCATAGACCGTGTCATCCTCAGTCAATCTTGTGTTTCTTGATCCCCGAGTAGACTCACTCAAACAAATGAGCTCAATATCTCATATTGACTCATTCGAGCATGACCATGCGTTTTAGTAGTCCTACTCGATTAAGGGGCCCACAGATATCACTCCCGTCATATGAGAGGGATAGATCCCATCTACATCACTCACATCCCTCTGCATAATTCATTACATATCCAGTGATCGCCTTTATAGTCTACCCTGTTACGGGTGATTTTTGACGATACCAAAGTACATAACTCCTTATATAGGGAACTGTAGTGACTTCAGGTCTAAGGACTATTCATACAAATAGTTACATGAGAAAGTTTATGACACTCATATGACAATCTATGAAACTTTCTCATGGCGGGTCAATTCAGTACACATTCTCCAATGTATACTCATGTGTCAACTTGATATCACATATCCATGACTTGTGAGCTCAAGTCATCAGTTGACCTACATGCTAGTCTCCATGCATTAATATTGTCCTTAAATATTAATGCTCGACTAGGAATAGTTTAGTGCAGTGTTCTCTACATCATCTCACTATCGATTCAACCAATCGATATGATGTAGATAAGAACCTACTACACAAGGATATTATTATACTTAGTTATTTGACACAAATACAAAGTAAGTATAATAACCAAACATGCCTTTACTAATGATAGAATATAATACAAAATGTCCCTAGTTAATCATCATATAATTGGCTCTAGGGCTACCACTAACAGGATCGACAAATGAAAGAAAGGAATGACAAATGCAAGAAATGCACCGACAACATGAATTTATCATGCAATATCTTCAGTTAGGTTCAACTCCAAGTTAGATTCCCCTAGATTTTGCTGATAAAGGTGCCGATGATGGTGATGGCATTGATGGTTCGTCGTGATTTTCTTTAATAAGAAGATTTGTTATTAAATTAAGTTTTACAATATTTTTTAATATGGTTAATTTGCTTTGAATAGGATTGGTAGGAAAAAAATACGGCAATTTACCAAAAGGCGCACCCAAAAATGGGTATTTACCAAAAGGCGTCCCATGGTTTCAATGTTACCAAAGGGCGTACATATTTTAGTAAACTTCCTCTTATACCCCTACTGTCAATCAAGTACTGCATGCAATTCTCTTTCCCTTTCTCTTTCTCTTTGTCAGTAACGAATTTCGAGATGGACGTACGTACCTTTCTCAAAAAGATGTTCCTTTATATTTTGATAATAATATTATGGAACCTTTCTCAAAACAAAAAAATATTAAAATTAATTAAAATATTTTTATTAAATAAAAACTAAAAGAACATTTCAGTCGCCCACGTTGGGCCTGAAATGATTCCATTTCAGGCCCAACGTGGGGTTGAAATGTTTCCATTTCAGGCCCAACGTGCCCAATATTAAGGGTTTTTTCTCGATTCTTTGTTATTACATTTTAACACCTCGGAGAAGTCCAAATAAACAATGGATAGCAAATTTGAACTCCTTGTAACCTCAGAAATCCACAGGAACTGAAATTTTTACAATCGGAGCTCTCTAGGTCAATCAGTGGCCTTTTGGAGTCATTGGGGCCTGAAATGGAAACATTTCAGGCCCCAATGACTCCAAAAGGCCACTGATTGACCTAGAGAGCTCCGATTGTAAAAATTTCAGTTCCTGTGGATTTCTGAGGTAACAAGGAGTTCAAATTTGCTATCCATTTTTTATTTGGACTTCTCCGAGGTATTAAAATGTAATAATGAAGAACCGAGAAAACATCACGTTGGGCCTGAAATGGGCACGTTGGGCCTGAAATGGAAACATTTCAGGCCCACGTTGGGCCTGAAATGGAATCATTTCAGGCCCAACGTGGGCCTGAAATGGTTCCATTTCAGTCCCAATGACCCTAAAAGGCCTAATGTGTCAAAATTCACTATTTGACCTAGAGAGCTCCGATTGTAAAAATTTCAGTTCCTGTGGATTTCTGAGGTTACAAGGAGTTCAAATTTGCTATCCATTATTCATTTGGACTTCTACGAGGTATTAAAATGTAATAATGAAGAACCGAGAAGAAATCACACATTAGGCCATTTAGGGTCATTGGGCCTGAAATGGTTGGACACCTATTGCATTGGTGATATCTAATATATAGATGTTTGGACACCTAAAATATCATCTCCTACCTCTGACCTCTCTATTCATATGAAATTTTCAAAAATCCAGATATGGGAGGTCCATCAGTGAGTTTTGACCAAAACTCACTGATATTTCTAAACTACTCCTATTTGATTGGTGATATCTAATATATAGATGGTTGGACACCTAAAACATCATCTCCTACCTCTAACCTCTCTATTCATATGGAATTTTCAGAAATCCAGATATGGGAGGTCCATCAGTGGGTTTTGGTCAAAACTCACTGATATTTCTAAACTACTCCTATTTGATTGATGATATCTAATATATAGATGTTTGGACACCTAAAACATCATCTCCTACCTCTAACCTCTCTATTCATATGGAATTTTCAGAAATCCAGATATGGGAGGTCCATCAGTGGGTTTTGGTCAAAACTCACTGATATTTCTAAACTACTCCTATTTGATTGGTGATATCTAATATATAGATGTTTGGACACCTAAAACATCATCTCCTACCTCTAACCTCTCTATTCATATGGAATTTTCAGAAATCCAGATATGGGAGATCCATCAGTGAGTTTTGACCAAAACCCACTGATATTTCTAAACTACTCCTATTTGATTGGTGATATCTAATATATAGATGGTTGGACACCTAAAACATCATCTCCTACCTCTAACCTCTCTATTCATATGGAATTTTCAGAAATCCAGATATGGGAGGTCCATCAGTGGGTTTTGGTCAAAACTCACTGATATTTCTAAACTACTCCTATTTGATTGGTGATATCTAATATATAGATGGTTGGACACCTAAAACATCATCTCCTACCTCTAACCTCTCTATTCATATGGAATTTTCAGAAACCCACTGATATCCATCAGTGGGTTTTGGTCAAAACTCACTGATATTTCTAAACTACTCCTATTTGATTGGTGATATCTAATATATAGATGGTTGGACACCTAAAACATCATCTCCTACCTCTAACCTCTCTATTCATATGGAATTTTCAGAAATCCAGATATGGGAGGTCCATCAGTGAGTTTTGACCAAAACCCACTGATATTTCTAAACTACTCCTATTTGATTGGTGATATCTAATATATAGATGTTTGGACACCTAAAACATCATCTCCTACCTCTAACATCTCTATTCATGTGGAATTTTCAGAAATCCAGATATGGGAGGTCCATCAGTGGGTTTTGGTCAAAACTCACTGATATTTCTAAACTACTCCTATTTGATTGGTGATATCTAATATATAGATGTTTAGACACCTAAAACATCATCTCCTATCTCTAACCTCTCTATTCATATGGAATTTTCAGAAATCCAGATATGGGAGGTCCATCAGTGGGTTTTGGTCAAAACTCAGTGGGTTTTCAGAAATATCAGTGGGTTTTGGTCAAAACTCACTGATGGATCTCCCATATCTGGATTTCTGAAAATTCCATATGAATAGAGAGGTTAGAGGTAGGAAAAATGATGATTATATAGGATGTCCAAACATTCCATATGAATAAGAGTAGATAGGAGATGATGTTTTAGGTGTCCAACATCTATATATTAGATATCACCAATCAAATAGAGTAGTTTAGAAATATCAGTGGGTTTTGGTCAAAACTCACTGATGGACCTCCCATATCTGGATTTCTGAAAATTCCATATGAATAGAGAGGTTAGAGGTAGGAGATGATGTTTTAGGTGTCCAACCATCTATATATTAGATATCACCAATCAAATAGGAGTAGTTTAGAAATATCAGTGAGTTTTGACCAAAACCCACTGATGGACCTCCCATATCTGGATTTCTGAAAATTCCATATGAATAGAGAGGTTAGAGGTAGGAGATGATGTTTTAGGTGTCCAACCATCTATATATTAGATATCACCAATCAAATAGGAGTAGTTTAGAAATATCAGTGGGTTTTGGTCAAAACTCACTGATGGATCTCCCATATCTGGATTTCTGAAAATTCCATATGAATAGAGAGGTTAGAGGTAGGAGATGATGTTTTAGGTATCCAAACATCTATATATTAGATATCACCAATCAAATAGGAGTAGTTTAGAAGTATCAGTGAGTTTTGACCAAAACCCACTGATGGACCTCCCATATCTGGATTTCTGAAAATTCCATATGAATAGAGAGGTTAGAGGTAGGAGATGATGTTTTAGGTGTCCAAACATCTATATATTAGATATCATCAATCAAATAGGAGTAGTTTAGAAATATCAGTGAGTTTTGACCAAAACCCACTGATGGACCTCCCATATCTGGATTTCTGAAAATTCCATATGAATAGAGAGGTTAGAGGTAGGAGATGATGTTTTAGGTGTCCAACCATCTATATATTAGATATCACCAATCAAATAGGAGTAGTTTAGAAATATCAGTGAGTTTTGGTCAAAACTCACTGATGGACCTCCCATATCTGGATTTCTGAAAATTTCATATGAATAGAGAGGTCAGAGGTAGGAGATGATATTTTATGTGTCCAAACATCTATATATTAGATATCACCAATGCAATAGGTGTCCAACCATTTCAGGCCCAATGACCCTAAAAGACCTAATGTGTGATTTCTTCTCGGTTCTTCATTATTACATTTTAATACCTCGTAGAAGTCCAAATGAATAATGGATAGCAAATTTGAACTTCTTGTAACCTCAGAAATCCACAGGAACTGAAATTTTTACAATCGGAACTCTCTAGGTCAAATAGTGAATTTTGACACATTAGGCCTTTTAGGGTCATTGGGACTGAAATGGTTCCATTTCAGGCCCAACGTGGGCCTGAAATGTTTCCATTTCAGGCCCAACGTGCCCATTTCAGGCCCAACGTGATGTTTTCTCGGTTCTTCATTATTACATTTTAATACCTCGGAGAAGTCCAAATAAACAATGGATAGCAAATTTGAACTCCTTGTAACCTTAGAAATCCACAGGAACTGAAATTTTTATAATCGGAGCTCTCTAGGTCAATCAGTGGCCTTTTGGAGTCATTGGGGCCTGAAATGGAAACATTTCAGGCCCACGTTTCAGGCCCACGTTGGGCCTGAAATGGAAACATTTCAGGCCCAACGTGGGCCTGATATTTTTCCATTTCAGGCCCCAATGACTCCAAAAGGCCACTGATTGACCTAGAGAGCTCCGATTGTAAAAATTTCAGTTCCTGTGAATTTCTGAGGTTACAAGGAGTTCAAATTTGCTATCCATTATTTATTTGGACTTCTCCGAGGTGTTAAAATGTAATAACAAAGAATCGAGAAAAGACCCTTAATATTGGGCACGTTGGGCCTGAAATGGAAACATTTCAGCCCCACGTTGGGCCTGAAATGGAATAATATCAGGCCCAACGTGGGCGGCTGAAATGTTCTTTTAGTTTTTATTTAATAAAAATATTTTAATTAATTTTAATATTTTTTTGTTTTGAGAAAGGTTCCATAATATTATTATCAAAATATAAAGGAACATCTTTTTGAGAAAGGTACGTACGTCCATCTCGAAATTCGTTACTGACAAAGAGAAAGAGAAAGGGAAAGAGAATTGCATGCAGTACTTGATTGACAGTAGGGGTATAAGAGGAAGTTTACTAAAATATGTGCGCCCTTTGGTAACATTGAAACCATGGGACGCCTTTTGGTAAATACCCATTTTTGGGTGCGTCTTTTGATAAATTGCCGAAAAAAATACGATGTAAGTCTAGATTTTTCATATTAAGTTAATAGCATTTTTTCATGTCATTTAATATTTGCTTCTATTTTTTATTGTATCTTGATACTTTGCATGTTATGTCATATTTTGCATATTTTTGACTTGCCTATTTCTTATCCATGCAATTTTAGCTATATAGTCTTCGACAATTTTATTATGTCATGGAACATTTGATATATGTATTTTGACTTACCTATTTCTTTTATGTGTAGGAAGTGTCTCCTAGGGCTACAAAGAAGACGTGTTGTTTGTATGAGTTGTTATATGGATTTATTGTTTAATTTTTATATGTTATATGACTTATAGTTATATATGGATATGACATGCATGACTTGAAACTAGTATTTTGGATGAATATGTAGTTGTGTAGATGTGTTAATGTAAGATGTGTCAAATGTTAATTGAGTATATGAAGTTGTGTTAGATGTGTTAAATGTAAGATGTGCTAAATGTTAATTCTGTAGATGTGTTAATTGTGTAGATGAAACTAGTATTTTGGATGAATATGTAGTTGTTTGATGTAGGATGTGTTGGATAAAATTTGTAATGGATGTGTTGAATGTGTTGGATTGTTTGTTATGTATACAGGATAAAATCAAAAAAAAATTAATTTTTTTTTAGTTCTGCGATGATTTTGTAATGAAAAATTTTTCGTTGTAAATGTATCGTAATTCACTATTATATCGTAAAGTTGCAATGAATCTAAATTTGTCACAGATCTATGATGAATTTTTGCAACGAATATGTGTTCGTCGCAGATCTACGAAAAATAAGTGTTCGTCGCGGATCTGCAACGAATATGTATTCGTCGCAAATCTGCAACAAACATAGATTCATCACCAAAAAAAAATCGACACAATTTTGCCAGTGGCTCTGGAGAAAAATATTTGACATTTTGCGACGATCAAAGATTTACAACGAATTCTGCAATGAATACGACCTACAACGAATCCAGATTCATCGCAAAAAGATGAAATTGTCGCAAAACCTATGTTTTCGCCTCAATTTTATGAGCGTTCGTAAAAAAAAAAATTTGTCAATCTACGACGAATCTATATTCTTCGTAGATTTGCAAAGGATATTTGTAACGAATATACTTTTCGTTGCAAATCTGCGATGAACATAGATTCGTTTGCGATGAAATAAGATTCGTCCTAAATTTGCGACGAATATTTATTCATCCCAAATTTTTGGAAAAAACATATATTTTCATCGAAGAATTACGATCATGCATTTTGTAACGAATTATTTTTCGTCATAAATTTACAATAAATTTTAAAATGAAAAATTTGTCATAGAATTTACGACGAAATTATAAAAATTTGTCGCAAAATTTGACAACGAATTTTTGACACTGAAAATTATTTCACTGCCAAATTCGTCACAATTTTTTTATTTTTTTTTGAAATTCCATCACAAATTTTGTCTAAAAAGCAGTTTTTTTAGTGCAAATCCAATTAGCATCTATCATCCGGAAATCACAAGATCAAGCAAATAAATGATGGAATGAGACGTACACAACAGGTGGTACAAAATGGGTGGTGTCAGATTTTTTTTTTTTTTTCACACGGTGAGTTATACAAGTCAGGCCGGATGGCTGGGAGGAACTAAATATACATCATTCGGAGATGCAGGACAAACACCTAAACTAAAATAATTTTTGTCGATAAATTACACCCTACAATGGCTATTTGCATGAATGAGGAACTGGAAATGAGACCAGAAGGCTTTCTACCACTTTTAGTGAGTCAAACCATGGCTACTTAAACACTACAACTAGATAATATCTGATCTTCATACATCACATAACATACTATTTTCAGTAAGAGTCCATGTTCCCATTTACCACCACCAGTATGTTTTATAGCATTATCCCAGATCATTAGTCCAGCAGCCAAACTGCTGATTTAATGTGCAACTAAATTCTGTTATCACAAAACAAAAATATTTGGTGTCAAGAAACGAAGTAATAAGAGTACCATGACGAAGTTAACAAACTATAAGAGAAAAGTCATGAATGGTAATTAAGTTGCAACATATCAAGCAGATGGAACAAAGAAAAAATGTATAGGAATATGTTTGTGTTTGTCTCACTTGCAATAGATGATATTGACAGGCTTGTGGTGTTTCTCATTAATATCTAACGACATATGGATAACATTCACAAACATTGGCAAGCCTTCATTTACGGTTTTCCATGAAATAGAAAGCAAGCTCTACCTGTGTGATAATTATATAATTTTAGTGTCTAGTGAGTTTGAGTTTCAAGATGTATTTTAGTTGCTTTAAGGTTTGTGACTTAGTTTGGTCGAATTCATATCTTTTGTGAATCATTGTGATATTTTTATTGTTATGGAAGAAAATTGTCTGCCGTGGTCATCTTAGAACTAGTGGTACATGGAGGTCTTTCTGGAAAAAAGAGAGGAATTGTATAAAACGCATGACTAAAGATCTATAAAGAGAGTATATTTCATGCTCCTGGCCCGGTTGCGGACCAGTTAGGATGAGATCTGTTGTTTCCAAAACATCTGATTGTTAAATGACTAAATCTTGATAAAATTCCTCTTAGACTTCAATCTAGTATGGAGATAGGTTGGCCTTGTGGATTGATGGCTGCAAGAGAAGCAAATCAGGGTACAGAGGTAGATATGCTAGTCCTGAGATGATCAACAAGTTGCTAAAGAGTTATAGCTAAATTAACTCATCACTGATCAATAATTCAGAAAATCTGCAGACTAACAGTGATAATGTTTACTTGATACCATTTTCTCAGTAACAAGAAGCACCCATTCAAAATCCTATGGGGACTTCTGGAAGAAAAAAAAAAACCACATAAAGTCCACTTGAAATTGATCAGACGTCAAAAATAAATAGCTAAATTAATTATCTAATTTGTATAAAAATGACTGATCTCTACCAACTTGGCTAATTCCAAAATGGAATCTTACAGCGAGCACATGGTGCAGTGTTATGGCTATACACTAAAAGAATAGTGTATTAATGATAAAAAAAAAGTTATCACTAAAATTTAATAATTTATCAAGAAATTTTCATTCTACCCTTTATACTTTACCAACTTTTTTTACTTTGCCCTTGTATTTTAAAAATGATTTTTGTCTGCCATGGTTTACAAAACAAAACCAAAATATCCTCTCTTCTCCCACACAAAGTGTGATCATTGTTTTTCATGACCCATGCTTTGAAATCCAACAAGAGGCACTAGAACACATTGCCCAACTTATTCGCTGAAATTCAACAAGAGACACTAGAATCATCTCTTACAAAGACAACCCTTGATTGATCGTTTTGTTCCTATGTGAGGCATTGCAAGACTAAACAAATCATTATGCTCCATTACTCAAGGAAGTCGAGTTCTTCTTGGCAAAAGATAATGAGGCGGTTAAGATTTAATTTTTTTAAAAAAAATTGTTATATTTATCTAAAGAATTTGTTGAAGTTTTTGGGCAACTAAATTGTATTTCTTTAAAGAATGTTGATCTAAAAAGGTCAGGATCTCTTGTATTAGATCGTCTTTAAATTAATAATAATTTTCTTTTTAGGTGACTTTAGTTGTTCTTGGTGCTGCATCATATTATATAACCAATGATAAAAAGTGGGCCCATAAAAAGTTAGAGAAATGAAAGTTAAGATAAAAGATGGAAATTATTGCATTAGAGTGTTAAAGAATGAAAATTATTCACCTACAAGAAGCAAAGTGATAGTTCAAGCGATGATAGCTATGTTAATGGAAGGACACCTAGTATAATGATGGACTAAAATGGTGGGTAGATTTTGTTGGAGATTCTCTAGAAAATTTCTAGGTGTTAAAGCGTACATTTTGGAACGACTACCACTGAAGCTTGTATAGATTGGGTTGATGACATCAAAGGAAGATGGAATGATGTAGCAAAATTAAATGAAATGATGCATGTGAAGCAAAGCTTAGAACTAGCTTATACTTGATGGAATCAGTAAAAGAATGATGGCTCCAAACAGGTGAAAGGAACAGTGGCAACATGGGATAAGAATTTTGGCTCAATTATTTGCCTTGAGAAATTCTTCAATATTGTATCAAAGAGTCCAATACTCGAGGTTGTTGAGAAGCCAGTATACTTGAGTTTCATAAATTTTAACTTAGACAAACCTAGATGCAACTGAAGTTCAAGATGTTAGTCTCTGTATAAGTGGACAGAAAATGGCTGCGCTACATGAAGTTCCATGAAGAGATCTCAATAAAGTGAGACGCGCACCAGCTCACATTTGGAAGTTGAGGTACAACGTGACCACATCGTCTCTAAAGGGCAAGGTAATGACCATATCACTCATGCATCAACTAATAAGGCGGATAATTAAACTAAACCCGTGAAAAACACATGAATCTCAGGCAACCATTGAAAGTAATCGAAATAACAGCCAAAGAATAGTCTAGTAATCATGAGAAAGTAGTGGTTAGGTGCAGTATGATAATAGATGTTGGTCCCAAGTAGTGTCAAAAGAAGACTGATAAGAGAGTAAAACTTACTGAAGATTAAGAGGCTAATTGTGTTGAAAACCTCCAAAGTATTGAGGAGGAAAAAGGCCTTAAACTTTGAACTAAAATTAGGTGGCAGAAAAAGAGATTGGGTTGATGCCACTTGTGAAGCAGTGATCACATAAAGACAGTTGCTTTCTCCTCAAACAAGCAACGATTATTCAAGGGATTCTGCAGTACATTTATGGATATGATAAAAGCTTAGCTACTTAATAATTTGAAAATAGGCACTGAGAATTTTCTTTCTCAAGCAAGTGCCCAAGTCTGGAAGTAATTTATTAAGTTCATAAATTATCCATCTTCCACCACTCAGACACTATGGTAGTTAAAGTTAGCCCTTGAGAAGATATTATCATTTATGAAGACTTTGTCACATTCTATGGTTTTTAAAGTTTGGTATTATCATTTCATACGATGTCACTAGTGGAAGCATTTTAATGAATAAGTTATAGACTAGAAGTGGTTCTGCAGTAGCAAGGTTACCAAACTCACCTAGCTAAATACCTTGTAGAAGTTTTGAGGAAAATTATTTCCATCCTATTTTATTAACACAAGGAAAAAAAGCAGCCATCTACAACGATCATAATCTGATTCAGCATGACAGTATAAAATATATTTAGACATATTGGTGTCTCATCAAAGAAAAGTTGAATCAGCATTGATTTTTTTTCCCTTTTCAATGGAAATCAATATTGATTTGTATTCAATTAATCAAGTCAAATAATTTATTTACAAGTGCCAATCATTAGGAACGGCCTTAACGGTGAAGTTTTTCATCCAATTGAACACATAAGCATAAGAGAGACTTATGCAACATCACAAGGGAGAGGGCTAAGCACTAAGTTAGGCAAATGCTTGCCTTGCCTGTGCTTAGGAGTACACTTAAGGTAACTAAGTTATGATTAAAGAAATAATTTATGAAATATTACATGATCTATTTTAGTCAATGAAGTGACTCAGTTTGTATAAATCAATTGATTTTTATTGATCACAATATTGCTGCAAATATACAACTAGTCTAGACAACATAACCTTTTAGTCAAACTCTATTTGCCTACCTTGTTATTAATATTCCAACTGCAAATTACTAAAATGAGAAAGAATGCATGACATATTACCTCACAAGAACTTCAGAAAACATAATAAAATTTTATGACTTGAGACATAGAACACACGATTGACATTATAGTTTAATGTGAATGAAACAAATAGTACCTTTCCCAAGTAAGTTCATGTTCTAGGTGAATGCGCAGCATCTGAACCATATGCAGAGGAACTTTCACTATCTGAATCTGACAAAGGGTACTTCCTTAGTTATTATGCTTAGGTGAAAAATACTTGCAGCATTTTATTTACCAAGAAACAAGAGCACAGTAGATTATGGTACCAGTAGATGAAGATCCAGAACCACTACTAGAGCTGCTTGAACTAGATCGACTTCCATTATCTCCCTTCTTTTCTCCTCCAACAGGTGAAGAAGAAGCTACATATTTCTCATCCACCACTGAGTGTGAAATCAACCTGTCAGCAACATAGAATAATACTGTAATAAAGAAAAAGCATCTGTAGATAAACACAGTTCACCTTTCGTGCTATTCTCAGGCAACTCAGTAACAATTGGATTGAGAGTCTGAAAATAGGTACATAGAGGTATGATTAAACCTACAATTCATGCTATAAAACGAAAACATAGAAAATTAAGATGTGCTAACTCCTACCTTTTCATGTGATGTTTCACGTGCATCAACTTCAGTCTCAGACTTAGCTAGAATTGCAAGCTCAGCCTTCCTCTTGTTCTTGCTCAGACTCTTCTTGTAATTTGTCATAAATCTATCCAGCTCCCAAAGAGTCTCCACATCAACACTATCTATATCAACTTCAATCTCATCATCATGTTGGCTAAGGGAAAAATTTCTCTTCTTAATAATCTGCACGATGTTCTCCAACTTCTCTGGAGGCAGATTTTGCAAGTTATTACTTAGTCTCTGCTTCTCCTCAAACGTCATGTCCCTCTTATTCAGATCCTTGGCCTTAGGTTTCTTTAGAGCTGGTGCTCGACCTATGTGCATTGGGTGGCTCACTGGCTTTATTTTTTGTTCAACTGCGACAGGATGTACGGTGGAATCTGACCTCTCCAATATTCTCATGTCACCAGGCCGAGGCTTCTTTGAGGCTGGTGGATAGGCAAGATAGGAGAACTCACCCTCAATGGCAGGCCACAGCTCCTCAAACAGTTGCAGAAGTTGATCGGCCATAACGTGGACATCCTGTCCCTTTGGATTGTAAGTCATGGCATTGCGAAAGGTCAGCCTAACATCCTCAGCAAAATCTCGTGGGGAGCTGTACCAGTTCTTAGCAAGCCGAGACTTGACTGTGCCAAAGTCCATTGGATGCTTGATAATGGTATAATAATCATGGAGACCAAGCGCCTTGGCATCAACTGGCTTGTTGAATACCCAGCCAAACTTGTGCTTCATCAGCTTGGAGAGAAGTAAGCCACAACTCTTGAAGGCTTGTGCATAGATCTTCTTCTCATCCATAGGGGAACTGTCGAATTCTGATAACTCCAAAGATTGCTTCTTTCCAGTATTCGTCTTGGATTTCTTCTGGCTATGAGGATCAGGCTGTGATAATTTATCCTTCCCTAGAAGAAAATCAGAATTCTTATAGTACTGGTTGACCTTTGGAGTCCGCTTCTCCTTCTCCGCTCCCTCCCCTAGGATATCGTTCGCGGCATCAACGGAGACGCTGCCGAAAGGGCGGAATGGTCCAGCAGGCGCAGTCGTCGGCGTGGCAACCTCCGGTGCTCTCTTTGTGGAGACGGGTGTGTTTGGATCAGTAGCCGAGAGTTGTGAATGTGCGTATCCAGCAGCGGAGGCGACCAGGAGCTCATGGGCCTCCAGACGGCGGGAGAGGGTGCGGATCTGCTCGAGTTCGGAGGCCAGCTTCCTGCGCAGGTCCCGCACCTCCTGACGCGAACTGGGAGCAAGGCTGACGGTGGCGATGCGGCCATGGCCGTTGGCCTCGGCCGAGAGTCGCTTCGACCTGAACGAGGCATCATCGGCAGCGGGAGGAAGATGCGACTTTTGGCGGCGGACGGAGCCAAGTTCCTCATCTTCTTCTTCAGCGGCCGAGGCCTGCGCGGATGGCTGGGAATTGGGCGAGGATCTAGGTATCTTGTTGAAGGACTTGCGGGCGTAGACCTTGCCGCTCTCCGCCCATCTGTGATTACCGCGGGAACCGTCACCTCCAGCGCCGACTAGCGGCCCAGACGCCATGAATTCCTCCCCCACGATCGTTCAATTCCCGCACCGACAGAAAAGGGGCAGGAAAGAACCAAACACAGCTGCAATCTACATCCACCTCTAGGGTTAAAAAAAATCGAGATTTCAAGGAGAGATCTGCGGAATTCGGAAAGGTCAACCGGATCGGAGTAGCAGCGGAAGATTGCGAGGGTTTTGCTTGCGATCGGATGCTTCGGTTTGGCAGATTGCGAATGAAGAAGTGGAAGACGGCGTGGACAAAAAATGGTGCTCGCTGACGCTCGGAGTGACAACATCGGGATTGACACGTGACCGATTACTTTTTAAGGAAAAAAAACACAATCTCAATTTTTCTTCCTTTTCATAGAAAAGATCTGTTTTTTTTCCTGATCGAGTAGCCACTTAAAAATATTAAAAATTAATTTCTTTTATTACAGACAAAAAATTCTTCCAAAAACCCAGCACTTGGGAAATAACATCTGCTTTTGGCCAGCCAAAGCCAAATGCCAACCAACTCTTCCAACGCCCGAATGTTCTCCACAACTGTCCGTCCGTTTATGAACATCAAAGACCGTGCATCCCTTGTCCTCCGTGCAGCAGAGAAGACGATGAAGGCATTAAGCTTGTCCTGCACGGTAGAACTGATGAAGTGAGAGAAGTAGTACGGAACAACGGCCAGTGAAAGTACGACGCTACCTTCCTGCTTTGGGAGATGATACCGGGAGTAAATAGGGAGTTTCACTTCAGTTACGAAGGTCAGTAGTCATACCAGGGCGTCAAAGTTAAAAGAAGTAGATCAAGTCACTTCCGGTCAAGTTGCCCGAGATGAAGGGAGTATCCGTCTATTTGACTCAACGGTCTGCTCAGTTTTCCAATTGGTCTATCCGACCCAACACTTTGCTCAGCGCCCTAGTCAGTCTCACCGATCCGGCTCTAGGGACTCAATTTCTTCCGGCCGACTCTTACAGATTGGTCTTTCCAACAATATTATAAAAGGAGTTCATATCCATGGATTAAGGGATGCTCATTTAAGCACATGCAAACACTAATCTATACCTGCTCTTGTCCCGGCGGAATTGACTTATGATTAGGACATGGGTGTGAGTTTGGGCGTCAAAATCTAATAAAGTCAAGTGTGTCCTCCCTCCTCATGCGCTAGCCACAGCATCCGGATTAATAATCCTCGTGATTTATCTTTTCCGTATTAATCCTGGGACAAATTAACGGAGACGTTGGGACGAACGAATCGCATTTTACCATCTATACATGCTCGCATCTATTAATGTTGATCTTCTCCATCTCACTAGTTTGAGACTAACTAACTTAAGCGTCAAAAATGGTTGGGGCTATAGAGCACCTGATCCATTCTAACTCTCCGTTGCTCCATCTCTTTCGCGTAGCCTCTGGGACTTTCCGATGATCGACTCTCTTCTTCGACATACAGCGTACGTCTTTATCAACGTAGGTGACAGCTCATGGCTCACTTGTCGACGGAGACATGATCAGGAGACTTGAATCGTCTCATCTATTTGGAAGACATGCACAATAAAGCTATGTAAAGCCAGGTAGAGCATCGAGAATGCAGGTGAATGAACAGATAGATAGATTACGGTACGTGTGTTGAGTGAAGTGGCGTGCAAGGACTGCACATGGAGGAACATGATTTTGAATCCACATCTCCCTTCTCTCTCCCTCTTGCTCCTCTCTCTCATGTTTTTGTCTGATCCACTTTCCACACTCCATCCCTCCTCCACCTGTAACTTTGAGTAGTTTTACTGATGGCGCGAATGCTAGTGGAATGATCGGTGTGCCCGTGTCGAACACCCTTTGTTGTTGTTGCGTAGGTTCCTTAATGCCCTGCTTCTCCTCCTCCTCTTCTTCTTCTTATGTTCTCTCTGCCTCAATAGCTAGCTGTTTCTAGCTGTCCCTCTTCGCTTTGTCATGTGACGCTCACTCTCAGCGTCATGCCGTGCCTGCCTCGTGCCATGGAATAAGAATTCTCCGGAAGCGCCACCGCCACATTCTCCACCGCCCGCCACCAGCATAATTCCCCGCGCGCAGCGCGAAATCCTGAGCAGACCCTGGCATTGCTGTGGACTTCGGCGAGCGGATTCATGGCGCGCGAGTTGCCTCCCGGAGCCCCCCACTCGGCGGAGCCCAATTGGGTCAGTTTTGTCCACCCGATCTCCGGCGGCTGCGGCGCATCCGAGGCCTTGTGGTTCAACGAATTCCTCGACTTTTCGGCCGCCAAGCGCGCTGCACGCAGGCGGTCGGCCAGCTGCGACTCGGTCGCGTTTGTCGCAGCGGCGGCTGCGGACGGGAACGACGCCGACCAGCTGATCATGTCCATGTTCTCCGACGAGGTGCCAAATTCACCGTCGGAGACCGCGCCGGGCGCTGCAGCCGACCAGAGCCCGGAGCAGAAGCAAATTGTCGATCCCAAAAGAGCCAAGAGGTGAGAGAGATACGCATAGCTAAATGATTCTAGCGCTCGCTTGATTCTTACTTTGTTTTTCTCAATTTTCCGACAAGGATACTGGCAAATAGACAATCTGCACAGAGATCCCGAGTTAGGAAGCTCCAATACATCTCAGAGTTGGAAAGGAATGTCACATCGCTCGAGGTAACATGAAGATAGTATTATCGCACTCATAAATGGCTGTCCATTTCTTTAATTTCCTTTCCTTTTTTTTCCTTAAGACTGAGGTGTCAGCATTGTCTCCTCGAGTGGCGTTCCTCGATCAACAGAGATCTCTGCTCACCCTGGGCAACAGCCATCTCAAGCAACGAATTGCTGCGCTTGCCCAAGACAAGGTCTTCAAAGATGGTAAGTTCCAGGTCTTCGTTTTGGTTGTTTGTTATATAATATCTGGGAGAGAGATTGAATTGTTGCAGCACATCAAGAGGCGTTGAGGAAGGAGATAGAGAGGCTGAGGCAAATCTACCAGGTGCAGAGGTTGAAGCAGGGTAAAACTGATAACATGGCAACAGACTGCGCCCCTACCACGTGATGGCTCCGTTGTCGAAGAGGAACACAAGGAAGGTCCCGCCCTCGATTAATATGACCGCCATGGCTCATTGCTGACTTGGTAATCAAGACTTGCGATTTGTGGTGGTCCTTTTTTTTTATTTTATTTTATAAACTCTCTTTCATTTTGGCAATTGTGGGGTTGCTGCTGTTGTTGTAAATGTCTGTTAAATTTTTAACTACTTGATTTGGACGGTTTGCTATGTTGTGTTGATTCTATTGGGATCAGGACAGGATAGGATCGGATCGGATCATTACGATCCTATTAAAAATTCTTAAAATATGATGATACATAATTAATAATTATATATACATATATATATATATTGGACTCCAAGCAATACAACAGAATTTTTCCAAACAATATGATAAAACTCTCTCAAATAATCTAACTAACTTTCATCAAACATCAAGATTTAAAGTTTCTAATCAAAAGTACGTGGCACCTTTGACCGGGAGAAACAAGTAGTGAATGTGAAAGTTGGTTTCCTTAATTCCTTCCTCTCCATACGTGATAATCAATAAATGTAGAACTGAGTAGTGATTTTCCCTTGATGTCTTCCTTCCAATATATGGTGATCAATGAGGGAGGAATGGTAACGAATTGTCAGAAGGCTTGTTTTCACCAACTCGCAGGCAAAAGTAAAGTGACGTACGACATCTTTTCTGATAACGATGTAAACACTAAAAGAGGTAAGTTAGAGGTATTTTGGTTCTATTGTTCTTGCAAGTGGAGACAACTCTTCTCTATTAAGCTTTCTTCTTCCTCTTCTCTATTTCTTCTTCTCCGTCATCTTTTTTGATAACTGATTTGAGCATGAATGGGTCACACCAACAAACCAACCCAAACTCTATTATGTGTTACATTTCAAGTTGTTGGATTTCGCAATTGGAAGGTCGATCTATGCTTTTTGGAAAGGAGGAGCTAGAGATCTTCACTAACCTTAACTAAAAAAAACAAAACAAAACCTTTCAAACCTAAAAAAACAATGTTTTAAAAGATGTCAACTAAGGATAAACGTTATAATTAACTATAAATATCTCAATGATTTTAATTTGATATATTATAAATCTTGTAGTTAAATCGAATTAAAAATTATAACCTCTCAAAAATCGATTATAATTCAAGATCGATTTCTACTTCTAGATCATAGAATCACACAATCATACCATTTAAGCAAACTATAATTGTCACTTGTAAAAAAAAAAAATAAGAAACATGCAAGTGATTGTAGTTTATAAAATTATGGAACACTTCATATAACCACCTAGCTATACTTTCTAACCAAAACTTAATCCTAAATAGTAGATGTCACTAATGACAATTTTAGTTATTTAGATGGATGAACATAAGAAACTAGGGGGAATACTTGTGAAGGTACTTTTCACTCAATGGAATTGATTTAACTAAATGTACCAGCAGTAGAACTGGAAGCAGCATATAGAGGTAAAAAAGCTCTCTGGTCGGAAAAGACTACCTCAATAGAGAAAAAAAAAATTAACATAACTTGTTGCCTGCATCGGGCTAAGAATGTCACCAGGATTATCATTTAACTTCAAGCTAATAACTCATTATTTCATCATCTGGTAGCCTAAGAATTCTATGTGATTTCTTCCTCGACATTAATGAAAAGTGTTATCGGCTTCATACTTCTTTTCCCTTTTCTTTTTCACCATATTCTTGATAAAGTGTAGTGGAAACCAACAATGAAAGAACAATAAAACAAATTGAGAAGAAGAAAAAAACAAAGGGGGGAGGGCTAGAGAAGCCAACAAAAGAGGGATTTCCTTCTTCCAATCATCATCACTACAGCCACATGAGTTCTTGTGTATTCATCCTTCCTTGTGCATCTGCAAGTGAAACTGACATGGCCATCATCATTTGCTCTTCAAAACTCTCTGGAACAAAGTATCCTTGATTCATTAAAGCTCGATCCGGGTATGGGATCAAAGCATTTTCTGTATCCACCATAGCATGAGAACCAGTATAGCTGGTCCCTGCCTGGGCCATATCGGACCAGCAACAACTTGAACCCTCATCCAAATCCCCTCTTTGTGCTTCCCTCTCAATTTGAGGAGGTATGTCAGACCAATGTCCCAAAGGATTAGTCTGCACGAACCTTGTATTTTCAGCAGATAAGTTGCCTGACCGGTGAATCATGTCAAATACTGAGGTACTACTGCTAGGGATATTAGACGCGGACAAGGCATTAACGGGCTGACGCTCGGTTACTGCAGCTGCACAAGCTGACCCTCCATAGGAAGATACTTCTGGAACTATTCCATGGGAATGGTAGGATTCCTCTGAAAAAGATGGTCCGGGAAAGAAGTTGCCAAAATAAGCTGGATATCCATGATAACCATGTTCCTGCCAAAAGAGACGTGTCCGATCAGAAACTAGGTTGACAAGACTCGGAAACTATTATTGTAAAGCATGTAATTTTTATTCTCTGGGCAAGAACAAAAGTACTGGGACATGATACAATATATAAGGACCTAATTTGGCATATGTAGTAATAATGCCAACTAGTTTTCTGTTTTTCAGAATTACTTCAAGGAAATGTCATCAGGAATGAAAATATAAGAGCTGTTAGTAGATCAAACACATGAAAGGATCATCTAAACCGTGAAGAATTGAAGTTTCTAAAAATGAGTCGCATTTGTGAAGTTGCTGCTACTCGAGCATCACAATAACTAATACAGCCAAAATCTTAACCCTGTAATACGGAAAAAGGTAATCCTTTATTACTTGTGTTAGTATAAACAAGATACTTGTTGATGCTTGAGATTTATATTGTAGCTTGCAAAATCCAACGGCTAATCAAAGAAGATACAGACTTGGACAGACAAAATCGCATATATCCATTTTTAAAATTTTTTGCAAGAATATAACCATATTTTGGCAGACCAATATGACAGAGTGTTTTGGAAGGATATATATAAATATTTATTATTTTCTTTATGTCAACAGATTCTTGGGTATCGCAGCATACTAGCACTCGGTCCCTGTCAAGCAGTGCATACCAAGTGAGGGATTTGAAATATCAAAGATTGTCATATATTAATTAAGCTCGGCCAAGGCAAGGCTTTGGACTGTCTTGTCCACACTGGAACCAGTTGTATATTATGAGGATGGGACATGTAGGTATAACCGCTGTGGAGTCAAAAGGTTAATCAAAATATAACAGGAACTATTTAGCTTTATTCCAAACTGAAGATAACAGTTCAATGACAAAAAAAAAATGATAAAAACAGAGAATTTTAGTTAGAAGCCTAGAGATGTAAGATTGGAATTTAGAACTCAAAGAAGCCTGCAGCATTAAAATACTGAAGAAATCTATTGCATGCAATGGAGAATCAATTCTATCAAATCCATTTGGTGACGGTTGAAGTCCGGCAGGCTATGCCTACAGTATCGTTTAAACACTGATATTGATCAAGAAAGTTGACATTTTTTTTAAAAAAAAAGAACAGGACAGAAAACCAAAGGTTAAATTAATGAAAAGAGAAATGTTGGCGATATAATAACTACTACTTCAACAACCCACATATCTCAACTAAAAGCTTCAGCAATAGAAGGTGTAAGTCATATTGCTAATAAAATTATTTCCTATTTTTCATTAAACATTATGAATCTGGATACATAAATTTGAACTTTTTAAAATATAAAAAGGGAACAAGACAGCTATCCTATAGAATTGTATAGAACAAACCAAGGGGTAAACTAACATAAGAGAAGTGTTCCCAGTCTCACTACAACAACGACAAGCCCCATATCCCAACTACCAAAGCATAGAAGGTATGAGTCATACTGCTAACAAAACCATTTCATTTGTGTGATTATTCAACAGTGATGATAGGAGCTATAAGTTAACAACACCAATGAGATAGCAAGTGGCATTCTCTCCCATAAAGTTCAAAAGATAAATAAGAAATATGTATCAATAAGGGTGTTATATCTTCATATCCAGAATTTTTAAGTCGTGAATCTTAAGATTCAAATAAAATATAATATATGTTAAAAAAGAATTTTATTTTATCAAGAATAGTTTTGGCATTCAATAATGCATAAAATAATATTCTGTATATCATTATAGATTAAATTGATCTGATTCATGATAAAAGTATCAGTTTATATCTTATATTGATAAATGTACAAATTTTGTTATCTCTTTTTTAAAATTTGAAATGAAACAATAGATGATTTCATCCATTGAAAAATCATTTTTGATTCCATCCTCCCAATCAACTTAGAGTCTCAAAAGCACCAACATAATTTACGAAAGAAAAAGACAGACAATAACAAGAGGATTGGAAGGCGGGTTTGAGATGATATGACTTCAAAGTTGTCATAGGGTTTTTGCCTTCTTGTCATTTTGAATCAATACCATCAAACATTTTTCTCAATCATTATAAGGTGTTGAGTTCCCCTTCCACTCTGTCTCTACATGACAACTTTTTATGTTATCATTCTATATATACAAAATTTCTTTCTTCTTTCATAATAACTTTGGTTTAATTTCGCAAATATTGAACTCAATGCCTTAATGAGTCTGATCTATTTCTGATTGGTTCAAGTTTTGTTTTCTTTTTTTTTTTTAGAATTGCATGAAATAAAAATCTTATCAAATTTGTATTCAATCAAAGTGAATCATCATGGTTCTTTTAAACAATTCATATATAGAATCATATTGTCTTTCTTACATATGATTATAATTTGCCAAGCATGTTGTTTGCAACTTCAGATATGACATAAGCATCATTGTGGAAAAATCTCTAATTCTGGTATAGGAGAAAACTAGAGCCTTGACACTCCATGAAAAGGCAAGAAGATACGAAAAGGTCCTGTAATGCTTACTCAAGCAACATTATCAACATAACATCCTTGAGAATGGACATTCACGTTGTGAATTCATTATTCATAAATTGCTACATTAGGCTCAAGATCAACAGAACTAATAATATATGTTACCTGAATCGAAAGCCAGATTGCTTCCATGACCATCATATCATCAAAATCCATGTCAAAATTGCCAGTCCTGCAGTTTAATAGTGAAAAAGATGTGAACTGATTATAAGGCTGATACATGCTGACCATAGCAGATAAACCAAATTCCTAGACTTCAGGAAAAATCAGTCAGGAAGAAAATTAATGAATGATGGTGCCGACTGGACTTGAGGCCAGCACCATACATGTATAATTTCATTGTAAAAGATAACAAAATCCAACAAAATTAAAGCCCACTGGTTCAATCCCTAATGATTCTTCAAACTGTTAATATCCACTGAACATTCCAAGTCTTATCCCACCAATCCTTCTATATCATTGAGTTGTCCCCTATTATATCATCATCTATATTTAAATAAATATTATCTTGTTTTATTATTTAAGATTGTTCCACGTGTGAGAATAAATTGAGACCACAAAGTAAAAAATGTTGAAGCATATCTCTGTAATCAGACTATCACCTAACAACTTATACTTTTGGAATGAGCAGTCACCTAACACATTTTCACATGTAATTGGAGCCAAGTAATTAGGTTGGGAGCTTGTACACTCCTTATTAAAATGTATAGTGCTTGTTATTATCTTTAAAAATTTAAATCATTTTTGCTATAATCCAAGCTGCAGCAAAAGAGGAGTGGATATGTGTATCTGAAATTAAGAAAATAAAAAAGAGCCTAAAAGTAAGAAGTCTATCCAGTAAAATGAAACCCCACATCCATAAATTTACAGAGAATCTCAACTTCACAATTCCAATATTAAGCCATTTAATACTTTCCCCCTCCGGATTAGAGTTATTTGGTTCCAGGTCAAAAGGCAGACATGAAGAATCTGTGCATATTTATCTGCTAAAGCAACTATATGGTTCGTGTTTGACTAAGAACTTATCATTCAAAATCTACCACACACAGCAAACCCTCTATCAATTTGTTAAGTTTTGAAAATGTTAGACTAAATGGTCTAGCTTCATATTTCTTTCTCTCTCTCTCTCTCTCTCTCTCTCTTTTTGCTTATCTATTTATTATTATGATTCAAACCTTACATATGTTTATATAATTGTATTATAATTATTTTAATGCCAGTTTTATAGTCTTGCTATCTACTTCGTAAAGCCAACGTCGGTTATGATTTCCACCCCCACAGTTCTCTCAAAATTGTCGGGATTGAGTTGTTATTAGGAACGTGAAGGGGTCCATGGGATTGGATTAAGATCATAAGATTCTATAATTCAATACAAATATTTTAGAAATTTGATTTCTATACGTATTTTTTATTTTAATCACTATCTGATATCATGAAGCATAAAAAACTTATGATAATAAACATATGGAAAGCACAATAAAATTGTTAGTCTTCCATGTTTATATAGTAAGTAACAACTTCTATAAGATAAATGATAAGCATAAAATGAATGATAAGATAATGATAACAATGAAAAGGATTCTTCCACTAAGGAGTTAAAAATGATCTCACATAATTGAAATTTTACTCAAATTATGACATGAAAAAAATGCTAAAGCAATTATCATTATTTAGAATGTTAATTGAATGTAACTATATATAACTTTAGCCTTTTCTCTTGGCATCAAAATCCTATGTAGGAATTTAAGTAGGCATAGGATCATACCATAGCTTCATGAAATCCTATCTCATCTCAAATCCTACAAGGTTTCGGATCATAAGGCTGTAAGAGCAAAAGCTTCAAATCACAATCTTGACTACCCTACTCTCTCAATCCCTCATCGCCCTTCTTTCAATTGACTGCTATAAGCCTACCATGTGGTTCTATAGCTACAGTAACCATGGATACTGCAGTAGCACGTATAAAAAAGAGAATATCTTCCTTTATTTCTATAGAATAAGTTATTCTCTCTATCTAATCTTTCCAGAAATAGTTATTCTGTCTATTTTGTCTGGAATTAGTTGTGGCCTTAATTTTCACCATAATTAGTTGTTTTATTGAAGACACTGCACCCTTTTGGACGCAATTAAATAATCAATATATGTATCTCTTTTGTATCAAGCAAATTTATGAGACAATATACTCCCATTAGAAGTAGATTTCCTCAAAGTTATCATCCCATTTTCCTTTCCATTTTTTTGGTGTTCACCATTAAACAAGAACCAATATTCTAACAACTTAATATCAGATATGAGAAAACCAATTCAAACTGATTCTCTAGGGTTTCGAATTTATATCCAACTGCAATAATCAGGAATTGGACAATCCCTCAAAGAAAGTAATAGGTTGGTTATGTTCATTGTGCATCCAGTTCAATGATCCAAAAGCTCATTTACAATCCTCATTTAATGGACAGGTTGCAAGAATTTGAAGACACATATTTTCAAGTAAAGAAATTCTAAGAAAATGAGGGAAACGAGAAAATTATCAATTTTGTAAATATATACAACCAAATTTTGCATCTACAAATTCAGACTTATATTGATGTTATAAAGAATTAGTGTACCAAACATGAGCAGATTCAGAGTTCAACATGATAAAAGTCCAGCCAAAGCCACTAGTGGGAAGGCAAGAGTACAAAAGATAAAATAATAAAATGCTCAGTCCAATCTATGACAAATTCCAGAAAATGGTATTGGACATATCAAAACCAAACTACTGCGAACAGGATGTATTACATCAGGAGTAATATCAGAACAAAACTACTGAATTAGTATAGAAACTGGAACAGTTTCTACCTGTTTCTAGAGTTTGAAGGCAGCCCTGCTGGCACAGAGCACGAGGCTTGAGATGGAAAGATTTCACTAGTTTGTGTAGATCGTTTAAAAGATGGTACTGCTGTGTTGTTAAGGCAACAAAAAGGAGCATACATAAGGTCAATTTTAATAATCAGATCTTAGAACAGTAGAGAAAATGTTAAGTGGGGGAACTAGAAGGGAGGTGTCACCTATGTTACAGTAGTCGTCTGTTGGATCAATTGCTTTGCTTGACGAACATGAATCTTGTCTTTTCTTCAACCTTTTTGCTTCATCTTGAATTTCACCCTCTGCATTGATCATTCTTCTAGATGAACTTGTATCTTGTCTTTTCTTCAGTCTTTTTCCTTCATCTTGAATTTCCTGTTGTCGAATCCTTATTTTTGCTTCAATGACTTTCTGCTCTTCCTGTACTCAGAAGAAAATATACAAGTATGAAAACCAGAATGACAATTCATATATCCATGAAAAAGGTGCACCAAGATAATACAAACTAAAAAAAAATACTTACAACTTCTTCCATCCCCTTCTCCTCTTTTGTCTTCATACCACGGTATTCGACGGCATAATTTGAGGTTTTGCAAAATGGGCACCTATTAGGTTAAGTATTAAACTTTACATGGTGTAAATTCCAAACAACCAATTGCCAAAAGAAAACAAAGGATACAGTGTTGGGCGAGTTACATCTGGTGGCTTCATTTGAAGGAAACACTCTTCAAGAAGAATTATACATTAATCAGAATATAGATAACCTTGATGAGCACAACAGACAAAAATGGACTTCACAAGATTAGAGATTCACATTACCTGTGCATATCTCTTTCATGCAACACCTTGACCGATTAAGACTGGGATAATACTACAAAAAAGATTAATTTAAAAAGGTGATGAACAGTCCAAATTACGTCAGCATATATAAACAAAAGGGCTAGCAAATGACAAGTATTAGGCTATGAGCAGATTACGGCACGAAGTCAGGCATATGTCAGGTTTTGCTCAAACGAAGCAATCAGTTTTGATTCTAAACAATCAGGGCAAAAGAGATAGATACCCAGAAGCAGATGGGGCACTCTTCCAGATCATGAGCGTATTCGTCGCACCCAGGGTAGCAAGGCGCCAACTTGGATTCGAGTATGAGTTTCCTCAATTTCTTCTGGTCAATGCCGCGATGCTGGTAAAGTCCCTGCGGCCTAGTATACTGCTCATCCACTACCTGCCTCTTCCTCCCTATCTTATTCCCCATGTAATCCCACCGCAACAAGGCGGAATACCAAATATCCCCGTAAAGCCCAACTTTCCCCCCCCAAACGTTCACCTCTCGATCTCCCTCAACATCCCAGCCACAAACTTCAAAAAACACATCAGACAAAAGGATACCTAATTCCCTTTCACGAGCTCATCTGCGCGGAACAATTCATACGCCGGAACCCTAACTCCCTACGCCAGATCGAGGCCGGAAAACTCTCCACTCTCTTGCCCTGGCCTCTCAGGATCGAAACCCGCATCAAAGCCGCGCCGAAACCGAATCAGAAACCCAAATGCGAGGTGCGGATCTCAATTCGAAGCCTCGAATCACATCATTCCTAACCGAAGAAGGAAACCGAAAGCGTAGAACGCCAACCCTAGACCCCCCCGGCGTCGGCTACCGGGCACCTCACTTCGCTCGCCCTTCACGTCCGCTGGCACCGCAGGAGGGCAGTTGGGATTCAGCCGTACGAAGAAGGTTGGAAGCAAGAAGGAGGAGGGAGGAGGAGGGAGAATGATTGGAGGGAGGAATGGGGCGGTGTGTGGGCTAGCGAAACAGAGGTTTGAACTGTGGTAAATAGCGGAGATCGATAGCCCGTAGCTTCGGTCGCCGCTGTGCTTTGGATATATTATAATCTGTTTCCTAGAGCTACGGCTACGGCGATAGCCATCGCTACTGCAATTGCTGTGTAGGCGTGAGTGAGATTGTGATTGTTGCTTGTCATGTATGGTATGATTTTATCGGAGGGTTGGGTTTGGTGTGCTGATGCATCCAACTCACGCTCACCCGTACACGCACACGCGAACGATGAGAGAGACGGACATATAAACAGGTGGGTGTATTTTTTTTTTTTTTTTTTACGGCGGTGGTGGTGATGGGTGGGTCTGGGCCGCTGGCCGTCTGGGAAGAAGGCGGTCAATGGTCAAGGGTGGGGCCCATGACGTGTCTCCGTCATTCGACGTGTCGATTGCTAATAATAAAATTATATGAAAGAAAATTAAGATCGCTTTTATTTTAAATATATATAATTTTTGTGGTCTTGTGTAACAAAATAAAATAAGATTCAGTCCATTAAATAAACATTTTATTCTAAATTATGGATGGAGTAAAAAACTTTACAATTGAAAAAAAAAAATAAAGTCAAATTTGAATTATTCAAGCTCTTAAGAGCAGATATTTGATTATATTTTTAAAAAAAAGGTTGTAATCTATTTAATTTATTTAATAATTGATAGATGAGAATCAACTGTGTACAAACTTGTTAAGAATGATATTTTTGTGAGTCAATTGAGATGTCGTCGGGAAGGATACAAACTAAAATAATATCGTCAAAATTAGTGTTTGATACTATCTCTATAATTGATATTGCTCCCTTATAGATATTCACGAATAGCAACAATTCATTTCCAAAGATATAACGACAATGTCTCAAAATAACAACACTTCAAATTTCAATATCAGTGAATTTTCTCGTAGACTTTTTGAACTCTGGATGTAGAAGATGAAATGTATGCTTTTTGAGCTTTGAATGATTAAATAAATGATTCCAATATCTAAGGGATTCTATTTATACAAAGGAATAGGTGAAGTACCCTTTGGTGAGTGGCTGTGACCTTTGGTTTAGGATTTATCTGGATCGTTCAATCTGGAGGGTTGTAACCCTTCATATAGCCATTTGATCTCAGCTGTCAGATCTGGATGATTGTAACCCTTCAGATCCCTCTTTGATCTCAACCGTCTGATTTGATTTGATGCTTCTGATCAAGTCTCATTACCAACTATCATATCACGACTCTTCGCCATCAACGCTCCAGATCACGTTACTTGTGATCCAACACCCCTCTTCAATCCAACGGTTGTCATTCGTTCGCCCAGTTAACAATTCAGTTATCTCTCTCTGCCTACCTGAATGCCACATAGGCACTTCCACATCACATGTGAACATGACACGTCACCCGAGTGCCACATAAGCACTGTCACGTCAAGTGCAAAATGCGTGAACAAAGCGTTTATTGCGCGTGTGCGACGGGCCACGAGCCGCGGGCTCGCAGGCGCAAGCACTTGCTCGCCCCTGAGAAGAGAATACCTTTGTTTTCCTTTTGTTAACTCCATTAACACAGCAACACATATAAGGAAGCAATCACCCTTGGAATTTACGGATGTGGGACTATTCCTCATCTACTTCATTCTATGCTATTTTTGGGCTGACTTTAAATAATTAATTTCTGATTCACTTGTAATATATTTTGAGCAAATTAATAGTATAAATTTATCTACGCAAAACGTCGATATTATTTTTGAAGTCAATTCTGACTTTCATCGATTGATTTCATCCCGATTTTTCCATGCAAAACTATATTTGATCTTTTAATACCAATACCCAACAATATCAACAACTAGGTAAGTTGTGTCATCTTTTAGCCCACTTTTTTGTAATGCTTTCTAATCAAGTTGATCAAACAAGAATTCTTCAAGTAGTCTCGAGGAAGAAAAATTGTAACCAAATCAATAGAGACAAATTGGTTACATTTGTGATCACCTTGACAACAAGTCTTTGCTACTATTGAAACAATGCAAGAAATTTTTTTTTGGTGATCCTTTACCTCTTTCCCTCCACAAAGGTTAAGTCTTCCAACCTCCCCACCACTTGCAGTGACTCATTCTCTCTCCTCAACATTCTCTTTCAGTCGATGGTTCACTATTAGCAACGAAACTACACCATCCAGTTAATCCAGTATGCAGCGAGAATCACCTACAAATGCAATTGTCATAGTCCAACCATCGATGACAACAAGTGTGGTCATTGTCCCAGAAGTCTCCCTTGGAGGAACAAACAAAGCACAGTATAAGATTAGTCAAAAGCACAGGATTAAGAAAACTAGATGAAGAAAATCTTGCCTTTGCTCTAGAACTCGGTGTCTGCCTTAACAAAACCAGCGACTAGTGCCCGAGGAAGGCTTCAAGCTACTTTTCTCTACCAATTCCCCGAGGAATCATGCTCATGACGTATCTAAAAGTTGCTCTTTTGCAAACATGATAGCAGAAGCTCCATTGTGGCCATCAAAGATCTGCCCACTAGCAATTGTCAAATGAAAGGAAACAATAGACAAACAGAACGCACCACGACACCCAAGACGAAAGGGAGAAGAGGATACCACGAAGACCGAGAACAAGGAAGCAAGGTCGTCAGGAGCCCGGAAGCAGTCGGGCCTCACAAGGAAGTAATCTTCCCCCTCTTAGCGAAAGTGGCATGGCCATACTTAATGGATGGCTTCTCAGACTTGCCACCTCAGATCTCTCGGGCGATGAGGGTTGCTAGGGGTACCATCGGGCGGCTGAATGCTCGGATCTTGTGGTCGTACGTCGATTATCATCGTTGGTCGGCGAGGTTGTCGCCAAGGAACCCTAATACATTCCCCTCTAGCAAAATACTCACTCACCTTCACTTTGCTCATCCCAAATCCTAGCATGACACATTGCCAACCCGTATGCCAAACGGAGACGAGGACAAGTAGACAAAGGCCTGATTCTTTGACCAACAATTAGCTCCGACGAATGGAGCCACCAACTGCAGAAATTGACCTCCCAGATCGAGAGGAGACGAGTGTACGACGCAAGACAATGGAAAAGAAGCCAAATTAGGCAAACAACCCGAGATGAGAAGATAAAGCAAGAGAAGCGGAAATGCTCCCACACCGGATCAATCAACGGAACCTATAGGCTGCTACAAAGCAACGAGGGCTGAGAAAAGAAAAAGATTCCTCAGCGGAGAGAGAGAGAAGGGGAAGCGATGAAAAGAACCACTTTTATGTGTGATCCAGTTTTTTCCCCTTACCATAACAGCGCAATCGCTCTTCACTGGCAAAGACGAAAGCTTCGATTCAAGGGAGTAGTTGGATGCCTCATGTACGTGGACTGGGACTGGACTGGAACTGGCCACATGTGCAAGATGTCGGAATGCGTGGACCACCACCCACTATCGCAATGGCTCGGAACAAGAAGCGAAGGTCAGTCAATTTGACTGGATTGAAACAATATGAATATCTTGGATAAGCTAATTCGGTCGAAAAATATAGGATCTGTGACTTCAAGATGATCCAATCTTCTAGTCTGGAATTCCACATCACTGCTAGCACACAAGAACGCCGGTGTTGATCCGAGGGCAACAGGTTCGAAGAGCTCTGTCCCATTTTACAAATGCAAATCTTCAGAATCTTTGATTGCTCCATGTAAATTTCTTCTTCCAAATCACCATTTAAGAACTCAGTTTTAACATCCATTTGATGTATTTCAAGTTCATACAGTGCTGCGATGACTATCAACACTCGTATAAACGTAATCCTTGTCATAGATGAATAGGTATCGAAGTAGTCAAGGTCTTTTTTTGTTTAAACCCTTTGGCTACAAGTCTGACCTTATACTTGTCAATCGATCCATCAACTTTATACTTATGTTTTAGTATTCACTTACAACCTAATGGTTTAGTATTAGAAGAAATATCCACTAATTCCCAAGTATGATTATTTATGATGAACTTAATTTCATTATTGACAGCTTCTTTCCACGATAGGGCTTCAGGACTAGAGAGAGCTTCGTTTATGTTCTTGGGTCCATTTCCGACATAAAAGTCATGAAGTTCGGCCCAAATGATTTCTCAACTTTAGTCCGTTTGTTCCGACGTGGCTCTGTGCTTTTATTGCCAATAGTCCATTTACGACAACTAAATTCAAAAACATCTTTTTCGTTAGAACTTTCGTTATAATCACTTTGAACATTTCCCTTCATATTTGGAAATACGTTTTCAAAAAATATTATATTCTGAGATTCTATGGTTGTTCCCACATGAATATCAGGAATGTCAGACTTGTGACCTATAAAATAATATGCACTAATGTTATTGGCACATCCGACAAATATCGCATCGAATGTTTTGTAGGATCGGTGCCATCGATAGAGGGGGTGAATATCGACCTAAAAATCTGTGTCGAAACTTCGTAAACATTTCGGTATTCGTTCTAATCAAAGTTAGTAGCACAGCGGAAAATAAAGCAGAAAAATAAAGAACGACACAGATTGCACACGGGATTTTACTTGGTTCCCGACCCCCCAGGGTCAGTACATCCAAGGCCTAAGCACGAGAACGCCTGTCCACTAATGGTCTCCTTTCCAGACTTTCCGAAGGCGGAGAAACCCGTCTTACAGTGTAAGATATAGAATCACAAATGTTAAATAACTTAAGTACTGAAATGTAAATCAAACCGAACAACAAGAATTGAAGACTCGACCGATCTGGACCTCCGAAGTGCCGCGCACTTCCTCCTGGACCTCCTGGTCGCAGAGCTTCATCGTTAGCACTTTGTCGTCACTTGGGAAACTTAGAATGGTTTCAGAAGTTGTGTTCTGAGTTGAGGGGTCGAAGCCCCTTTTATAGTCTTGTCTAGGGCGCCCGTGATGCTATGGGGCGCCTCATAAGCGGTCAAAGGTTCATCCAAATCGCGAATTTCGTGAGCTGATAAAAATTGACATATAGGGCGCTTGTATTGATGGGGGCGCCTGATTCATTCAGGCGCCTGGGTCAATAGGGGCACCTAGCTTCATTGAGGCGCCTGTATCAATGTGGGCGCTCGGGAAGCTGTTTTTCAGCCTCTTTATGTTTGTTTGCTTGCTTTCTCTTTAGTTTTAGGTACCTGCAAGATACACAAACACAAGACCAACAAGTAGATAATCTTAACCTTAAGAACTTGATTCTGACTTCGGATTTCTGCGAAACCCTAGGTCGAACCGACGCCTAATGTTCCCTTCTTGGAACACGCCTTCAACCTACTCCTTTCAGGAGACGGTTGCCACCCAGTCCATTCGGGTGGACTTTTACTTAGCCTTCGATACTCTCGGATCTCAAGATGTCTGAACCTCGACCCGTCTCTACTTATGTCCTTAGTCGTCGCTTAGCTAAGTTGCTCAATCCCTCGGATCAAGACTTCGTGCCCAAACCCTAGGTCCGGGACTTAGGTGCCCAACTCTCGACCAGGACTTCATGCCCAATTCCTCGAACCAGGTATTCGTGCCCAGCATCACTCACTAGGTCTTAGTGCCCAGCTTCACTCACTAGGTCTTAGTGCCTAATTCTTAGAACCAGGACTTAGTGCCTAGATTAACTAGGACTTTTTATCACTTTGTTACTCCTCTCTTGACTACCCTTCCCTTGTTCAGTGAATCACTGACTTAAGCATATTGTCAAACATTGAAACACTTAGAGGAGGACATCACTGATGCATCTTGCACCAACAATCTCTCCCTTTTTGATGTTTGACAATATCTTAAGTTAGATTGGATAAAAGGGCTAAACCTTGAAAAAAAAGGTTTTGAAAGTATATTTTGATCTTTGGGAGAAAACCATTTCTTTTATAAGATAAGCTCACTCTCCCCTTTTTGAAAAAGAAATTTTCATTTTCATTTATCCTTTGGGAAGAAACAAAAATTTTCTTTGGGAAGAAACAAAAATTTTCTAACTTAAGCTCTCACTCTCCCCCTTTGTCATACATAAAAAAAACGACCAAAATAATTGCACCAACAATGAATAAAAGATTTCCTTTTGAAAGTACTTAGTATAATTTTTTAAATTTCTCAAAAAAATCTATTTTGAAAAGTATTGTGCAAAATATTTGAACTTTGGAAAAATTCTTGCCTTAGAAAAACTTGCATTTCGAAAAGATTTTGCAAAAGATTGCACTCATAAAAAGATTTTCCCTTGACAAATCGTGCATTTCGAAGAATACTGTGAAAAAAAAAACTTGAAAGATATTTTATACTTAACACATTTTCACTCTGTGAAAAATTTAACAGAAACATTATTCTTTGAAGCATGTTAGTATTTGAAAAATATCTGTACTTTTAAAATCTGTATTGAACTTTTTGAAATATGCAAGTACTTTTTGAAAAATATTAAATTTTGAAAAATACAAGTACTTTTGAAATATATAATGAACCTTTTTGTAAAATGTAAGTATTTTTGAAAAATATATTATGTATTTTTTTATTTAAATATAAGTATTTTAAAACTGTATTATGCATTATTTTTGAAAATATTATTTTAAAAACATAATACTTTACTTGACTTGGTTTCTTTTCCAGTTTGACACAATTCTAGGAACCCTTGTAAACTGCAAGGACATTTTCCTAAGTGTTCTGGAAATTCTTCCAAATACAAGTAAGTACTATTTCCTAAAAAAAATTGATAAGTTAAAACCAATTTCTGAAAGTGATGCTGTATATATAAATACAATGATTAAAACGATAGTATTTTGAAAGAAACAATTACTTATGTGTTCAAAAAGATTTTGAAAATATAGTGCAAAAAAAATATTTAAAAATGTTCAATAATTCTTTTAATTTGGCCTCCCCCTAAACTTGACCCAGTTCTAGGAAGCTTGTTGACTACAAGTACTTTTCCTCTGAGTCTTAAGGTTTGATTCAAATTATAAGAACTATCTAATAATTTCAAAAAGTAATTGTCAAAGAAAATACTTGTTAGAAATAATTTCTTTTTGATTTAGACTCCCCCTAAATTTGACACGTCCTTGGGGTCCTTGTAGATCATTAAGTAGACTTCCTTTGTGTCTTTAGGGTTTATCAAAATCAAAAGAACAACTTTGAATGACAGTATGATAATTTTTAAGAAGATAAGTTTTTAGAAAATTCAACTTGGAATAAGAATAACTTTTAAAACATAAGCTTTGAAAACATAAGTGATAGTGATTTAAAGCACCATTTTTGAAAAACATTTTGAAGTGATAATAATGTTTAAGGCATAATTTTCGAAAAACACTTTGAAATAATAATGATTTTAAATCACCATTTTCGAAAGATTCAAAAGAAAACCAAAAAAACTCCCCCTGACACTAACACCATTTGACTCTATCTAAGTGTCTTATGGGACTTTAGTGTTGACCTAAGAGGCTTGTGTCTAATTGTGTAGGTCAAACAGTTTTTCAAAAGAATATAATTTTTGAAAATTTATCATATATAATCAATCAGACAAGCATGAATTCCATGAAAACATTATTATGTTGAAGCACTATTTTGAAAATATATTTTCAGAAAAATATTCTAACAATTTTGAAAAATAATTTTCAATTTATTAGTCCTTAACATCTCACCAATTCTAGATGTCTCAATACAGCAAGCATGGTTGCCTTATGGGTGCATTGTGAGATGCTTGAATTATTTTTCTTAATTTATTATTAAATCTAAGATTTAATCGAAACTTGTGTTAGATTCAAATTTATCAAATAGTAAAGTGACTTTGATTTTCGATAATTGACTTCCAGGTCTTGGCGAGGCACAAGGCCTTCTTTGGTCGTAGCCTTATTGGAGCAACAACCCTTTCCTTGACAAAACCATTTACCGAAAAATCATTTTCAAAGTTACTTTTTGAAAAATTCTGGTATAACTAGTTTAGATCTTGGATCGGTAGCTTCGGCTAGTTCCACCAGACTAAACAGACCAAGTAGTATATATTTGACCTTATTAGAAGGGCTTCCCTAATGTACTATCATCTCACCTCCACCTAATACTAGGTTGTTCAAATTTTAATTAGTCTTTTTCCTATAACCGTTCTAAATCATGCATAAATTTAAATATGAATGACATGACATATATTTAAAAAAAATAGCAGATGCATGTCATGGTAGTTATGCATGAGTCAAACATTTCAGATTATTTAATTAAGTTTCTAAAAATGTATCAAATTCCCGATTTGATACATTTCATGTAAACCCGCGAATATGTCAACCCACTTTGACATATTTAATTTTATTAAATTAATTGTTACGGTTTGGGTAAGATTTTATTTAATTAGAGTTTATGTTACTTAAGAATTAATTGGATCTAAATTCAGAATTAATTAAAGATTAATTGAAGAATTAATTGAATTAACGTTAATTGAAGTTGAAATAATTAAAGATTAATTAAGTTAATTAAAAGATTAATTAAAATTAAATTAAGGAATACTTAAATTAATTACGAATTAATTAACATTTAAATTAATAAATTAAGGATTAATTAAAGTTAAGAATTAATTGATTTTAATTGTTAAATAAAGGATTAAATTAAGGTTTAAAAATTTAATTAAAATTTAATCAAAGTTTTTAAGGTTTATCTTGATTTAATTTTCAAAATTTCTGGGTTGGTTAAAAGTTGTGGATTTAATTTCATCATCTTCATTATTTCGAAAATATCTGATTCATTTACTATTTCTTCTTTATTTATCTTTTCAAGTTTTTCTAATAATTCTGATTTATTTGAATCTTTATGAACTTTATTAATTATACCCTTGATCTCAGAAACTTCATCTTCCTCCTCATCCTCGTCACATCCTTCAATATCCTCATAGTAGGTGGAGTAGTTTGGGTCACTAGTTAATGTTTTGTAATAATCTTCTAAAAATTTGATAGTTAAATTATCATCTAAAGAATTTTCAATATAATTATCATCTAAAGAATTTTCAATATCATCAATGTTATCCTCGGCATTATCTTTAATATCCTTAAGAATATCCTCAGAAATTTCTTCAATATTTTCAGGATTAAACTCAAAGTTTTCAGAATTATTTACATTTCCAGATTTAATTTCAGGATTATCCTTAAGAATTTCAAAATTAATTTCAGGATTATCATTAAAATTATCAAATTTAATTTCAGGAATATTAAATTTATTTTCTGAATTATCATTAAGACTAATCACAGAATTAATTTCAGAATTAATTTTATCCGAATTAATTTCAGAATTAATTTTAAAAATTATTGAATTAACATTAATGATTAAACAATTAATTTTTGATATTTTAGTAATATCTACGTTTTCTAATTGAGCGTGCAAAATATTAATTTGACTATGCAGTAAATTTAACTTTCCAGAAAAATTATCTAACTTATCATACGATTGTGCAGGATTTTGAAAATTTTTCGGAATGTAAATTTTCCGTACCTTTGTCGGACACTGATTCCTGTAGTGTCCGTGCTTTTGACATTTGAAACATTTGATATGATCCTTGTTCTTCTGGACTCCTGGTGCTGGAACTTCCTTTGCCGTCGGTGACGAACGAGTCTTACGAGTAGGACACTGATTTTTATAGTGTCCTCTCTCCCTGCACTTAAAACATGTGATATGGAATTTAAAAATTGACATTTTAAAATAAAACGTACCAGATTCACCCCTAGGCTCCCCCTCAACTCCTGGCGTCTTTTACTCCGTCGGCTGTTAGTTCGGTGAAGAGCGTCCAGGCTCTGATACCACTTGTAGGGCCGGTGCCGTCGATAGAGGGGGGGGGTGAATATCGACCAAAAAATCTTTGTCGAAACTTCGTAAACTTTTCGGTATTCGTTCTAATCAAAGTTAGTAGTACAACGGAAAATAAAGCAGAAAAATAAAGAACGACACATATTGCACAAGGGATTTTACTTGGTTCCCGACCCCCCAGGGTCAGTACGTCCAAGGCCTAAGCACGGGAACGCCCGTCCACTAATGGTCTCCTTTCCGGAGGCGGAGAAACTCGTCTTACAGTGCAAGATATACAATAACAAATGTTAAATAACTTAAGTACTAAAATGTAAATCAAACCGAACAACAAGAATTGAAGACTCGGTCGATCTAGACCTCCGAAGTGCCGCGCACTTCCTCCTGGAGCCTCCTGGTCGCAGAGCTTCGTCGTTAGCGCTTTGTCGTCACTTCGGAAGCTTAGAATGGTTTCAGAAGTTGTGTTCTGAGTTGAGGGGTCGAAACCCCTTTTATAGTCTTGTCTAGGGCGCCCGTGATGCTATGGGGTGCCTCATAACCGGTCAAAGGTTCATCCAAATCGCGAACTTCGCGAGCTGATAAAAACTACCATATAGGGCGCCTGTATTGATGGGGGTGCCTGATTCATTCAGGCGCCTGAGTCAATAGAGGCGCCTAGCTTCATTGAGGCGCCTGTATCAATAAGGGCGCCCGGGAAGCTGTTTTTCAGCCTCTTTATGTTTGTTTGCTTGCTTTCTCTTCAGTTTTAGGTACCTGCAAGATACACAAACACAAGACCAACAAGTAGATAACCTTAACCTTAAGGACTTGATTCTGACTTCGGATTTCTGTGAAACCCTAGGTCGAACCGACGCCTAATGTTCTCTTCCTGGAACGCGCCTTCAACCTACTCCTTTCAGGAGACGGTTGCCACCCAGTCCATTCGGGTGGACTTTTACTTAGCCTTCGATACTCTCGGATCTCGAGATGTTCGAACCTCGACCCGTCTCTACTTATGTCCTTAGTCATCATTCAGCTAAGTTGCTCAATCCCTCAGACCAAGACTTCGTACCTAAACCCTAGGTCCAGGACTTAGGTGCCCAACCCTTGGCCAAGACTTCGTGCCCAATTCCTCGAACCAGGTCTTCGGTGCCCAACCCTCGGCCAGGACTTCGTGCCCAATTCCTCGAACCAGGTCTTCGGTGCCCAACCCTCGGCCAGGACTTAGTGCCCAATTCCTCGAACCAGGTCTTCGTGCCCAACTTCACTCACCTGGTCTTAGTGCCCAGCTTCACTCACCAGGTCTTAGTGGCCAATTCTTAGAACCAGGACTTAGTGCCTAGATTAACTAGGACTTTTCATCACTTTGTTACTCTTCTCTTGACTGCGCTTCCATTGTTCAGTGAATCACTGACTTAAGCATATTGTCAAACATTGAAACACTTAGAGGAGGACATCACTGATGCATCTTGCACCAACATGTTTTAGGTCCGATCTTTACATACTTTAGCTTGGGATACTTCGACCTTTGTCAAGTTCCCCCACACTTTCAAGTATTAGTACAATGGCTCGCGACCTTTCCATAGTTCGTATTGTTAGTAGGAGCCCTAGAGCCAATTATGTGATAATTGACTAGGGACATTTTGTATCATATTCTATCATTAATAAAGACATGTTTGGTTATTATATATACTTACTTTATATTTGTGCCAAATAACTAAGTATAATAATGTCCTTGGGTAGTAGGTTCTTATCTACATCATATCGATTGGTTGAATCGATAGTGAGATGATGTAGAGAACACTACACTAAACCATTCCTAGTCAAGCATTAATATTTAAGGATAAAATTAATACATGGAGACTAGCATGTAGGTCAATTGATGACTTGAGCTCACAAGTCATGGATATATGATATCAAGTTGACAGATGGGTATATATTAGAGAATGTGTACTGAATTGACCTGCCATGAGAAAGTTTCATAGATTGTCATATGAGTGTCATAAACTTTCTCATGTGACTATTAGTATGAATAGTCCTTATACATGAAGTCACTATGGTTCCCTACATAAGGAGCTATGTACTTTGGTATCGTCAAACATCACCCGTAACAGGGTGGACTATAAAGATGATCACTGGGTATGTAATAAATTATGTGGAGGGATGTGAGTGATGTAGATGGAATCTATCCTTCCTATATGACGGGAGTGTTATCTGTGGACCCCTTGATCGAGTAGGACTACTAAAATGCATGGTCATGCTCAAATGAGTCAATATAAGATATTGAGCTCATTTGTTTGAGTGAGTCTACTCAAGGATCAAGAAATATAAAGATTGATCGATGATGACACGATCTATGCCTCATTGGTCAATCTAAATATCAAGGATAGAAGGACAAAGTCATACATTGATATAGTCATGGAGGTTAAGTCAGATCTTGACTTTCTTGTCACTTGGGTCGCAATAATGTATTGCTAGATGTTGCTCATTGCTTACGTGTCTAAAGTGGTTTAAACACATTGTCAATGTTACGAGAACCTATAGGGTCACACACTAAGAACACAATGCTTTGGAGATTAATTGATCTTAGTTTGACTAAGATTTAATCCGAATTGGATTAATTGAGTTAGACTCAAGTGAATCCAATTGGATTATAGGATTGAGATCTAATTTGAGTTTGACTCATTTAGATTAGACTCAACCACATTTGAATAAGATATTAATTTATTAAAATATTTAATAAATTAATAATAGAGGAAGATGAAAATTTCTCTTCATTGGATGAAGAGAAGTTGAAGAGTCACATAAGAAAATGTGCTCTAATTGATTTTTATTGACATTAATGGAGGGAAGCTAATGGGACAAAAATTCTTCATATTCATGGGATGAATATAAAAGAGTTTTTCTTGTCATTTGGATGTAGAACTTGTCATTTTTCCTTCCCCTCCTTCTCTTGGCCAAAAACCTTCTTTTCCCTCTCCTTCTTGCTTTGTGAATCTTCTCTTGTGACTAGCACCACAAAAGCGATTCTTTTCTGAAGTTTGAGAGATCGTGTTTGTGTGGATACGAATAGAGGCACGGACACTTGAACATGGAAGAGATTCATACCTCGACAAGCGGGATAAGTAAAGGGCACGCGCCAAAGGTATACCTATACGATAGAATTTGTAAATTAACTTTGTATGAGTTTTCTTTCGCATGGATCGCTCATGGGATATATTATTTCCGCTACGATTTTTGAATATTTTTGCCTATAGATTCCTACAGTGGTATTAGAGCCACTTGCAAAAGATCATACAAGTTTAGAAAAACTTTTATATGTGATATAGAAGTAGGACATAATTTTGTTATGGATTGTGTAATGTATGAGCATTTGTTGAGATACAAAGGTTTGTGTTAATCAAACTAAAAGTTCATAGCATTATCATATGAATATGAAAGTGTGCTATGGTCTGATTGTACTCAACAAATTTGATAACCTATGGTTTCGGCTCATGCATATTTTTACAATCATAATAAAAATTGATGTCCTAAATCTATTGTGTGTGTTTGATGACATGGTGTATGGTTATGGCCTTAACCCCAATATGATTGGATGTATATGTGTGTGTGCATGTTGTAATGTAATTCATAATATGGCCTGTGTGTCGTGCCTTATCTCTATTTTTCTAGTTGAAAAATAGATTTAGACTCAAATATAACTGGAGTTTTCCTAATTTGTAATATACAAAATGAGGAGTGGAATGTCCATTGAAGAATGAAGTTACAAGAAGGAAGCCGACGACACATGACGACCGAAGGATGCACTTGGAGAAGATGTTATCCCTAAGTTGACCATTGATTTTCTCATTGCTTGAGAAGATCGTAGTATATAAGCCATAACTATGTCACATTTTACCGCTTATATGTTGATATATGAAATGTGTGTATGTGATACATGGTTAGATAAACATTTATCTTAATTAAGTCAACTCGATATGCTTACCAAAGTTTGGTACTCATAAACTACCTCGATCATTTATTATTGGGTTTACCATAGCAAAGCGACACATTTTATCATGGTAGAGTGTGAGAGGACAATTATGATGTCCCGCTATCGAACTTTAGGTGAGACTTAACTAAGTCACCTTAATTAGATTGAGAAACTTAGAGGCATATCTCAAAAGTTGGGAAAATTGGGTAAGAGAATAATTATATAAAGTCTTAAGCGATTAGCCAAAGCTAACTCAAGATGATATGTAATATAAATCTTGACCCTTTGTTTCCTAGAGTTGCATAAGATGTAATTGGTAAAATATTACCTACCTAATTATACTAAGTCTTGGGCGATTACCCAATCTAACTCAATATTGTGGGATCGTTTAGAATCGATAGAGGGGGGGGGGTGAATATCGATAAAAATTTTGGATATGAAATGAATATTACGCAGTGGAAATTAAATCAATGCTAACACAATTTCTTTTACTTTGTTCGGAGTCTAGATCGGCTCATACTCCAAGGCCCACGACCCTTGACCATTTACATTGGAAATTCTATTTTCGAAAATGTTACAATAGTTGAAGCACAAATACAGAATTAAATTCAAGTGCTAAAAACAAATACCGACGACCGAAAAAGGAATTGAAGATCGGAGCAGCAGGTCGTCTTCTGGAGTGTTGTTGGCACTTGAAACTTGAGCACGGAGAAAACAGGACTGAGCGCTTGAGTGCTTTCGTTGGAAGAATTATTATCTAGAAGCAAGGGGTGAACCCCTTTATATAGAACCGTCCAGGGTGCCCTGTTGATGTAGGGTGCCTGACATGTGTCTATCTGCGCGCGTCCTCATCCGCAGACTTGGCCAACATTTATCCCTTTATCCAGGGCGCCTGGGATATCTGGGGCACCTGTATGCTCACGGGCGCCTCCCTTGCTGACATGGAGGCTTAGCTTAGCAGACTGCTGGAATCACCCTATCTGGGGCGCTGTATCCATACAGGTGCCTGTATTCTCGGGCGCCTGAGTCCTCTCGGGCACCTGAGTCCTCTCAGGCGCCTGGGATGCAGAGAACTCCATCCTTTATTCCTGCAACCAGGGTTAGTTCTAAAGCAACAGTAGTAGATAAATTAAGTACAAATAATAGCCTGCGCTGTCTTAGTTCTGACTTTGGGCTTCTCAAATGGAACCTTAGGTCGAACTGACGCCTAATGTTCCCTCTTCCGAGGAACACATCCTCGCCTACTCCTCTCAAGAGAATTTACCTTTTACCAATCGGCTCCTCTGGTTGGACTTTTGCCCGATCTTCCGGATCAGGACTTCATGCCCAGTCCATGACCAGGACTTATTGCCCAACCCTTGGTCAGGTCTTCGGCGTCCGGCCCTCGGCCAGGACTTATTGCCCAATTCCACGAACCAGGGCTTTGTGCCCAGTCCACGACTAAGACTTATTGCCCAACCCTTGGTCAGGACTTCGGTGCCCAGTCCACGACCAGGACTTATTGCCCAATTCCATGAACTAAGGACTTCGTGCCTAGCTTACCTAGGACTTTTCCTGCACACTTAATAGATTCATTAGATCACAATATAACCTTAACTTATGAACCCTTTGCCATTATCAAAACTCAGGTTCGATCTGGTGCTTCCGGCACCAACAATCTCCCCCTTTTTAATTTATGACAACCTAGTTCAAAAGTTAAGTTAAAAACAGAACAAATAGGTATTTCAAACAACCATATTTATTTTTCCTCTCATTAAAAAAATATTTTTGAAAAACATGCACTAAGCTCCCCCTGAAGTTTTCAAAGATATGCAGTTTTTCAAAAAGCTTAAGTCTATCCTTTTTGAGAAAAAAAGTTAAAGCCTTTTTATGAATAAAGATAAGCGAATTTTGACCAAGTATACTTTTGCAAAACTTTTGAAGTTGAAAAAGTTAAGACTCCTTTTGAAAGATTAGTAAATTTTTCTAAAAAAGGGAATTTTAACTTTTCTTATCACAAAATTTGTATTTTAAAAGATTTGCACTTTTTGTACTAAAAAACATTTGCATAAAAAAAGTTTTTGCACTTAAAAAAATTTATGCATTTAACAATATTTTGTACTCAAAAAATATTTTGCACTTAAAAATATTTTGTACTTAAAAAATATTGTGCACTTTAAAAATATTTTGTACTTAAAAAAATTGTGCACTTTAAAAATATTTTAAAAATTTACACTTTAAAATTTTGCAAAAAAAATTCTTGTAAAAATTTACACTTAAAACATTTTTGCAACAAAAATTTGCACTTGAAAATTTAACTTTACTTTTTCTATAAAAAATTTCCTTTTTTTTACACTCTCCCCCTTTGTCGTATATAAAAAAACATGCTGGTCGAAAAAAATTATGAATCAGAGCCAATTTATTTTGAACAATTCTAAACACATATTGAACCAATTCTAGTGAGTCCAAGCAACAAAAAGATCAAACAAACTAAATTGAATTCGTTTGGTCCTGTCTAACCCAGTTAGCTACTTACTAACTATTATATAACAACATTTTCACTAGGTTAGTCAAGTTAAGTGATCTAATCACGTTAGACTTTCTAAGCTTGACCACTTAGCTTGATTGTTGTTCAAATGTATTTATCGCTCCAACTACTCTTGATGCACTGACTTAAAGCATCTTGAGTCAAGCCATAGACCTAAGCATCTCAACCCAGTCTAGGTTATCAATCAAAGTGTCCTAATATGCTTGTGAGATACTGGCTTCTAGATCTATAGGAGCATGCAATTCTAGGGTTAAATCCTAAGATAAGTCCATTGCGTAGAAAACCCTAGTTTTAAAGGGGATAAATTTTTTAAAAATCTAAGTTGAAAAGGAATTTTAATTTCATCAAGTTTAAAAAGAAAAGGATTTTCCAAAAAAAAATATGAAACGAAAATTTTAAGAAAAATTGAGAACAATCCTACTCTACTAAGCACAATCCTAAAATATAAGTAAGGTGTACAAATATGAAGTAGATAAATAAATCAGGTGCATAGATGTAACCAAGTCAAGTGCATATTGTAAATAAACAAGTCAACCCTACAAAGTAGGGAAAGTCAGATCATCAGAAATACAACTCTGGTTTAAGAAGATGGGTCAGGATGCCAAAATGGGTCGGGATACCACGACCGAAACATCAACATCATCTCCTCGTGTCGGGCCTAGTCTGTAGCGAGCCTCTCATCATGTCGGGCCTGAAGGGCGTCCATGTGCTCGACGTGATGAGCCTCCATCTCCTCTCGGAGACTGTGGACCTCCATCTCTATCTGTGCAAGTCGCTGATCCATAGTTAGAGGAGGCGGCAGTGGTGGAGACTCTCGCAGCTGCTCCTCGATCTTGACGACGAGATCGGCTATGTCTGTTGGATCGAGTAAACACGATAGAGGGGGGTGAATATCGTGAAAACGTTTCGGATAAGATTGAGAGAAATTACGCAGCGGAAATGAAAACAAACACACAAGAAAAACACAAGTACTTTTACTTGGTTCGGAGTCGCGGTCGGCTCCTACTCCAAGGCCCACGGTCCTTGACCGTTTACTACGGGCAATTCTATAATGGCGCAAAGATTTACAAAGATTGTTACAATAGTAGTGCAATAAAGAAAATTTTACTCTTCGTTATTAACGCCCGGTGTGGATCGTACTTCGGAGCAGAGGGTCGTCGTCGGCGCTAGAATCTCGAGATCGGAGTTTTCCGGAGCAGAGCGCTTGAACGAAGAGCGTAGAGGTGTTGGAAAAAGTGATGTCGAAGCCTTAGGGGTCGAGCCCCTTTTACACTGCTCCTGGGGGCGCCCTGGACGCTGGGGGCGCCTGACACATGCCTTCGGATTTGAGAAACCTCATTCGCAGCTCGGTCAACGCTTATCCCTCCAGAATCGGCCTTGGAGCTGACGGGGGCACCCGGGACACTTGGGGCGCCCCTGTTGACTTGGTCTGCTGGCTTCGCGGTTGATTTCGCTTCGATCACTGGTTGGCTTGGACCCAGGGCGCCTGAGGCATCCAGGGCGCCCGGGACCATCAGGGCGCTCGGGACCTTGAGGGTGCCTGTCCCAGTAAGCTTTCGAAGCGATTCTTGCTTAACTGCTCGTTTGGCTTTGACCTTGGGGGCTCGTGACCTCCCGGGCGCCTAGCCCAGGTTCCTGCCCCTCTCCTTTGGGGCGTTCTGAGTTGCAAAAACACACTCCTTCGGTCCCTGCATTCAAGGTTAGTACCAACACAAACAAGGCAAGAATATACGTTAGTTTTTACAGCCGTAGCTGTCTTGGTTCTGACTTTGGGTCTCCTATATGGAACCCTAGGTCGAACCGATGCGTAATGTTCCCTCGACGGGGAACGTGTCCTCACCTACTCCTCTCAGGAGAATTTACCTTTTGCCAACCGGCTCCTCCGGTTGGACTTTTGCCCAGCTTTATTCACCAGGTCTTCGTGCCCAATCCGCGACCAGGTCTTAGTGCCCACCTTCCGAGTAGGTCTTCGGTGCCCAGCCCCCGGCCAGGTCTTAGTGCCCAATTCCTCGAACCAGGTCTTCAGTGCCCAGCCCTAGGCCAGGTCTTAGTGCCCAATTCCTCGAACCAGGTCTTCGGTGCCCAGCCCTCGGCCAGAACTTAGTACCCAGTCCACGACCAGGACTTATTGCCCAACCTTATGTTAGGACTTAGTTGCCCAACCCGTGGCCAGGACTTATTGCCTAGATCAACTAGGACTTTTCTGCACACTTGAGTAACTTTATTAGATCACAAATAGTACTTAACTTTAAATCCTTTGCCAATATCAAAACAAGGTTCGATATGGTGCTTCCTGCATCAACAATGTCGATGTCCACCTCGTCGTCCGAGTCAATCCGGCGTCGAGCACCTCGTCGTCTCCACAACATAACGCCGGTGGCCGAGATATCTATGGCTGCTAACGAAAAGTTCCTAGACCCTATCTCATCAAATTCGGTCATCGTGATGACCTCTCCAGTAGAGATGTCGCGACCATGATAATGAAGGAGGGAGGTGAGAATATGACAGTAGGGTGTCCGTACTCTGGAATGGGTGGATACACTGGATGCGTAGATGATCGTCTGGAATATGTGTAAACCAATGTCTATATCCAAGTGATGGATCATCGCATAGAGTAGGAAGGTATGGAAGGGTCGCATCGCTGCTATATATCGAGAGGTCAAAGGGAGAATGTAGCGGATCAGGACTCTGTAAAGAGCGTAGTCCTGAATGTGCAGATCGACGGACAGAAATCTCTGTATCATCGAATCCCTCGCATCTCCGAAAAAGTAAGAGTAGAGAGTATCAAGGATAATGTGTGAATACGGAGGAGCGAAGGGAAGATCCGTCGGAGGATAGCAACAGAATGTGGACTAAGAGGGTCGTAGTCCAAGGAAACGGTTGAAAAGGGTAGGCGTGATGGTGAGTGGAATGGTCTGGACAGTGGTAATGTAGCAAAGGTCATCAATTTTGACCAAATTATTGTAAAATTCGGCACACAGGGTCATGTGGATGGGACTGGTGCAATACACTAGCTGATCTAGCTGGTAGAAGTTAATAACGTCTATGGCTAAAAGGCAAGATTGGATAAAGAAGCTTCTATTTAAATAGCTAGTCTTAATAGGTTTATATGTTGTGTGTGCGAACTTATTAAATAAAGCTAAGGTAAGAAATCTAGGGTCTGGACTGGGCTCGGCACTGGGATCGTTTTGGGTGACTCATCGCTTACTAAGTAAATAGAAAAATTAATATTATTGACTGAAATTACATTGAAAAATGAGATGTAATTGAAAATTCAAAAGTAAACTTATAGTTAATTCATACCGGAGTGACATTGTAGGAAGAGGGAGGTCGGGATAGCTTGGGGGTGCCTTAGAAGAGAGGAGAAGATGAGAGGGGATGAGTTGAGGTGTGGATAAGTGGCTGTGGGCGTGGGTTTATAAAACCCCTCCCGAGTGCCCGTGTGGCGACCAGGGCGCCTGTGATAGGCATTGAGGTGCCCGAGACTGTCTCGGGCGCCTGAGCTCAGTTTTTCTCAGGTGATGGCAGTTTGACTGCCTCGTACACCGGGAAAGGACAAGGCGCCCGTGAGGGTCTCGGGTGCCCGAGTTGACCAGCATCTTGACCAAGCAATATTATTTCAATCAAGTCCTAGGTTTCAATGTATTTATAATCAAGACTTAGTTTGATTAACAACAATGAGTTAGTTTGAAATCTTTAAGGTTTTCGAATTTGACGCAGTTAAATTTGAAATTTTAATTTTTGACAATCTTAAGTTTGAATCTTGAAAAATTGAGATTTTGAGAATTTGTGTTTGAATTGATTATGAAAGACCGAGTTTTAAGAATTTTATTTTTGAAAATATTAAGTGAAATTTTAATTTTTGAGAAATGCTGAATTTAATTAAATGTATATTAAGAGTTGAAGTTTGGGTTGGACTAAATTATTAGGTCCTAAATTTCTCACCTAATTCTAAGTGACAAAACATGTTTCCTTATCTGTTTTGTGAGATGTATTAATTTTATCTTTTATTTAATGTTAAATATAAGATTTAATTAAAACTTATGTTAGATTTGAGTTTATCAAATAGTAATTTAAAAGTAAGTTTCGATAATCGGCTTCCAGGTCTTGGCGAGGCACAGAGACCTTCTTTGGCCGTAGCCTTATTGGATCAACAACCCTTTCCTAGACAAAGCCTTTGAAAGAAAGTTCATTTTCAAATTACTCTTTGAGAGACTCTGGTCTAACTAGCTTAGGATTTGGAGAGGTAGCTACGGCTAGTTCCACCAGACTAAACAGACCAAATAGGGTACACCTTCCCCTACTTGACTCCTTAGACAGACTTCCCTAACGTACTATCATCTCACCTCCTCCTAATACTATGTTGTTCAAGTTTCAAGTAAGTTTTGTCCTTAACTAATTATTCCTAAGTCTAAGTAGAATAATGTTGCGAAAAAGAAATAAACAAACATCAAGAAAAAAATCATCTAAGTATAATCATAATTAGAGAAAATTTCTGGATTTTCTGAGTTTGCAAGATTATAAATTAGTTTTTCTAGCATATCAATTTTAATTTTCAAAGTCTCATTTTTTTGTCTCAATTTTCTGAAATTTGATTTAATTAAATTACATGATTTAATTAATTTACTTGAGTATGAATCCATATCTAGCTTTGACCAAGAGTGATTGGGTAATATATTAGCATCTATTGTAAAAACTGGATTTTCATATAAAATAAATTTACCCATCTCAGTTGGTTATCCTGGATCCTTAGGGCTTCCTTCTATGCATTCATCTTTGTAATGTCCAAGCTCCTGGCACTTGAAGCATTGAATGCGACTCCTGTCCTTTCGTGCTCCTGGAATTGGTTCCTTTGTCGTCGGTGGTGAAAATGACTCTTACGAGTAGGACACTGGGTTTTATAGTGCCCTCTCTCCTGCATTTGTAACACATTATATGATTTTTAAAATTTGAATTTACAATTTTACCTTTTGATTCCTTGTTGGGAATCTCCCCCTTGATTCTTGTCGTCTTGGATCTAGACTCTTCTTCTGATTCTGGTTTGGATTCGATTTCGAAGTTGGGTTCAGATTCTGTCTCGGCTACTTGTGCTTGTGCAGACTCTTCTTCTGATTCTGGTTTGGATTTGGTTTCGAAGTCGGGTTCAGATTATGTCTTGGCTACTTGTGCTTGTGCAGACTCTTCTTCTAATTCTGGTTTGGATTTGGTTTCGAAGTCGGGTTCAAATTCTGTCTCGGCTACTTGTGCTTGTACCAAGAGTGCAAGATAGCTTACTTGATCTTCTTCTTCTTCATCTGATTCTTCCGATGATTCGGATAGAACCCCTTCTAAGAGCTCGATGTCGGCGTTCTCTTGGTGTAGGTTGATTAGCATTTCCAAAATCTCTTTAGCACATTCGAATGATCCAACTAGCTTGAATTGTTCTTTCGTTAGACCACATTGTAGGATTGCAGTCACCTTTGCATCTGTCTCAATCTTGTGAGTGTTGATTCATCCAATTTGTCCCAGGCGATTGATGATCCATCTTCTGTGGGGAACGTGAATCCCGTTTGGATTATCATGCATAAGTCCATATGAGCCTTCGGGTGAGATTCCATTTGATCTTTCTAATATCTGAAATTCTCGCTGGAGAATAATGGTGGACGGGCACCGTTCCATTCTTGATTAGCCATAGAGTTTAATCTGAAACGTACAAAAAAACATTGTTCCAAGAATGAGTCTTGGATTAGTAGTGCGGTAGCAAAAATAATAATAAGAAGAATTGAGTGGTGTTGCAACAACCTCGATGAATGAAAAAGTTACGAACGGGAAAAAAATATTTTAAGAAAAAATCTGAAACACTGCTCAATTGGTGGTTGCACCTGATTTAAGTCACCCGCTCTGATACCACTTGTGGGATCGTTTAGAATCGATAGAGGGGGTGAATATCGATAAAAATTTCAAATATGAAATGAATATTACACAACAGAAAATTAAATCAATGCTAACACAATTTCTTTTACTTGGTTCGAAGTCTAGATCGGTTCCTACTCCAAGGCCCACGGTCTTTGACCGTTTACGTTGGGCAATTCTTTATTTCGAAAATGTTACAATAGTTGAAGCACAAATACAGAATTAAATTCAAGCGCTTAAAAACAAATACCGTCGACCGAAAAAGGAATTGAAGATCGGAGCAGCGGGTCGTCGTTATGGAGCGTTGTTGGCGCTTGAAACTTGAGCACGGAGAAAACAGGACTGAGCGCTTGAGTGCTTTCATTGGAAGAATTGTTGTCTGGAAGCAAGGGGTGAACCCCTTTATATACAGTTGTCCAGGGCACCCTGTTGATGTAGGGCGCCTGACACGTGTGCCTATCTGCGCGCGTCCTCATCCGCAGACTTGGCCAACGTTTATCTCTTTATCTAGGGCACCTGGGATGTCTGGGGTGCCAGTATGCTCACGGGCGCCTCCCTTGCTGACATGGAGGCTTAGCTTCACAGACTGCTGGAATCACCCTATCTAGGGCGCCTGTATCCATACATGCGTCTGTATTCTTGGGAGCCTGAGAGGACTCAGGCGCCTAGGATGCAGAGAACTCCATCCTTTGTTCCTGCAACCAGGGTTAGTTCCATAGCAATAGTAGTAGATCAATTAAGTACAAATAACAGTCTGCGCTGTCTTGGTTCTGACTTTGGGCTTCCCAAATGGAACCCTAGGTCGAATCGACGCCTAATATTTCCTCTTTCGGGGAACGCATCCTCACCTACTCCTCTCAGGAGAATTTACCTTTTGCCAACCGGCTCCTCCGGTTGTACCTTTGCCCGATCTTCCGGATCAGGACTTCATGCCCAGTCCACGACCAGGACTTATTGCCCAACCCTCGGTCAGGTCTTCGGTGCCCAGCCCTGGGCCAGGACTTATTGCCCAATTTCACAAAACAGGACTTCGTGCCCAGTCCACGACCATGACTTATTGCCCAACCCTTGGTCAGGACTTTGGTGCCCAGTCCACGACCAGGACTTATTGTCCAATTCCACGAACCAGGATTTCGTGCCTAGCTTACCTAGGGCTTTCCCTGCACACTTAACAAATTCATTAAATCATAATATAACCTTAACTTATAAACCCTTTGCCATTATCAAAACCCAGGTTCGATCTGGTGCTTTCGGCACCAACAAATATGAGGTATAATATGGATCTTGTCCTACATGAATGTAGTCGTTATTTGGTTTAGAGCTAGTAATGTAGGCAAATTGAGTTTGCTTACATCCATGACTAGCCTCTACGTACCAAAGCTCTATAATTCAGTAGGAGTGACATTTAATTAAAGACCTAATTAAATGATCTAGATATGATACTTATTTCTGCATATTTTACTGTTATAGATCATCATGTCGTCTAACACGTCAAATACTCTCTCTCTGCGATCCGTCCTTGAGAAGGATAAGCTCAACGGAGCTAATTTTCTGGATTGATACAGAAACTTGAGAATCGTCTTCAAATAAGAACGAAAAGTGTACGTCCTAAAGCAACCTCTTCCAGAAGCATCCATCGCTACCGTCACTCGCGTTGAAAAAGATGCTTACAAGAAGCATCAGGATGATGCACTTGATGTTTCATGTCTCATGCTTGCCACCATGAACTGTGAGCTTCAGAAGCAACATGAGAACATGAATGTACATGATATGGTTGGTTGAAATAAAACCTCGTTAATCATTAGCTTCCATCTCATTTGAGAGATTATTGATAGAGGAGATGTGAGGATATGCAGAGTACTCACTGAACCTAACATCGCGGATCCTTTGACCAAGGCTTTGACACAGAAGAAACATGATGGTCACACTAGGTTACAGGGTATTGGATATTACAGTGATTGACACTAATGTTAGTGGGAGATTGTTAGTAGGAGCCCTAGAGTCAATTATGTGATGATTGACTAGGGACTTTTTTATCATATTCTATCATTAATAAAGACATGTTTGGTTATTATACTAACTTTATATTTGTGTCAAATAACTAAGTATAATAATATCCTTGGGTAGTAGGTTCTTATCTACATCATATCGATTGGTTGAATTGATAGTGAGATTATGTAGAGAACACTACACTAAATCATTCCTAGTCAAGCATTAAAATTCAAGGACAATATTAATGCATGAGACTAGCATGTAGGTCAATTGATGACTTGAGCTCACACGTCATGGACATATGATATCAAGCTGACAGATGAGTATACATTAGAGAATGTGTACTGAATTGACCCGCCATGAGAAAGTTTCATAGATTGTCATATGAGTGTCATAAACTTTCTCATGTGACTATTAGTATGAATAGTCCTTATACTTGAAGTCACTACGGTTCCCTACATAAGGAGTTATATACTTTGGTATCGTCAAACGTCACCCGTAACAGGGTGGACTATAAAGGCGATCACTGGGTATGTATTGAATTATGCGGAGGGATGTGAGTGATGTAGATGGGATCTATCCCTCCCATATGATAGGAGTGATATCTGTGAGTCTCTTGATCGAGTAGGACTACTAAAAAGCATAGTCATGCTCAAATGAGTCAATATGAGATATTGAGTTCATTTGTTTGAGTGAGTCTACTCTAGGATTAAGAAACACAAAGATTGATCGAGGATGACACGGTCTATGTCTCATTGGTCAATCTAGATATCAATGATAGAAGGACAAGGTCATACATTATCATAGTCACGGAGGTTAAATAGGATCTTGACTTTCTCGTCACTTGGGTAGCAATGATGCATTGCTAGATGCTGCTCATTGCTTATGTGTCTAAAGTAGTTTAGACACATTGCCAACGCTATGAGAACTAATTGGGTCACACACTAGGGACATGATGCTTCGAAGACTAATTAATCTTAGTTTGACTAAGATTTGATCCGAATTAGATTAATTGAGTTAGACTCAAGTGAATCCAATTCGATAATGAGATTGAGATCTAATTTGAGTTTGACTCATTTAGATTAGACACAACCACATTTGAATGAGATATTAATTCATTAAAATGTTTAATAAATTAATAATAGAGGAAGATGAAAAAATTTTCTTCATTGGATGAAGAAAAGTTGAAGAGCTACATGAGAAAATATGCTCTAATTGAATTTTTATTGGCATTAATGGAGGGAAGCTAAAGGGACAATAACTCTTCATATTCATGGGATGAGTATAAAAGAGTTTTTCTTGTCATTTGAATGTAGAACTTGTCATTTTTCTTCCCCTCCTTCTCTTGGCCGAAAACCCTCTTCTCCCTCTCTTTATTGCTTTGTGAATCTTCTCTTGTGGCTAGCACTACAAAGGCGATTCTTTTCTGAAGCTTGAGAGATTGTGTTCGTGTGGATATGCATAGAGGCACGGACACTTGAACGTGCAAGAGATTCATACCTCGGACAAGTGGGATAACGGAAGAGCACGCGCCAATGGTATACATATACAATAAGAATTTCTAAATTAACTTTGTATGAGTTTTCTTTCACATGGATCACTCGTGGAATCTATTATTTCCGCTCCGATTTTTGAATATTTTTGCCTATAAATCCCTACACGTATGATGTTTTATCATTTTTATTGTGAGGAATTCCATTGAGAACGTGATTTGCTGATAATATAGCTTCCCCCCACAAGTTCTGGGGTAAGCTTGAATTTATCAATAAGACATTCATTATTTCCTTTAGTGTCTGATTTTTACGTTCAACAACATCATTTGATTAAGGCGAGTATGGAGCCATTGTCTGATGGATAATGCTAGATTTTGAACAAAACTCATCAAACGGTGCACTATATCCTCCACCTGTATCGCTACGAATTATTTTAATTCGTTTATCAAGTTGATTCTCAACTTTTATTTTATAGGTTCTAAAAGTCTCTAAGACTCCATTTTACTTCTTAAAAGAAAGACATAACAGAACTTTATGCAATCATCAATAAAAGTAATAAAATACATTTTATCTCCTCTAGTTTACACAAATTTTAAGTCACATAGATCACTATATATAAATTCTAGAGGAGTCGTTGACCTTTCGACTGAATGAAAAGGTAGTCTCGTCATATTTGCTTGGACACACACTTCACATTTGTCCGTTTTGTCAACATTGACGTTTGATAATAAATTTAATTTGACGAGACGTTTCAGAGTATTATTATCGACATGTCCTGGTCGATTATGCCATAAATTAAAATACTCAACAACGTAGCTAAAAGCTTTTATTTTATTACCATCAAATTCATGGTGTGCAGTCATTATAATCATTTTGAACAGACTCTATTCTAAGTAACCCTTACCTACGAAGATATCATTGTTCGTAAGTACAAAGTTGTTTGACTGGAACACTAGTCTAAACCCGACCTTGACAATTGCCGATCCAGAAACTAGGTTCTTTCTGATGTCAGGAATGCGGAGCACATCAATGAGTGTTAAATCCTTCCCAGACGTCATCTTCAGAACAACTTTTTCGAGTCGACAATCATCGATGTATTAGAATTGTCCATATAGATCTTTCTTCCACTTATCAGAGTATACTTGGAGAACATCGTCTTATCAGAACAGATGTAACGTGTTGCTCCAGTATCGATCCACCACTACTTCAGGTTGTCCACCACCGTGTTGGCTTCAAACATGACTACAGTGAGATCCAGTTCCATGTCATCAGAAGTTGCGACCTAGTTCACAGCATCCTTCTGACTCTTGGTTGATTTCTTCGGGCGTCTACAATCCTTGGACATGTGTCCTGACTTTCCGTAGTTGTAGCATGAGCCTTTGAATTTCTTACCTTAAGACTTCTTTTTGGATTGCTTCGGCTTCTTGATGTTCGGCTCAACTAGGTTGGACATCTCGTCGACAACCCACTTCGTTCCTCTGGAGTCAGATAGCTTTCAATTATCCTTCTCTATTCGTAGCCTCAGGATCAAGTCTTCAAGCCCTATTTCCTTTTGTTTGTGCTTAAGGTAAATTTTGAAATCCTTCCACGACGGAGGGAGATTTTCGATTACCGCGGCTACATTGAAAGACTAGTTTAGCTTCATGCCTTCGGCATCCAGATCATGCAGTATCAATTGTATGTCTTGGACTTGAGATGTCACGCTCTTGGAATTCACCATCTCGAAATCTAGAAACCGACCGATGATAAATTTCTTCAATCCGATGTTTTCGATTTTGTATTTCTTTTCTTGTGATTCCCACAGAGATTTTGTCGTCTCCATCAGACTATACACATTATACAACGTGTTGTCCAATGCATTGATAATGTAATTGCTGCATAGAAAATCTCCTTTCGACCCCGCATCTCAGGCAACCTTGCTTTTGGAATCACCTTCCGTGGTGGCTGGTGGGTCTTCACGCAAAAACCGTACAAGGTTTAGCATTGTCAGATAGAATAGCATCTTTTGTTGCCATCGTTTGAAGTCGTCTCCGTTGAACTTCCCCGGCTTCTCTCCGTGTGGAACGACAGTCGAAACGTCGTTGATCAAGGCTATATCAGTTTGCTCAATATCGTTTTACGATTGTGAGTCGGTTGGGTTGCCACCGGGAAGGATACAAACTGATATAAGATCATCGAGATTAGTGTTTGACATTGTCTTCGTAAAACGATATTGCTCCGCTATAGGTGTTCACGTATAGTAGCAATTCGTTTGTCAAGATACAACGACGATGTTTCGAAATAGCAGCACTTCAAATTTCGAGACCAATGAATTTTCTCGTAGGCTTTTTGGAATCTGGATGCAGAAGATGAGATGCATGCTTTTAGACTCTGGATGATTGAATGAATTTCCCTGTGATTGAATGAATTTTTAATACCCCCTCTTCGATCCAACGGTTACCATTCGTTCTCCTAGTTATTGGTCCAGTCATCTCTCTCTGCCTACCCGAATGCCACATAGGAACTACCACGTCACATGTGAACATGACACGTCACTAACAAAGCATCCATTGTGCGCATACGCGGGTGGCGGTTGGCGAGCTACGAGCTCACAGGTACGAGCAACTGCTCTCCTGTGAGAAGAGAGCACCTGTATTTTTTTTTTAACTTTATTAACACAACACATATAAAGAAGCAAATACTCTTGAAATTTATAGATGTAGGAATATTCCTCAACTACTTCATTCTATACTATTTTTGAGCTTATTTTAAACGATTAATTTCTTATTTACCCGTAATCGATTTTGAACAAATTAATTGTCTAGATTTATTTACGCGAAACGAAAATTTTATTTTTGAAGTCAATTCTGACTTTTATCGATTGATGATATCTCGATTTTTCTTTATAAAATCGTATTTGATCTTTTAAAATCCAATATTCAATTATTTTTTGTACTTATAAAATGGATGCACATGTGTAAAACAAGGATCAAAATCACAAGGAGTCTCGAATGTACCAAATCGATAAATCATATCAAAAGCACATTTCATTTTTTTATAATTAATTAATATAATATTATAATAGTATTATAATTATTGTTTAATAGTTTTACAACTGTCTGTCTACTCCAATTATTTTAAAATAATTTTGATAAAAATAAATAATTTTAATTAAGTTTATTTAAAAAATATTTTGATATAATAATTTTATATATTTTTTATTAAAATAAAATAATAATATTATGCATATTGCTTTTTTTAGGAATATCCATTTGACAAATTTAATATATATAGGACTTCTTATATATTTTCCTTAAAATAAACTCAAATTTACCTCCAATTTGTTAGTTTCGAGTTGACGAGAGTACTGGAGCTGAGCGAATCATCTTTTTATCACCTTAAAATAAACTCAATTGTGAGAACCTCATTTAAGATTTTTTTACTACAAAATAATTACTATAATTATAGAATTTATGCTAATATGTGAGTATCATCTTAGAAATTGTCATAATAATCAAATGCACAGTGAACCATTGAATTTTTTTTTAAAAAAATAGCATTGGATATCAACCTTCTAGGATAATTAATCTAATCTTATTGAAATTTTCTATAATTAATCTTGAATAATTAATCTGATGCCATTGAAACTTTCTATTCTAGAAGTATTTAGAACAAACGATCCAATAATTTAACATCTCAAATTTATCATCTGAAAATACTAGTATCAAGTACCAATCAAAATTTCCATTCTAGAAATGCTTATAGTAGGCAACCTAGTAATTCAACATTTCAAATTTATCATCTAAAAATACTTTACAATGTACCATATTGAACCATGAATATTCAAAAAATTACATGGATATCTTGTTGTTGTACTGTATAGCCCAGGTCCTATCCAAAATTTAAAATGTATAGTAGAAAAACTATTTTATTAAATTTGGATATCAGTTTTCATTATATAATACATTAACTTCTCACTAATTTACTACATCTTTATTTTTATTATTTACCTATATAATATTCATTTTTAACTATCCAATTCAATCTCTTTATTTTTTTTTCAAATAAATAATATTTTAATATTTAGACAATGAATTTTATTTTTCAAATTTAGAGAAATTCTATTTATAAAATTAAAATTTAGTGAACGAATAGAGTAGTTGATGTATTTTATTTATTTTTTATTTTTTAATATAATATTACTAAAATTTAAAATAAATTTTGTGTTTAGGTCCCTTAGGTTTGGCAGGCTTAAGGCTATGAGTAGGCATGCGCCCACGAGCTTGAGGATACACATTGATAGATCATTACTAAAGGTCTTAAATTCGAGTCACGGAATTGGTGGGACGTAAATCCCTGCACCCTGTATAAAAAGTCTCTCTCCCCCTCCCCCCAATCTCTTACCTTCTCAGTCACCGTGATTTATCTCCTCCGTCTTGATCCTGGGACGGATTAACGGGAGCGTTGGGGGCGAGCATTTCAGCTTATTTCTTTATTTATTTATTTATTTATTTTTTTACGCCACTCGAGGATACACAGTGGGCACCGTGGGCTCGAGGGCAGGCTAGTGAGTAGTGCGGTGGGAACGAGAGAAGACGGCGCTCGAGTGTTGTGGGCTTGACACCGGCGACTGTCAACGTACTGCTCGAAGGAGAAGAGGCAACATTGACCTTTTTACTCCTCTGCCTCTTCAGTCTTCACCTTCTCTCTCACTTGAGCAGAAATTAACGATTTACTTAGTAATGAAAAGTACGTACTTTATTTGACCATTTCATACGACTTTCCAAGCATTTTTTTTATTGAAACATACAATATTTATTCAACAATAAACTGAGAGAAAAATACACGAATTCAAATAAAGCCAATTAATCAACCGCCCCACTTGAACATGGCGGCTGACGATGATACAAGAACCTTTCAAACATTCACACCACGATTAATAGAATTTGTTGATCACCGAGCTAGACGTACGATGACCGTTTAATTTACCCTTCTGCAGTTCAATCTGATCTCTCCTCGCCTTCCCGTGAGGACGCCAATGTTGCCCATCTTCCCCATCGCTGCCACGAAGTCACGGAAGAAATCGAACGTACTGACGTTGTACAGCTGCACCAGCGAGTCCTGTGAGCCGCCGTTGTAGAGCTCCTGGTCGGAGTGCATCAGCCCCTGGCGCACCACCAGGTTCCGGTAGTACCCGTTGTCGAACAGGTTCTGGCTCCGCGTGTCCAGCGGAGCCAAGTTGTCGTCGCCGCCGAAGGCCGGGCAGGTCTGCTGCCGGAAGGCGGCGAAGCTCGGGTCGACGTTTCTGTCGGCGTAGATGTGACCGCGGAAGTTGACGCACCGGGCTCGGCCGATCGTGTGCGCGCCGGACAGCGCGGTCAGGTCGCGGGGGCTGAGCCCTTTGCTCCCGAACAGCCCGATGAGGCCGGCCAAGCTCGCGGACGACGGCGGGAGATTGGTTTCCGCCGCCGCTCGGCTCGCCGTCCGCCCGTCCCGCCGCCCTAAATCCACCTGCCAACTCGGTCCTCCAAGCTGCCCCAGAAAGTAATCAATTCCATCAATAACAAAATGCTTCTCTCAAATCTGAATCCCCAAACTAAATACTTAATTTATTCTAAACTAATTATTACCAACGAGACGCCATCCCGAGCCGCGAGAGCCAAGATATCGGCGCACGACACCGTCGCGTTGCAAGCCGCTTCCACCCTCGCCTTGATCGCATCGATGACTTCGAAACCGCGCAGGGAGTTCCTGTTCCCGCCGGCGTTCTTCTCTCCAATCAACCACGGCGTATCGTCCAACAACACCGATCCATCACATCCCTGAATGAAATTAATTAACAAAAAGATATAAAAAAACCATGCACTCCGAGAGGATCGAAGAATATGAATATGCATATCTGATCAGTACGTTGACGAAGCAGTCATGGAAGAAGAGACGCAGGATGGAGGCGCCCATCCGCGGATCTCTCTGCACGGCGGTAGTCATGATCGAGCTCACGATGAACGGGAGACTTGGGCAGGTGAGGCTGTAGAATGATGGCGACAGTCCTGCCTGACCGCGCGCGGTGCAAGCCAGCGCCGAGAGCAGGAAGATGAGGAGGAAGCTACCTGCTTTGCCGATCATGGCCGACGTCGTTCAATCAATCCAACAAAGATCACTGCGGAGGGATTGAGATGTTGGAGATTTATCAGACGCATAGGCACACATATATAGCTAGCTAGCGATCGATCGATGGTTTAATTGCGAGAGTAAATTAACAACACGATTAATTAGAGAGAATTGACTTTGAATTTGGTTACCGTAAGGAATTTTAGAAGCGAGGAGACTTTTCCGTATGGAGTACAGCTTTGATAGATACTTGAAAGACGCACAGAAATCAGAATATTTACGCGTTGACCCTCCCAAAATTGATCGAGGGTATGAATTAGTAGAATGGTTCGTGTGCTCGTAGTAATTCGGTACGGTTTGCCGTGCAAGGATCTCCGTAAAACACGTTGACTGTGTCTACTCATCCATTTTAAATAGTCATAATTTTTTATTCGGATCAAATTTTGTTAGATATCTACATTTGAGTGTGATAAAATTTTGGATCAAAAAGCAACCTTTAGATTTAAGCCTCCGAAAATTTTATTATTATTATTATTAATTTTTATTTTTATGATAATTTTGATATTTCTGTTATTTATGAGTTCTATTTGTCAATATCTAATTTCAATTTCTTTCAAAAAGATTTTTTTAAAAAAATTGAAATTGTTGTCTATATATCAATTTTTTTTAATTTTAGGTCTAAAATATATATAAATATTAATTTTAGGTCTAAAATATATATAAACATATATGGGAAGAGCTCTCTTGCTCTCTATTAATAACAAAGTTTTTTTTTGAAAATTAAAAAATTTCTCTTTTCTCTTAATTTTCTTTACTTGATTTCTCCTCAGTTTCGTCATTTCATATGCACACACTATAATGAATATTCTATTCGATGCCATCCTCTTGCGTTTGATATTTGAAAAAAAAAACCTCAAATCCAAGTCAATGAAAAAGATCTTGGTTTTTGTTGTCTTGCTTTTCAATTCTGTCGTTTGAAAACATCCTTATATATATTTTATTGTGATGGATGTAAAATTTTCACAACTATTTCATCAGATTGCAAGGCGATTTCTTCATTTGATATATGAACAAGTCGACTCTTTCTTTCAATTATCTATCAGAATATTTATTTTCGGTGCCAATTGATGAATGATATTATTAATTAATGTGGCAGTTAAACTTGGTCCTCTCTCATAGCAATTCAAAATGAATTTACTGAGTAGTTGCCATGAAATCGGCGGATTTGATCTAGTCGTTTTGCACAATTAGTCCTAAGACTTTAAGATAAAATAAAATTATATATATATATATATATATATATATATATATATATATATATATATATATATATATATATATATATATATATATATATATATATATATATATGATCATGATATGTTGTAAACGGTGCGCTACATGACCTATCATGCATTGATGGTTAAGGCGTGTTTGGATTTGATCCGAATGCTTCAATTTTTTTTAAATTCATATTTTTCTAAATCCTAAATCTTAAATACATATACTATATCATCTAAGCACCTAAAATTTTCTACTTTTATTTTTTTAGTTTGAACACTAATTCAACCCATTATCTCTAAAAATAAATTTTAATTAGCTTAACCCGAGATTAAAAAACAAACAAAAAATATAAAAAAACTATTAGGCACCCTAAATATATATCTTGTGAGTACCTAAAATTTTTTAGTTTAATTTTTATTTTAGCTTGAATACTATAACTCAACCTCTAAAATTTATATGGCAAAAAATTTAATTGACTTAACTCTAGAGTTAAAAAAATAAATAAATAAACTAATGGACTGAATCGAGGTGTCTGGATTTATTCTAAGCACGTCGACCATTATCGCGGACGAAATTCATAATAGTGTATATATATATATATATATATATATATATATATATATATATATATATATATATATATAAAAGCCCAACTTAATCAAGGGAGAAGTTTTTCTTACAAAAATTATTGTTGTGTCACGCCCCCAGAAATTCGTACTCGCTCGGAAATCGGGCAGCATCTTCCCTGTACGGCGGACAATCTAAAACTTATGCATACACATATCCTCACAACAAATAAGCTCAGCCACACTCGGCCGACATCTATACAATCAGAAATAAGAGAAATCACCACCACCACACGGTTAATTAATTTGTATGATAAACATAATAAATAACCTTCGTAAACTAGAATACAACAATTCCAAAAATCCAGCAAAAATAATTAAATACACATCTATCAAAAAGCCAAATACCATTCGAAATGATAACAAAACCAAAGTGACATCATTACAATAAAAATAACATGAGAGTACGAAAACAAATAAAAATAATATTCAAACGAGGAGACTGACAGCTAAATCCTTTCCTGGCGTCACAAGACACAGCTATCAACTACCTAAAACAAAAAGAGGGACGAGGAGTGGTGAGTTTCGGGTGAAACTCTACATGTATAGGAAATAGATAAATGCATGATATATAAAAAGGGTATAACAAGCATATAGAAAAAAAAGGATATACAGTCTCTGGAATAAAGAAGATGAAACAAATAGGGGTGTCAAAAATCAACACGACCCGACGACCCAACCCGAATCGACCCGAAAAAAATCGGGTTCGGGTTGAAAATTTTCGGGTTCGGGTCGGGTTCGGGTTGAAAAAATTTCGGGTTGGGTTCGGGTCGGGTCGGGTTCGGGTTGACCCGAAATTTAATATTTTGTGGATTTTTTGGGGTTAAATCAAATTTTATTTTGAAAATTAAGATATTTTTATGTATATTAATATCAATATAGTATGATCATGATGAAGTATTGAGATAAAAGTGAAGAATTATAGGGAAAATGGCGAAAAAAGACGTTTTGAATCGGTTTTTTCGGGTTATTCGGGTTGGGTCGGGTTGGTCGGGTTCGGGTTCGGGTTTGGGGGTTTCGGGTTGAAATCGGGTTCGGGTCGGGTTCGGATTGGGAGTTAAAAAAAAAAATTTCCCAACCCGATCCGAACCCGACCCGACCCGACCCACCCGAATTGACACCCCTAGAAACAAATGCATTTATACAAATAAAACATACCTGAAAATCATGTAACACGTAGGGGCAAGATCAGAAACCCCCCTACTACCTCAATAAACTGTTAACACTGCCGCACAGATCCAGATCATATAATAAATGCAAATCATAAACGTATATACATGTCAATCAAATGCAACAATTATAGCTTAAACAAATGCAGCAAACACAAGCAAATGCATAATGCATAATATGTGCATAATGTCAAGACCTATACTGTATACACACCAACCACCGTTATATTGGGTAAGTTGAGTGGACAAGATACAAGTGCCCAGCACCTGTAGCTATGCAAACACACCACAATAACTGTGGCCCTGAATGAAAACTAAAAACCCTGAAGTACCTATGGAGACTCCAAATACCTGGGGAGTATCTGTTGGAACTTGGATGGCTAGAGAGGGGGGGGGATATAGCCAAACACTTGTTCTTGGTCACTTATCGATTTTCTGCACTCAAACTTTTAGTAGCACAGCGGAAGTAGAAAAAATAGAATATGCAGAAAACTTAAACCCTAAACTATGAGCAAACACAAGAACGCTAACAGGAGGATTTACAAGGTTCGGGGATAACTTGCCCCTACTCCTTGGCGTGCCCTTAAGGTGGGTGATCCCTTGATCGTCGGCAGATTAAGCCCCAGAAGATCCGGATAGAAAGCAACCTCCTTCTCGGTGGAGTAACCTCTCCACAACGTTTCAATCAAAGATATAGTTTTAAGCACAATGAAAACACAAGAAAGATCTTACTTAGCACTTAGCACAGACAAGAACACAACAAGCTTCTTCCGAGCTCCACCCAGCGACGATCTCACGCAAGAATCCCTTTCCTCGTGTCTTCTCGCTGTTGGACTCAAAGCCTCTTGTACCTTCTTCCAAGTGCTCAAGCAAGGGATGGTTGCTTCACAGATTGCAGTTGCTTGCTCAAGATGATGGAATTTCAGAATGCACAAGCAAAGTGTGGAGAACACAATCGCGCTGCAAGAACTCAAGCCAGAAGATGCTTCAACGAACTCTACTCTGCTCTTCTCCTCTACGCCCTTTTGTTTTTCCACTAAGCACCAGGTGACACCATCTCACTGCAGCCTCCAGCTGCTCACCTGCAACCACCAGCCACCACTGAGCTCTTCTGGACTCCCTGAGCTTCCCTCAGACCAGCCCCGGTCAGCAGCTCCAGCCAGCGCCAGCATCCGTTGCTACCTGAGATGGAAAACGGACAAACCTGCTCCAAGGAAAGGCCTCCATTGACTCTCCTTGAGTGTTTGAATCCTTCCCTGTCACCTGCAGCTTAATCAGAGCATTAGCAAAGCATATCACTCAGTAAATCAAATATCAGAGATCAAATGCAGAGAATCGGATACGGTCAGACGTGATCAGAGCGTCTGACAGTGCAATTTGAATTAAAGTGATTGATCACCGGACCGATCCAGGGCTCGTGGGTCGGTCACCAGACCGATCCACAGCTTTGCTGGGACTCCCAGCTCTCGCGGTGACACAATCCTGATCGGTCACCAGACCGATCAGAGTGAAGCCTGATCGGTCACCAGACCGATCAGGTAGCTCCCTGTCCGATCAAGCTCAAGCCTGATCGGTCCACGTCTGAGTGAACAGTAACTGCAGAAATCAAATCCTAAGTCGTAGATCGGTCACCAGACTATTCAGGAGCTGATCAGCGGGGGAACTCAACTCACTGAGTGCTCCCTGATCGGTCACCAGACCGATCATAAGCAAGGCAGTGAGGAAGCTGCCTGCTCCCTAATCGGTCACCGGACTGATCAGGAGCCAAGCAACAAGGCAACAGCCTGCTCCCTGATCAATCCACGAACCGATCAGGAGCCACACAGTAGGTTCCCAACCTCACTATGCACTCCCTGATCGGTCACCAGACCGATCAGTCATCGCTGGATCGGTCACTGGACCGATCCACGAAGGAGCAGCATGCCAACTTCCCTGATCGGTCACCAGATCGATCCAGGGCTCAAACCTAGCCCTCCAAGCTAGGACTTTTTCACCTAACCCTCCAAGTTGAGAATTTTCACCGAACCCTCCAAGTTAGGACTTTTCACCTAGCCCTCCAAGCTAGGACTTTTCACCCAACTCTTCCGAATTAGGACTTTTCCAAACCTAGCCCTCCAAGCTAGAACCTGACCCTCCAAGCCAGGACTTTTTCACCTAACCCTCCAAGTTGGGACTTTTCACCTAACCCTCCACGTTAGGACTTTTCACCTAGCCCTTCAAGCTAGGACTTTTCACCCAACTCTTCCGAATTAGGACTTTCCAACACCTAGCCTTCCAAGCTAGGATTTTCCACACCTAACCCTCCAGGTTAGGATTTTCCAACACCTAGCCCTCCAAGCTAGGATTTTCCATACCATGCCTAATCCTCGATCAGGACTTTAATCATAATCATAATCATCAACCTAAACTAAAATCGATGTCAACACCAAAACAACAATCAGGGTCAGACTGCATCAACAATCTCCCCCGTTTTGTTATTTGACAATCCGATTTTAAGTTTAGGAATTCCCAATCAATTTCTCAATTCAAAATCATAGGGGAATCAGGATCCTCCCACTACAACATAATCATCGTAAACTTAACCAACCACACTCTCCCCCTTTGTCGAACACCGAAAAGGGTCTAGAGGGGCTGTTAAGTTTAATCATACTCCCCCTCAACCCTAGGGGTATCCCAAAACATCAAAGATATAAATAAATTTTTGATAAACATATGAATACATATGACAAAAGTAGGGCATGGTAAAACAAGCATATGTATCATATGGGCAAGACATCATAAGCAAAATCATAAACATGCATAATAAGGCATACACGCAGATAGTAATCATGTGAACACACATAAGCTAGCATCCTAAACATGATAAGGCAAATATAAAATACATACAAAATATCAGATGCATCATTTAGCAAAATCTAGTCATAGTCAAGTGCATCAAAACCAAATAACAAAACAGATGCATACCAATGCATCGAAATCAAAGCAGGTGTGGCACAAGGCCATAAAAGTCAAATCACAAGGCATACAGCCCGAAAGTCATACAATCCAAGTAATCAGAAAATCAAATGTCAAGCAGACACAGAGTATATCAGCCATCAGGGGGGGGGTCAGCCTGCATCGGATCGTCTAGCGTGTCATCATCAGTAGCAAAGGACCCAAGTGCAGCATTACCGGAAGGCGCACCCCAGGAAATGTGTGACGGCGCCACTCATCGTACCACGTCTGCTGTAAAGTGCGGACCCCGGAGACATCCGACTCCACCGCAGTCAATCCGCGGTCGAAAGATCGGAACTCTAAACGGATCTCCTCCTGATAGAGTTCTCGTATGTGAAGATCATGCTGGATTGTCTGATCCAGCTCGGAAATCTGCCATCGTAGATCTGGGTCCGGCTCATAGTCGTAATCATCATCAGCAGCAACAACGGGAGCCTCCTGAGGCGCAGCAGCATCGGCTGGTGCCTGAAAATGCGGACCTCCTCCAGGTAGCTCACCGAGACCCCTCCCGTCCTTCCAAACCAAAACCCCATCGCGATCTCGTACGATGATGCCGGACTTGGCAAATGCCCGTCGGCCAAGTCTGCAATCCTGTCGGACCATGAGCACTGTCCTACCCTTGGTGACATCAACACCTACTGACATAAGCCAGTCGAAGATGACATGACCAAATGGCATATAGACTGTGCGGCGGCTCGACTCTCGATAGGATAAAATGGACTGAAAGATGCTCTCCATGATATCGAAGTCCATGCGGCGGTGCATGCCGTAGAGCATCAGGCAATGATAGGGTCGGATCTCAGTTAAGGGCTTGGAAGTGATAGGCAGGATACAGTTTATGATAATCTTGAAAAGGATGTAGTCAGCAGGAGCAAGTCGTAGGGCTGCAAACGTCGGAAAATCAGGACCCAACTCATCAAGCCCGGCTGGGCGGGGATGACCAAAGAAATACTGATAGATGGAGTCGGGGGTGACGTCCGCAAAAGGAGCCAATAGAGGATCAGGGAGCTCGGGATAGATCGAATACAGGTTAGGCGATCGTCGACCGCCTAGGTACTCCGCTAGAATCTCATAAGAGAAATCGAGATTTCTCTTTGCTACGCGAGTGGTGAATTCGAAGCCCCCCTGAGGTCCTTGCTGAAGGTTATTGTAAAACTCGGAGACAAGGTCATAATTGATAGTCCTTTCAAGAGAAAGGAGAAAGCCAAGATTGTAAAAAGTGACTATTTCCATGATAGAAGGGCAGCGCTTGGTCAGAAATAGAACATCAATCGATCGGCAGGAGAGTAATTTGAAGGCCATGGACTGAAAAGCCTGCTCGCAGGCGACATTGGGAAATCGGGAACTAGAGGAAGGCTGTGGCCTTCGGGAGGGTGCTGATGAGGAAGGGGTTTTGCCCCTCGAGCTACCCTCTATTTGTTCCTTTCCCTTAGATGATTTTCTAAAGGTTTGAATAGATCATGGCAAGAATTCGAATCAAGTGAATCAGGACACAAGATTAAAGGATCACAAAATCAATACGAGAATTGGTCATGGCATAGAATAATCAAGTGTACATGAAGCATTGATCAAATGAGATGGCAATGAAGGGTCACGGCAGAAACATAGAGTGACGACACATCATTAAAACACCAAAAGATACACCATGGTTAGTGCAAATACATACACTATGAACTGATATGTAAGAAAAACTAGACCAAAAACTCACTTTGGTGCCATTGGAGTTGATTTGAGAGGATCTTGAAGGTTGGAAGGAGAGCTTGCGCAGGAGAAGGTTCTCGGCGCAAGAAATGAGCGCAGAACCTTGATCAAGAAGGAAACCTTCAGAAACTCTTCTCAGGGTCGCACGCGCGCGCACCAAGTTCACTCGCAAGAGGAGGAAGGAGAAGCAGGGAAGGCGCTCGCACGAGATGAAGAAGTGCAAGTAGGGAGGTTCGGCGCTAGGGCTTGGAAGAGGAAGGGTTTTCGCGAAGTTATTAGGTTGGTGGATCGGTCCACCAACCGAAATTTAATGTGATCGAACGGATCACCGTTCGATCTGAGAGCGCCCAGACCGATCAGGCTTCAGCCTGATCGGACTGGCCTGGTCCTGATCGGTCGGGTGACCGATCAGGAAGGCTCCTGATCGATCGGCTGATCGATCAGGAAGCGAACAGTAGGGTCGGATGATATTCGGGAAGCCCCCTGATCGGTCTGTGGACCGATCCCCACAAGGTCCCAGATCGGTCCGGGGACCGATCCAGGCTAGCACAGAGTGTATGGACAGAATTTCGTTAAGTCTCTGTGACCCCACTGATCGGTCTGTGGAGCGATCACCACAGGAGGGAGCCAGATCGGTCCGGGGACCGATCAGCCGTACGCCTGATCGGTCCAGTGACCGATCAGGGTTCCTGATACTCCCTGATACGATCTGAAACTTTCAGTTTCAGACTTTCACACGATTTTTGAAGGAATCTGATGAAGAATATCGATCTTGGAAGTGATCCCTTGACTATAATTGATCCCTAAACAAGGATCAAAGGTCCTTATAGGTTCAACAATCACTTTGCTCCACCCAAGTGGAGTCAAACTCAATCAACAATCATCCAATCAAATTTTAACCAAGATTGTGCCAAATTCAAATTTCCAATCAAGTTTCCTAGATTGGAATGTCCAAGTATGATCATGGAGCCAAATACACATATGTTATGCATTGGTTTTCCCCATACTTGGTCACCGAAGTGATTTTTATCTCGTCAACTTAATTTCTCAAGGGATGCATTGACATTTTGAGAAATTGAGTCGATCCTAACATCTCACCCCATTTCTAGCAGACAAAAATGTTTTGGTAAATCTTATAGTTTGTGTGAGATGTCCCCAAAGTTACCCACTTGTATCCCAACAATTTGAACTTATCATGAAGGGTTTTGAAGGCATTTTGAAACCTATGAAGTGCGACACATTCCCAACTCCCTTCTTAAGAAACTAAACTCATTTTCGGGGAGTGATTTAGTGAAAATGTCAGTGAGGTTTGACTTGGACTCTACATGTGAGAGTACAATATCTCCCCTAGCAACATGATCCCTAATGAAGTGGTGACGCACTTCAATATGTTTGGTCCTAGAATGATGGACTGGATTCTTGGTCAGATTAATTGTGCTGATGTTATCACACAACACTTGCACACTTTTGTAACTTAATCCATAGTCCTCTAGAGTGTGAATCATCCACAATAATTGTGATACGCTCTCTCCCATGGTGATATATTCTACCTTGGTCGTGGAGAGAGCAACACAATGTTGCTTCCGACTTGACCAACTAACTAAATATGATCCTAGAAATTGGCAACCCCCACTTGTGCTTTTCCGATCCAACTTACATCCAACATAGTCGGAATCGGTATAGCCAATCAAATCAAATGATTCGGTATGGGGGTACCAAAGACCGACTCCTATTGTGCCTTTAAGATATCTCAAAATCCTCTTAACAGCGATTAAGTGAGATTCCTTGGCACAAACTTGATACCTTGCGCACATACCCACAGCGAAAAGAATATCAGGTCGACTAGCTGTGAGGTATAACAAACTACCTATCATGCTCCGATATTGACTCAAATCAACAGGTTTACCACTCTCATCATTGTCTAATCTTGTGTTTGTAGCCATGGGAGTGGTTACCTCTTTTGAATCTGTATTTCATTTGGTGCACATGGATCCCATCTTGCGTTTGTTTGATTTCAAGTCCAAGGAAGAAAGTCAACTCTCCCACTAGACTCATTTCAAATTCACTTTTCATGTGTCCAATGAATTCATTTAAATAGCCCTTGTTGTTTGAGCCACAAATAATGTCATCGACATATACCTGGGCTACAAAAATATCGTCACCATCTCTACGTAGAAATAGTGTAGGGTCTATTTGGCCTCTTACAAAGCCTTTTTCAACTAAAAATGTCGACAACCGCTCGTACCAAGCTCGGGGTGCTTGTTTAAGGCCATAAAGTGCCTTTTTGATATTGAACATGTGGTTTGAGAATTCGGTACTCTCAAACCCCGGAGGTTGTTTGACATAGACCTCTTCTCTAATTAGACCATTTAGAAAGGCCGATTTGGCATCCATTTGATATAACTTGAAACCTCGACGTGCTGCAAATGCAAGCATCAATCGGATGGACTCTAATCGTGCCACGGGAGCATAAGTCTCATCATAATCAAGGCCTTCAACTTGACTATAGCCCTTGGCTACTAAGCGTGCCTTGTTTCTAATGATTTCTCCCTTATGATTTAATTTGTTCTTGAAGACCCATTTGGTTCCAATGATGGTGGTCTTCTTAGGTCTAGGGACTAAGTCCCAAACTTGACTTCTTTCGAATTGACCTAGTTCATCTTGCATCGCAATGATCCAATCGGGATCATTTAATGCTTCATCAATTTTTCTAGGTTCAATTTCGGAAATTAGAGCAACTTCATTAGCCTCATTCCGGAAGAATGATCTAGTCCTAACCCCATGATGGATGTCTCCAACAATCTGGTCGTGGGATGACTAGAGGCTAATCTAGTTTGCCTAGGTGTTGGTGGTGCTTCTTGAATGGGTTCACTAGACACAAGCTCAGCCTCAGGATCCGGCTGATCTATGGGTTGTCTAGGCTCACCGTCATCAGACTCATCACCATCAACACCATTTGGACTCTCATTCAAACTTAGTCTCTAAGTTCGAATTGGACTTCATCTTCTGGTTGTTCGTTGACTTTTGGAATTTCTTCAAAGACAACATCAGAAGACTCTTCAATTAATCTAGATTTCTTGTTGTAGACTCGATAGGCTTTGCTAACGAGGGAGTACCCGACTAGTATCCCTTCATCAGCTTTTGCCGTGAACTTTCCAAGGTGATCCTTGGTGTTTAGGATGAACACCTTACAACCAAACACCCTAAGATGTTTAACCGTAGGTGGTTTTCCAAACCAAAGTTCATGGGGAGTCTTTCCTAAGAACCTATGGATGAGGACTCGGTTTTGCACATAGCAAGCTGTATTTACAGCTTCGGCCCATAAGTAACTCGGTAGTGAGTACTCATTAAGCATGCTTCGTGCAGCCTCTTGTAGAACACGGTTCTTCCTCTCTACAACACTATTTTGTTGTGGTGTTCTAGGAGTGGAGAACTCATGTCTATAACCTCTATCTTGACAAAATTCTAAAACCCGTTGATTTTGAAATTCACCTCCATGATCACTTCTAATTGTCTTAATGGTTGATGATTTTTCAATTTCAACTCTTCTACAAAAGAAAATGAAAACATCTAAGGTTTGGTCCTTATATTTAAGAAAATAGGTCCATGTATATCTAGTAAAATCATCAATGATAACAAAGCAATATCTACTTCCATTCAATGATATGATAGTACTACAATCAAATAAATCCATATGAAGTAAATCTAAAGCGGTAGATGTACTTACAGCGCTTTTACCTTTATGTGCATATTTTGTTTGCTTACCCATTTGGCATGCATCACAAAGTTTGTCTTTTTCATACTTGATGCTTAGTAAGCCACGAACTAATCCCTTGTTGGCCAACTTCCGGATGTTTTTCATGTTAACATGTGCTAACCTTCGGTGCCAAAGGGTGGACTCTTCTTCTTTTGACATGAGACACTTCGCAAAAGTATTAGTAGCACTTTTAAAAGAAACTTGATAAATATTGTCTACTCTTGTTCCTACTAGTACCGTGTCCAAGGTGTCATGTTGTCTAACTAGACATTGACTTGGTTGAAAATCAATTGTGTAACCTATGTCACACAATTGACTGACACTTAGGAGATTAAATGTCATCCCCTTGACTAGAAGGACATTTGAGATTCTAAGACATTCGGATATTTGAATGTCTCCTATTCCTATGACCTTAAGACTACCATTGTTACCAAATGAAACATTACCTCTACTTTTCTTTTGAAGTGTGGTAAACAATGATCTATCCCCGGTCATGTGTTTGGAGCACCCACTATCAACGAACCAAGTTGATAGATGCTCCCCCTCAATCATAACCTACACAATTCGAAAAATAGAAGTTTTAGGTACCCAAACCTTGGGACCTAAAGCACCTACTAAACAAGACTTAGGCACCCATGCCTTGACAACTTTCTTTTGAACCTTGGGTGTCTTAGATTGTCTCATCAGTCCTAGACATAAAGACACAAATGAAGGTTCTTTGGGTGGTAACCAATACCGGCCCTATTGTAGACTGCCCTTTGGGCATTCAAGATCATGTCTAGGGTTTTGAGCTAGTTGAGAACTTCTCAAGAATATTCTTGAGTCTCTCAACTTCACTCTTTAATGATTTGTTTTCTCCTCTAGCAATTCATCATGCAAATCATCTACATCCTCAACCCTAGAGGATTTCAAATGTTCAATCTCAATTTTCAATGATTTAATTCATCCTCTAACATTTCAACATGCAAATCATCTATGTTATCATCCCTAGATGATTTCAATTGTTCAATTTCTAATTGCAATGATTTAACCTTATTTTTGACTTTTTCAACATATTGGTTAAACATGCAATAGCTCTATAACATTTTTCTAGTTCGGAGAGGTTACCTCTTCATCATCCGAAGATGATGAAGCCGCGTTTGAGGAGTTGGAGATTCATCACTGCTCTTGATCTTCTCCAAGAGCCATGAGTGCCACATGCCGTGCTCTTCTCCTCTTTCTTCATCGGATGAACTTGAGGAGGATTCATCCCAAGTGGCCTTCAAGGCCTTCTTCTTCTTCTTTGATTTCTCCTCTTTCTTTTTGGATTTCTCCTTCTTCTTCTTTAGCTTTGGGCATTCACTCTTGAAGTGCCCTTTCCTACCACACTCAAAACAAGAAACATTAGTCTTATCAACTTTAACTTCACTAGGGTTACCTTTACCCTTGAAGCGTCGACCCCTTCTCATCATTCTTCTCACAAAATTTACCATCTCGGAGGAAGAAGACCCGCTGCCATCTTCCTCGGAATCGAACTCGGATTCGGAAGAGGATGAAGATGAAGAGACTTCCTTCTCCTTCTTCTTCTTGTTGGATCGTTCCTCTGCAACTAAGGTAATCCCCTTCTCCTTGGGGCCTTTGTTAGCCATTTCATGCAATTCCATTTCACAAAATATATCATCTAGTTTAACAATTGATAAATCCTTGGAAACTTTGTAGGCATCCACCATGGATGACCACAAAGCATTCCTTGGAAATGCTTTTAGCACATACCTCACAAGGTCGCGATTCTCGACCTTTTCATCAATAGAATGAAGCCCATTGAGGACTTCCTTGAATCGGCTATGTAACTCACTTACGGTTTCATTCTCCTTCATGGAGAGATTTTGAAGTTGGTTGAGGAACAAGTCCCTCTTGGCGATTCTTGAATCTCGGGTGCCCTCGTGAAGTTCGATGAGCTTGTTCCACAAGTCTTTTGCACTTGTGAAAGGACCAACCTTGATGAGTTGATCTTTGTTCATGCCGCATTGTAGGGTGACAATCGCCTTTGTGTCGGCTTCACTCTTCCGAGTTTGTTCAGCTGTCCACCACCAAGACTCAAGTTCTTTCACTTCATCATCCTTTGGAGGGATAAACACTCCTTCATCGCGAACCAAGTATTGATGTCCATCTTCAAGTAATACTCCATCTTCGATCTCCAATATTAGAAATATGCGCCATCGAAGAAGGGAGGTCGGGTGGTGGAAAAACCTTCTCTCAAAGCCATGGATGATAGCTCTCGGTTGTTAATCCGCTTGTATAGAGCCCCAAGCTCTGATACCACTTGTTGGAACTCGGATGGCTAGAGAGGGGGGTGAATATAGCCAAACACTTGTTCTTGGTCACTTATCGATTTTCTGCACTCAAACTTTTAGTAGCACAGCGGAAGTAGAAAAAATAGAATATGCAGAAAACTTAAACCCTAAACTATGAGCAAACACAAGAACGCTAACAGGAGGATTTACAAGGTTCGGGGATAACTTGCCCCTACTCCTTGGCGTGCCCTTAAGTTGGGCGATCCCTTGATCGTCGGCAGATCAAGCCCCGGAAGATCCGAATAGAAAGCAACCTCCTTCTCAGTGGAGTAACCTCTCCACAGCGTTTCAATCAAAGATATAGTTTTAAGCACAATGAAACACAAGAAAGATCTTACTTAGCACTTAGCATAGACAAGAACACAGCAAGCTTCTTCCAAGCTCCACCCAGCGACGATCTCACGCAAGAATCCCTTTCCTCGTGTCTTCTCGATGTTGGACTCAAAGCTTCTTGTTCCTTCTTCCAAGTGCTCAAGCAAGGGATGGTTGCTTCACAGATTGCAGTTGCTTGCTCAAGATGATGGAACTTCAGAATGCACAAGCAAAGTGTGGAGAACACAATCGCGCAGCAAGAACTCAAGTCAGAAGATGCTTCAACGAACTCTACTCTGCTCTTCTCCTCTACGCCCTTTTGTTTCTCCACTAACCACCAGGTGACACCATCTCACTGCAGCCTCCAGCTGCTCACCTGCAACCACCAGCCACCACTGAGCTCTTCTGGACTCCCTGAGCTTCCCTTAGACCAGCCCCAGTCAGCAGCTCCAGCCAGCGCCAGCATCCGTTGCAACCTGAGATGGAAAACGGACAAACCTGCTCCAAGGAAAGGCCTCCATTGACTCTCCTTGAGTGTTTGAATCCTTCCCTGTCACCTGCAGCTTAATCAGAGCATTAGCACAACATATCACTCAGTAAATCAAATATCAGAGATCAAATGCAGAGAATCGGATACGGTCAGACGCTATCAGAGCGTCTGATAGTGCAATTTGAATTAAAGTGATCGGTCACCGGACCGATCCAGAGCTCGTGGGTCGGTCACCAGACCGATCCACCGCTTTGCTGGTACTCCTAGCTCTCGCGGTGACACAATCCTGATCGGTCACCAGACCAATCAGAGTGAAGCCTGATCGGTCACCAGACCGATCAGGTAGCTCCCTGTCCGATCAGGCTCAAGCCTGATCGGTCCACGTCTGAGTGAACAGTAACTGCGGAAATCAAATCCTAAGTCATGGATCGGTCACCAGACCGTTCAGGAGCTGGGGAACTCAACTCACTGAGTGCTCCCTAATCGGTTACCAGACCGATCAGAAGCAAGGCAGTGAGGAAGCTGCCTGCTCCCTGATCAGTCACCGGACCGATCAGGAGCCAAGCAACAAGGCAACGGCTTGCTCCCTGATCGGTCCACGGACCAATCAGGAGCCACACAGTAGGTTCCCAACCTCACTGTGCGCTCCCTGATCGGTCACCAGACCGATCAGTCATCGCTGGATCGGTCACCGGACCGATCCACGAAGGAGCAGCGTGCCAACTTCCCTGATTGGTCACCAGACCGATCCAGGGCTCAAACCTAGCCCTCCAAGCTAGGACTTTTTCACTTAACCCTCAAAGTTGGGAATTTTCACTTAACCCTCCAAGTTAGGACTTTTCACCTAGCCCTCCAAGCTAGGACTTTTCACCCAACTCTTCCGAATTAGGACTTTTCCAAACCTAGCCCTCCAAGCTAGAACCTGACCCTCCAAGCCAGGACTTTTTCACCTAACCCTCCAAGTTAGGACTTTTCACCTAACCCTCCAAGTTAGGACTTTTCACCTAGCCCTCCAATCTAGGACTTTTCACCCAACTCTTCCGAATTAGGACTTTCCAACACCTAGCCCTCCAAGCTAGGATTTTCCACACCTAACCCTCCAGGTTAGGATTTTCCAACACCTAGCCCTCCAAGCTAGGATTTTCCATACCATGCATAATCCCCGATCAGGACTTTAATCATAATCATAATCATTAACCTAAACTAAAATCGATGTCAACACCAAAATAACAATCAAGGTCAGACTGCATCAAAGTATCAACTGTTTGCACACAACTCCAACTGAGCGTGACACAACACGAAAATACACCCGATGTCCCATCTCAACCACAAGAGAGCCAGTGGTCGTTGGCCTGCAAACGATGCATGATGCATGCTACTAATATACACAACCTCAATCAAACCAAAACCATACAATCCATACGAAACAAAACGCAATCAATACGAAACAAAACACAACCAACACCAAAGTAAATAAACATGCACTACTCTACTAGGTAGGGTGTATCTAATACCAACCAAAACCCTAGACAAGTCAAATGATAGTCTTACAGTACACAATATCCTTTAGAGTAGAAATCAAGAGATGAGACTGTCTAACTGTACAACTTAGGAATTATTATCAAGCAAGAATAAGTATCAAGCAGGAAAACAAGGTTAATAGATTTAAGATAAAGCAACCTACTCAGATAATAAAATAATCATGCATTTAAGGTAAACAAATCTACAAGGATCAAGTAAGGAGTACCCGCCTCAAATATGTAGACCGTATTGAGGTAAATCTCTCGTCCAAACACTCATATCAAATCAACGTCCTGTGTCAAAAAGTATAATTTAACTACCTTAACAAATAGCACTAGCTAAACTTAAATGTTAGGATTATCATAATAATCAAGATCATTAATTAACCTAAATCAATCATTAACCCCAGGTTAATTTCCAACTATTAAGTTTAGGTCAAATCCCCCTAATCTTAACCATATGTTACCCAAGTGACCGCCTCCATTTATCACATCACTATAACCCATTGTTCTTATTCGTTACCTAAATTAGAGTTAAGCTTATTTTAGCTCTAATTAATCCATCATCGCTCTGATACCAAGTAACCCAAGTGACCACCTCCATTTATCACATCACTATAACCCATTATTCTTATTCGTTACCTAAATTAGAGTTAAGCTTATTTTAACTCTAATCCTAAATTAGAGTTAACCCTTCCATGTAACTTCGCTCTGATACTACTAAATTGTCACGCTCCCAGAGACCTGTGCTCGCTCGAAATCGGGCAGCATCTCCCCAGTACGATGGACAATCTGAAATTTATACATACACATATCCTCACAACAAATAAGCTCAGAGATCTACAGTGTATGAGGGAACCCGTAACCGCCAAGTTTCGGGTCTAAATTCTACCGTTTAGACCCTCAACCAAGCCTCCTAACATATTTTTATTATTTTTGATAATGTCCCTTTGTATGGTATTTTGGATATTTTCGTTATTTCTAGTATATATGGGTTAAGATTTATCCTTATTAGCGTTCTATTTAATTAATTAGGATCTCTATTAAGAAGTTTCCTTTTTTGGTAAGATTTCTTTTCTTTGTGTAAAAGATAGGAATTGAGGTCCATATATGAGGATTTCTTTCCTTTCTTTGAGTCTTAGAGTAGGAGTCTATATAAATGTCTTGTTTCAATTTTTGTAGAAAGTTTTTTTGATTAATATTATTTTCGATTGAGCCATTATTTTCCTACTTCCTGATATTATTCTTCAAATCAATATGATTAGAATATTGCTTCTGGTATTCGTATTCAAATCAACGAATTTGATAATCAATTTCAATATTAATTGTGCGCGAATCAATAAAAATGATAGTTATTCATTGCATTGGTTTGGTATCAGAGTAACATTGATCTTGTGGAGTCATGTCACCGAGAAGACAACAACATGTTGATGACATCAACAATGTGTGTGTATGTGATATGGAGTAGTAGGCTTGAGTTATTGGCGAATGGATGAAAAGAATAGAATTGGTTGTTAAATGGATGACAACTATTTTCGAAAACCCCAATAGAAGAAATCCGGTCTAACATCATCATCTGGCAAACTTAGATCTGGATACAGACGGCGGCGAGGAGGAGGATGTTTCAGAAAAGGAGGTTCCCCACAGGTGATGCAGAGCAATAGAAGAGGATAATCGTAGGCGCTTGGAGACTAGGATGAAAATGAAAATCGCTAAGTTTCATGATGGCCTACAGCCTAAAGAGTTCTTAGATTGGCTGACCTCTGTAGAGGAAATCCTTGAATTTAAAGAGGTGTCTGAAGACAAGCGTGTGCCCTTGGTCGCTACCCAATTGCACGTAAGAGCGATTGCATGATGGCAAAAACTAAAATTGATCCGAAATAGGTTGGATAAGTCAAAAAATTTCAACTAGGAGAAAATGAAGAAGCTCATGTGGGAGACAACCCTTGCCATACAATTTCCAGCAATTAATATATCATAAGTTGCAGAATCTAAAGCAAGGTACGCGGTCAATAGAAGAATATGTACCTTTGATTTTTTTCAGTTGCAAGGAACGAAATATATGAGATGGAAGATCAATTAGTGGCGCAGTATATTGGAAGTTTGAAATTCCAGATCCAAGACGTTGTCAATATGTTTGATATTATTTCTGTATCTGTAGCACAGCAGAAGGTGTTGATTACGAAAAAACATGCACATCGAAATAGTAGAATTTTCCCTGCTAGCGCTGCAAGTGGGAGTTCGAGGATAGGAAATACTGGAAGTGGAAGCGATGTAGGAGGTAATAAAAGTAGTGGGCAATTTAATAGAGGAAGTGGCAGAATTGGCGGCCTAAAGTGTTTCAATTGTGGAAAGCTTGGACATAGACAATTAGAGTGTAAGAAGGCGCCAAGAAAGAAAGCACTATTTATTGACAATGAAGATGGTGACGAGGAAGAAGCAGAGATCACAGGAAACCCAGTGTTTAATGGAGAAGCTGAAAGCGAAATACTAGCGGAGGGAGATGTTGAGACGACATTAGTGGTAAGACGATCTTGTTTGACACCGAAGGTGGTAGCGGAGAATGATTGACTATGGAGCAATATTTTTTTATCAACTTGTGCCATCTTGGGTTGTGATCGATGTAAGAAGCTGTAAAAATATTGTGTTCACTGAAGCTGTGTAGAAATTGAATATCCAAATTGGCAATCACCTAAAGTCATATAAATTAGTGTGGCTTAAGAAGAGGGTGAAGTATTGATTTCTAAGAGGGCACTTGGTTCATTCTGTTGGTCCAAAATATAAGGATGCTATTTGGTGTGATTTCGTAGCGATGGATACTTGCCATTTGTTGATAGTGGTGTGGATCATGATGGGCGTGCCAACACCTACGTACAATTTTATGTTCGAAGGAATTAAAATTGTGCCCCTACCTTGTATACAAATGGTGGAACATCCCAAATGTAGAAGAGATGCTGTGACTTTATTGTCTTGAGCTCAACTGGATGAGGAATTGCTACAAATAGAAAAGGGGTATATGTTGATCGGAAAGGAAGTGCCCTAATCTAGCACTATTCCCGAATCTGTGGCTCCACTCATTGATGAATTTAGTGAGCATTTTCCCGAAGAGCTACCAAGCGAAGTGTCTCTTTTGTGTGATATTCAATATCATATTGATTTGGAGCCTGGAGCGCTGCTGAATAGGGAACATTATAGGATGAGCACGAGGGAGCATGAGAAGCTGCGGTGATAGGTTAAAGAATTATTGGTCAAGGGTCACATCAAAGAGAGCATGAACCCTTGTGTTATACTTGCACTTTTAATATCAAAGAAGGATGGTTCTTGGCGTATGTATGTGGACAACAGGGCCATTAATAAAATCACTGTTGGGTATCGTTTCCCCATTCCTCAATTAGATGATTTGCTTGACCAAATTAGTGAATCTACTATATATACTAAATAGGATTTGATGAGTGGGTACTATTAGATTCGTATTAGGCATGAGGATGAGTGGAAGACAATCTTTAAGATGAGGGAAGGCTTGTATGAATAGTTAGTGATGCATTTTGGGTTGTCTAATGCCCCCAGCACTTTCATGCGGGTGATAAATCAATTGTTGCAGCTATTCATTGGAAGGTTTGTTATGGACTTTAATGATTTTATGATATATAGTCCATCTCATGAACAACAACTTCAACACGTGAGAAAGGTTTTTAGTGTGTTGCGTGGGGTGAAGTTTTACATTACAATGAATGTGTGTATTATGGCCCCCGAGGTATTATTTTTGGGTTATATAATTTCAGGAGTAGGTTTGGAAGTTGATGAGTTTAAGGTTCAGGTAGTGAAAGATTGGCCTACATCAAAGACCTTAACAGAAGCAAGGGGTTTGGTTTGACCTTGTTTTATAGACGTTTTACTACTTCTTTTAGCACCATCACAGCTCCTATAATAAAAACGATTAACGAGGTTGGGTAACGTCGAACCTTGGGCGACCGACTCGGCCCCGCAGAAGTTTCCCACCGGTAGCTAGGGTAAATCGAGAAGCGCTTGCAACGGGTGGTCCAGAAGTCCAGGGTCCCAGAGTTCGCTCCCCATTTGGAGGAAAAATTCCTGCAAAATGCGTCGTAGCTGGGAATCAGACCATAGATACTGGGATAACAAATAGTTGCCCTTCTATTATACCATAGCCCCGGGGGCATCATGGCTCCTATAATAGATTGCATGAATGGTGGCCGGTTTGAGTGGACTACAAAGGTAGAATTGGTTTTTCGGATGATTAATGAACGACTTACAACAACACCAATTTTAGTGCTCCCAGATTTTTCTCAACCTTTCGAATTGCATACATATGCCTCTAAAATTGGTATCGGTGTAGTACTCACTTAGAACACCTGGCCTATAGAATTTTTTAATAAAAAGTTATTTGGATTCTACAATACTTATGACGTTGAGTTTTATGTGGTCATGCAAGCAGTGAGACATTAGCATCACTATTTGTTCTATAGGGAATTTATCTTGTACACGGACCATGATTCATTAAGACAACTACACCAGCAAAACAAAGTGTCACCCCGACATGCGAGTTGGGTTGCTTATTTGAAGCAGCTTACCTATATAGTGAAACATAAAACAGGGGTGCTATTCGGGTGGCAGATGTCTTGAGTCGCAGGAGCAGCTTATTGGTTACTATGCGAGTTAAGGTGTCAGGTTTTCACTTTTTCATGAGTTGCTTGCTGATGATCCCTTCTTTTCGATGGTAATGCAAGATGTACAGGCTGGGAAGAAAATAATTTTCTTACTGCATGATGGATTTTTATTTAAAAGTTATCAATTATGTATTCCAAATTGTAATCTGGTTGTGCAAATGATCAAGGAGTTCCACGATGAGGGGCATGTGGATCGAGACTGAATGTTGTAATTAGTTCAGACTTCCTATTTTTCGCCTTCACTAAGGTGAGAATTTGAGAAGTATGTGTAACAGTACAAAATTTATCAAGTCTCTAAGAGAGTGGCCACTAATGCAGGATTATATATATCTTCGCTAGTCCCTTCTCAACCTTGGGTTGATATAAGCATGGCTTTTGTGCTAGGTTTGCTACATACCCAGTGAGGTAGTGATTCTATCTTTGTCGTCATTGATAGACTTTCCAAGATGGTTCGCTTTGTCCCTTGAAAGAAGACTACTGATGATGTTAATGTGGCACAACTATTTTTTTCGAAATATCTTTTGTCTTCATGGCCTTTCGACTAGCATTGTATCAGATCGGGCCACTCATTTCCTTAGTCATTTTTGACGTAGCTTATGAAAGATGGTTAATGAGGGTGATCGTGTTGGAACCCGGATGGCTAGAGAGTGGGGTGAATATAGCCAAACACTTTGACTTTAGGCTTTTATCAAATTTCTGCACTCAAACTTATCAGTAGCACAGCGGAAGTAGCAAACACAGAGTAAGCAGAAAACAGAAAACGAAGCCAAACAAACACAACTAGCAAGATTGCTAACAAGGAGAGTTTACAAGGTTCGGGGATAACTTGCCCCTACTCCTTGGCGTGCCCTTAAGGTGGGCGATCCCTTGATCGTCGGCAGATCAAGCCCCGGTTATCACCGGATAGAAAGCAACCTCCTTCTCGGTGGAGAAACCTCTCCACAGTGTTTCAATCACAGATATAGGTTTAAGCACAATGAAACACAAGAAAGATCTTACTTAGCACTTAGCAAAGACAAGAACACAGCAAGCTCCCTCAGAGCTCCACCCAGCGACGATCTCACGCAAGAGCCTTCTCCTCGTGTCTTCTCGCTGTTGGACTCGGAGCTTCTTGTCCCTTCCTTCAAGCGCTCAAGTAATGAGTGCTTGCTTCACAGATTGTGGTTACTTGCACAAGATGATCACACTTCAAAACATACAAGCAAGATGTGGAGAACACAAGGGCGCAGCAAGAACTCCAATTCGAACTCTGCTTCAACGAAGCTTTCTTGAGCCCTTTTGTTTCTCCACTCAGCACCAGGTGACACCATCTCCTGCAGCCTCCAGCTGCTTCCCTGCAAACGCCAGCTACCACTGAGCTCTCCCTGGACTCCCTGAGCTTCCCTCAGCCAAGCTCCAGTCAGCAGCTCCAGTCTGCAGCTCCAGCCGTTGCAACCTGAGATGGAAAACGGACAAACCTGCTCCAAGGAAAGCCTCCATTGACTTCTCCTTGAGTGTTTGAATCCTTCCCTGTCACCTGTAGCTTAATCAGATCATTATAGTAGCATATCAAACAGAAAATCAAGCATCAGAGATTAAGCGCAGAGAATCGGATATGTTCAGACGCGATCAGAGCGTCTGACAGTGCATTTTAAATTAAAGTGATCGATCACCAGACCGATCAGAGGGTCTCCTGATCGGTCACCAGACCGATCAGGATGGGTTCAGACCGATCAGGCTTTGTCCTGATCGATCCCCAACGCTCAATCAGAAATCGCGATTTCTTTGGGACTCTCCTGGACCGATCACCAGACCGATCCCAGGTTGTGGATCGATCACCGGACCGATCCACCCCTTTTCCAGACGATTTCTGAGTTTCGCAGTCCAAACCTCCTGGTCGGTTTCCGGACCGATCAGGGAGCCTCCTGATTGGTCACCAGACCGATCAGATCATGACCAAACCGATCAGGCTCCGTCCTGATCGATCTTAGTGAGGAACTCGCGAAGCTGGATCGTTCTCCAGAACGATCTGCACAGTGAGCCAGATCGGTCACCAGACCGATCAGGAGCAGATTAGCAGGGGAACTCAACCTCACTGAGTGCTCCCTGATCGGTCACCAGACCGATCAGGAGCCAAGCAGTGGGTGAAACGCATACTCCCTGATCGGTCACCAGATCGATCAGGAGCCGCACAGTAGGTTCCCAACCTCACTGTGTGCTCCCTGATCGGTCACCAGACCGATCAGTCATTGCTGGATCAGTCACCAGACCGATCCACGACGAAGCAGCGTGCCAGCTTCCCTGATCGATCACCAGACCGATCCAGGGACCCAAACCTAGCCCTTCAAGCTAAGTTTTCATCCACCTTAACCCTCCAAGCTAAGGATTTTTTACCTAACTCTCCAAGTTGGAAATTTGCACCTAACCCTCCAAGTTAGGACTTTTCACCTAGCCCTCCAAGCTAGGACTTTTCACCCAACCCTTCCGAATTAGGACTTTTCCAAACCTAGCCCTCCAAGCTAGGACCTGACCCTCCAAGCCAGGACTTTTTTACCTAACTCTCCAAGATGGGAATTTTCACCTAACCCTCCTAGTTAGGACTTTTCACCTAGCCCTCCAAGCTAGGACTTTTCACCCACCTCTTCTGAATTAGGACTTTTCAACACCTAGCCCTCCAAGCTAGGATTTACCACACCTAACCATCCAGGTTAGGATTTTCCAACACCTAGCCCTCCAAGCTAGGATTTTCCATAACATGCCTGATCCACGATCAGGACTTAATCATAATCAATAATCATCAACCTAAACTACAATCGGTGTCAATACCAAAACAACAATCAGGGTCAGACTGCATCAACAATTTCCCCCTTTTTGTTGTTTGACAATCCGATTTTAAGTTTAGGGATTCTCAATCAATTTCTCAACTTTCAGAATCATAGGGGAATCAAGATCCTCCCCCTATAATATAATCATTCTAAACTTAACCAACCAACACTCTCCCCCTTTGTCGAACACCGAAAAGGGGTCTAGAAGGGCTGTTAGATTTAAACCACACTCCCCCTCAACCCTAGGGGTATTCCCAAATAACAATAGATTCGATTTGATCGTAAAAACATATGAATACATATGACAAGGATAAGTCATGGCAAAATAGGCACGTGTATCATATGAAGCATGACATCATAAGCATGAATGAGGCATATAATCAACTAGTAATCATGTGAACACATAGCATCAACAATAAACATACTAAGTAGGATAAACATGTGAAGCAATGTCAGAGAAGTCAAGGCATAACAAGATGCATGACACATGCATCAAAGTCAAAACACATGCGGCTCTAGGCCACAACTGACAAGACATAGGGCATACAGCCCGAAAATCACACAAATCAAACAGTCAAGTACACAGATCACAAGGAGAGGCAACAGACATCCAAACTCAACTGTCAGCGGGGGGTCATCATCCTGCATGAGATCATCCATCATGGCATCAGCAGACCCTGGTGCAGCATTGCCTGAAGGGGCATCCCCTGGAAATGTATGGCAGCGCCACTCTGCGTACCAAGGCTGCTGCAATGTCTGGACCCCAGAGACAGTGGACTCCATCCCGATCAATCTGTGATCGAAGGACCGGAACGCCGAGCGGGTCTCCTCTTGATGGAGCTCCCTCAAATGAATATCCTCCTGGAGGATCCGATCTAGCTCAGAGATCTGCCATCGGAGATCTGGATTAGGCTCATAGTCGTACTCAGCATCAGCAGCAGGAGCCTCATGAGGTGCAGCAGCCTCGGGTGGTGCCTGAAAATGTGGTGCTCCTCCAGGTGGGTCGCCGAGTCCTCTCCCATCCTTCCAAACCAAGGCTCGATCGTGCTCTCGAATAATAATGCCTGACTTGGCAAAAGCACGCCGACCCAGCCGACAATCCTGCTTGACCATGGGCACGGTCCTGCCCTTGGTGACATCAACACCAACTGGCATAAGCCAGTCAGTGATGAGATGACCAAATGGCATGTAGACTGTGCGGCGACTGGGCTCTCTATAAGACAGAATGGACTGAAAGATACTTTCCATGATATCAAAATCCATTCGGCGGTGCATGCCGTAGAGCAGAAGGCAGTGATAGGGTCGGATCTCGGTCAAAGGCTTTGAAGTGATTGGAAGAATATAATTTGTGATAATCTTGAACAAGACGTAATCAGTGGGAGAGAGACGAAGTGCTGCAAAGGTAGAAAAATCAGGATCCAATTCATCAAGCCCAGCGGGGCAAGGATGACCAAAAAAATGCAGATAGATGGAGTCGGGGGTAACATCTGCAAAAGGGGCCAGCAGGGGATCAGGAAGCTCGGGATAAATCGAATACAGGTTGGATGAACGTCTACCACCCAGATACTCAGCTAGAATGTCATAGGAGAAATCAAGAGTCCGCTTGGCGACTCGAGTAGTGGACTCGAAGCCCCCCTGAGGACCTTGCTGAAGGTTGTTGTAAAATTCGGAGACCAGGTCATAATTAATAGTCCTCTCCAAGGAAAGAAGGAAGCCCAGATTGTAAAAAGTGACGATCTCCATGACGGAGGGGTAGTACTCAGTTAGAAAAGGGACATCAATGGATCGGCAGGGTAGCAATTTAAAGGTCCTCGATTGGAAGGCCTGTTCACAGGCCGCATTTGGAAAGCGGGAGCTTGAAGAAGGTTGAGGCCTTCTGGAGGGCGCAGATGAAGAAGAGGCTTTTCCCTTTGAGCTACCCTCAACAGCTTCTTTGCCCTTAGAAGATTTTCTAGAGATTGAGTAAACAAATTTGATCAAGATAGGTAAACCAAATCATGACACCAATCACAAGAATAAGATTCGATCAAATTGATCAAGACAAGGTAAGACCCAATCAGAGAATGTGATCAAGACACAATGATTAAGAGAACACAGTTTAATCAGAGACACAAGGTAGACATGATCATAAGAACACAATTTAATCAAAGACCCAAAATTTGATCATAGAAGAGTAATCATAAGGTAAGACGTTTGAACAAAGAGAAGACATGACAACAATGGGTCACGGCCAGAGCAAGAGGTCACGGTACAACACACCAAACCATGGTTAGCTTCACATACAAACACTATAGACTGATTTGTAAGGAAAACTGAGACAAAAGCTTACTTAGGCGTCATTGATGAGTTTCTTGAAGATTGGAAGAATAGCTTGCGCAGAAGAGGCTCTCGGTGCAAGAGAAAACGCAAACCCGTGAGCAAGAAACAGAGACTTGCTGAAGACAAAGTGAGGCTCGCAGGAAGTCTTCTCACAGCCACGCGTGCGCTCACTCACGAGAGGAAGACGAAGGCACTGGGAAAGCTCTCGCACACACTGAAGGTCGCGCAAGTGGGAGGTTTCGGCGCTAGGGTTTGGCAATGAGAGGTTTCAAAGGAGTTAAATGGTTGGTGGATCGGTCCACCAAACAGACTTTAATGCGATTGAATGGATCACCGTTCGATCTGATAGCGCCCAGACCAATCAGGATATAGCTTGATCGGACTGACCTGGGCCTGATCGGTCAGGTGACTGATCAGGCGCGCTCCTGATCGATCGACTGATCGATCAGGACACGAACAGTAGGGTTCGGAGAGAAACCTGTGAGCTCCCTGATCGGTCTGTGGAACGATCCCAATCAGGGTGCCAGATCGGTCCGGGGACCGAACCAGATTAGCACAGAGTATTTAGCCGGGAGTTTGCAAAGTCTCTGCTGATCCCTCTGATCGGTCTATAGACCGATCAACTCACAAGGAAGCCAGATCGGTCCAAGGACCGATCAGCTTTACACCTGATCGGTCCAGCGACCGATCAGGGTTCCTGATACTCCCTGATACGATCTGAAACTTTCAGTTTCAGACTGTTACACGATTTTTAAAGGGATATGGTGAAAGTTATCGATCTTGGAAGCAGTCCCTCGTCTATAATTGATCCCCAATCAAGGATCAAAGGTCCTTAGGGTTTGAACATCAATTTCAGGCACTTCTAAAAAATTTTCACAATCCATATCCACAAAAGATGTATCAAGAGATTCATCATAATAAACAACATCAATTACAGGTGCCTCTAAAATTATTTCGCAATCCATATCTACAAGAGACGTATCAAGTAATGCATTACAACCAAGGAAATCAATTTTTGGTACCTCTATTGGATCTTCACAAGCAATTTCTACACAAGGTATATCAATAAATTCATCATAACCAATAAAGTCAGCACTAGGTACCTCGCTGAATTTTTCTAAACAAAGAGGAGAAATACTTACCTGAGCGTGCTGAAGAATACCTGCAGGTTCTACAAGAGTAGATGTATCCATAGCCTCCTCCTGATCAAGTATATGTTCCTCTTCAGCCTCAAGCTCTGGTGGACACTCAACTGGAATAGGTGATCCTTGGGTTCTTGCTTCCACCATGCAAGTCCCTACACTTTCTTGTTCATCCTCTGAATCTTCTAATGTGTCCATCACTGTTGGTGGTCCCTGGGGCTTAGTGCAATCCCCTACACCTGTGGAATCATCTCCCGTGCGTGTTTCCTCTGTAATATCTGCAACAACATCATTAGAAAAATTAGGACCATTAATAATACTATTATCACAAAATAAAAGATGAGAATGGTCCTGTGGAGCTTCAATTTCTTCTTCTTGAGCTGAAAAATTTAGACATGAATTTTGAACAAGAATCTCCGGAGGAATGCATGTTGTAGGTGCCCTGATTTTAATGATTTCTTCTTCGTCCACCAAATGTGCAAGATCACTTGAAAAAGGACTTGGTCATGCACTAGGGTCACCTTGAACTGATATGAACTCAACTCCGTAGCCCTCAGAATTAAGAGCAGTTTGAGAAGATAATTGTTCTGATTCTTGGGCTTGCCTTTGTTTCATTTGATGAGCTAATTGTTCCATTTGTCTTCCAATGTTTTGTTGTTGTTGTTGAATTTGTTGACACATCTCCACCATCCTCTGTTGTTGAGCCTCACTCCAATCAGGATTCTCAAAGCCTCCTTGGTTAGTGTGGAACTCTTGTTGGTCTTGAAATGTAACATAAGGCTGCTGAAGACCAAGAGTAGGCTGTGCATTCTGAAATGGAAACTGTGGGGGCTGATCAAATGGTTGAACAGGCTGATTAAACTGCTGAAAAGTTGGTTCACCACTTGGTGGAGATGGCTGAAAATTATGATTCTGGAATTCTTGGATCTGAGGTTGAAATTGTGGTGGTGAAAACTCAAATTGAGTGGGCTGAAAATTCTGGTTGCAAGGCTGAAAAATTGGATCGTATGGCTGTGAATATTGAAGAGGTTGTTGAAAATTTTGTATAGGTTGAAATTCATGCTGCCATGGCTGAGGTTGAGGCTGAAATTGATTATTTCCCTGTTGAAAACTTACAAAAGGCTGCTGGAAATTTTGGTTAAGATGCTGAAATCCTTGGTTTGGTTGAACTTTAGGGAAGGGTGGTTGCTGAAAATTCTGATTATTTAAACACCCTTGTTGAATTCCTTGAAAAGGTGATTGATCTTGTTGATAAGGTTGCTGAAAGTTGGGCTGAAATTGCTGAATTTTGGGTTGAAAATTCTGCTGAAAATTTGGTTGATTTGGTTGAAAATTTTGGAAAGGCTGCCCTTGCTGAAATTGTTGGAATTGCGGTTGAAATTGCTGTGGTGGCTGCTGGAATTGTTGTGGTTGCTGAAAGTTGGGCTGAGGTGGCTGAAATGTAGGCTGAATCGGCCGCTGGTAAGTAGATGAATGAGCTTTACGTTTTTGTTGGTATTCCAACACCTTACACCAACATTTCAACTCCACCAATGCCTCTTTTATCTCTGTATAGTCCTCTGGTGAAAACATTTTGATCTTACAACCCTGTCACACAACAAACAAGAAAAATGGCAGCAACCGTATACAAAAGATAAAGCACAAGAAAATAGAATCAAATGATATGCCCATAAGTACACAAGCAAAAATCAAACAAATCAACTAGTTGCATCCCCGGCAACGGCGCCAAAAATTTGATGGACCCAAAATAGACTGTCACGAATGTGGGTCTCAAATTTAGATATTTATAAATGCTGGAAACCCTTTTTGCAATCAGAATATGAAAACGTAGTAAAGGGGCCACAGGTCGTATTTTTCCTCGGGACTAGTTGATGTTGTGTGATTCGAGCTTGTATTTATGTGTCATTTAGGAATTTTGGGTTTCGAATAAAATATGGGTTTGGTTTCAAGTTAGAAATGGAAAAGCAAAGAAAAGAAAAGAAAAGTTGTGTTCAACTTCGGAATTTGCCATTCAAAAACATTCTAATGATAAATAAGCAGTAACCATTCAATGCAAAGTTTTAATTGCTACCAACTGCAGAAGCTGTGAACTGGCATGCAGAAACTGACGATTGAAACTTGAATCGAGCAGAATGCTAAAAGAGCTGAAATTAAATACTATAGTTCACTAACAATTGTGTTGAACTTTGTGTTGGTGCAAGTTGCATCAATGATATTCCTCTTTAAGTGTTTTAATGTTTGACAATACACTTAAGTCAGTGATACATTGAACAGACAAAGTGGAGTAAGAGAGAAGTAACCAAAGCTGAAGAAAAGTCCTAGTTAATCTAGGTATCGAAACCCCAAGACCTAGCGAAGGGCTGCTAGGCACCTAGCGAAGGGCTGCTAGGTATCGTAACCCTAAGACCTAGCGAAGGGCTGCTAGGCACCTAGTGAATGACTACTAGGCATAGAAGACCTAGCGAAGGGCTGCTAGGCACCTAGCGAAGGGCTGCTAGGCATAGAAGACCTAGCGAAGGATTGCTAGGCACCAGGCGAAGGACCGCTTGGTAACAAAAGACCTAGCGAAGGGCTGTTAGGCACTTGGTGAAGGACTGCTAGGGAATGAAGACTTGGTCCGAGGGACTAAGCAACTTAGCTGAGCGATGACTAAGGAGTAGAGACGGGTCAGGGTTTGGGCGTCTTGAAGTCCGGAGGTATCGGAAGCTAAGCAAAAGTCCACCCGAAGGACTGGGTGGCAACCGTCTCCTGAAAGGAGTAGGTGAAGGGCGAGTTCTCGGGGATAGGAACTTGTGCCGGTTTGACCTAGGGTTTCGTGCAAATCCGAAGTCCGAACCAAGTCCTTAGGCTTAATATTATATGTATCTATGCTTTGTGTTTGTGTATCTTGCAGGTATCAAGAACCGGAGACAAAGCAGTTAAACCAAGCAAAACAGTGTTGGAGGCCCTAAGCAGGGCGCCCCCATGCAGCCAGGGCGCCCCCAGCAAGGGGGGCGCCCCCAGGCAGTACTAAAAGTGGCAGTTTCGTGATGCAGTCAAAACAGGTGTCAACCGGGGCGCCCGGAGCGTCCGGGGCGCCCGGATTAGTAGCTGTTTTGCTGTTTCGAAGTCAGAACACAGGATAAGCACTCATGGGGGCGCCCGGAGCATCCGGGGCGCCCTGGTCAAAGGTCTTATCACCTGCAACGAAGTAGGCGCAAGGATAAGAGTTGACCGAGTCTTCCGTGGCGCCCCCAGCGTCCGGGGCGCCCCCAGGAGGCCTATATAAGGGGCTTCGACCCCTCAGCTTCAGACACGACTTCCAAGTACTGTTCTGATCATTCCGATCGACGACAACGCGCTAGAAATGAGGCTCTACGATCGGGAGGCTCCAGGAGGAGGTGCGCGGCACTTCGGAGGTCCAGATCGGCCGAGCTTCTGACTTTGTCTCGTTGGTTTGCTTTTTAATTACTGTACTTAAATTTCTATATTATTGCTTGTAATATTGCACTGTAAGTCGGGTTTCTCCGCCTCCGGAAAGTCTGGGAAGGAGACCAATAGTGGACGGGCATTCCCGTGCATAGGCCTTGGATGTACTGACCCTGGGGGGGTCAGGAACCAAGTAAAATCCGCTGTGTACCTGTGTTCGTTTTGTTTTTATTTTCCGCTGCACTAACGATCTGAATAGTTTTACGAACGAAGATTTCCGAAATATTTCGAACGGTCGATATTCACCCCCCCCTCTATCGACGGCACTGGTCCTACAATTGGTATCAGAGCCGAGCCGCTCTTCACCGGACTAACCGCCGACGGAGCAACGACGCTAGGAGTTGAGGGGGAGCCCAGGGGTGAATCAGGTACAATTTTTATTATGTCAAATTTTAAATTGTATATTATTTGTTTTACATGCAGGGAGAGAGGGCACTATAAAAATCAGTGCCCTACTCGTAAAAATCGTTCATCACCGACGGCAAAGGGGGCACCAGCGCCAGGAGTCCGGAGAGATAAAAGCCATATCAGATGCTTCAAGTGCGAAAAATTTGGACACTACAAAAACAAATGTCCGGCAAAGCTACGAAAAATTTATGTTCCAAAAATTTTACAAGTTCCTGCACTGCCATGTGATAAAATAGTTAATTTTTCTGATAAAGTAGATTTACTGCATAGTAAAATTAACTTTTTGCATGCTAAATTACAAAACGTGAATATGACCGAAATATTAGAAATTAATTGTTTAATTCAGAAATTAATAAAATTAATTCTGATAATTTATCTGATAAAATTAATTCTGATAATTTATCTGATAAAATTAATTCTGATAATTTATCTGATAAAATTAATTCTGATAATTTATCTGATAAAATTAATTCTGATAATTTATATGATAAAATTAATTCTGATAATTTATCTGAAAAAATTAGTTCTGATAATTTTAATTCAGACAAAATTAATCCTAAGGATAATTCAGAATTCAAATTTGAAAATCTTAAGGATAATTCCGAATTCAAATTTGAAAATCCTAAGGATAACTCCGAATTCAAATTTGAAAACCTTAAAGATAATTCTAAAGATGACCCTAAAATTATTGAAAATCCTGAGGATAAAGAAGATTTTGTTGAAAATATTCTTGAGGATAATGAAAATAATTTTCTTCTAGATAATAATTTAATTATAGATAATATTGAAGATTATTACAAAACCTTAATTAGTGGCCCAAATTACTCCACCTACTGTAAGGATATTGAAAGACCTAATCTTGAGGAGGATATAGAACTATCTAAGATAAAAGCCATAGTTAATAAAAATTATAAAAATTCAAATAAATCAAAATTATTAGAAAAACTTGAAAAGAAAGATAAAGATGAAGAAGAAATTTTTGAAATAATGAAAATGATGAATTTAAACCCACAATTATTAATTAATCATTATAACATTAAATTCAAATTAAATCTTAATTAAATTCAAATTAAATCTTAATTAAATTCAAATTAAATCTTAATTAAATTCAAATTAAATCTTAATTAAATTCGAATAAATTCAATTAAATTCAATTAAATTCAAATTAATTCAAATAATTCAATTAAATTCGAATTAATTCAAATAATTCAATTAAATTCAAATTAATTCAAATAATTCAATTAAATTCAAATTAATTCAAATAATTCAATTAAATTCGAATTAATTTAAATAATTTAATTAAATTCGAATTAATTCAAATAATTCAATTAAATTCAAATTAAACCTAAATTAAATCTTAATTAAATCTATTTAATTCAAATTAAATTCAAAGTAAAATTAAGTTGAATTCAAATTAAAACTTCAATTAAATTAACTTTAATCCTAATCAATTAATTTCTAATTAATTCAACCTCAATTAATTCGTAATTAACCTGAATCCAACTAAAATCTTAAATAACTTAAACTCAAACTAAAATAAAATTTTACCCAAAGTGTAACAATTAAAATTAATAACATTAAATATTTCAGAGTGAGTTGACATATTCGCGGGTTCACTCGACATGTATCAAATAGGGAATTTGATACATTTTAGAAACTTAAATAAAATTATTTGACTTGTTTGACTCATGCATAACTGCCATAACATGTATTTGCTATTTTTAAATATATGACATGTCATTCATATTTAAATTTTATGCATAATTTAGAACGGCTATAGGAAAAAGAATAATTGAAACTTGATCAACCTAGTATTGAGTGGAGGTGAGATGATAGTACGTTAGGGAAGCCATCTTGGCGGAACTAGCCGAAGCTACCGATCCAAGACTCAAACTAGTTAGACCAGAATTTTTCAAAAAGTAATTTTGAAAATGAAATTTCCTTAAAAGGCTTTGTCTAGGAAAGGGTTGATGATCCAATAAGGCTACGGCCAAAGAAGGCCTAGTGCCTCGCCAAGACCTGGAAGCCAATTTTTGAAATTCAAATTCAAGTTACTTCGTGTCAAATTCAAATCTAACACAAGCTTCAATTAAATCTTAGAATTAAAAATAAATTAAAAAAATGATTCAAGCATCTCACAATACACCTATAAGGCAACTATGCTTGTTGTATTGATACATCTAAAATGGGTGAGATGATAAGGACTAATAAATTGAAAAATGTTTTTCAAAATCATTAGAATATTTTTCTAAAAATATATTTTCAAAATAGTGTTTCAACATAATAATGTTTTTATGGAATTCATGCTTGTCTGATTGAATATACATATTATACGTTTTTCAAAAATTATATCTTTTCAAAAATTGTTTGACTCACGTAATTAGACACAAGCCTCTTAGGACAACACTAGAGTTCCTTAAGGCACTTAGATAGAGTCAAACGGTATCGGATACAGGGGGAGTAATTTTATTTTTTCGAAAACTACACTGTAAAAATTACTATTATTTGAAAATACTTTCCGAAAACTGAGCTTTAAAGCGGTATCACTTGTGTTTTTCGAAAAATGTTTATGTTGTAAAATTTATCTGTCTTGTTTGATTTTTGATAAACCCTAAAGACACAGAGGAAGGTCCACTTCATGATCTAAAAGGACTCCTAGGACGTGTCAGTTTTAGGGGGAGTCTGAGTCAACTTTCTGACAAGTTTTAAATTATTTTAAATCATTAGATTATTCTTTTGATCTGAATTAACCCTAAGACTCAGAGGAAGAGTACTTGTGGTCAACAAGCTTCCCAGGACTGGGTCAAGTTTAGGGGGAGGTCAAATTAAAAGAATTATTGAATAATTCAAATGTTTTCATGCGCGATATTTTCAAATCCTATTGAAAACATAAGTATTATTTTAAAATGCTATCAAATTTTTATAAATTTTCCAAAAATTCATCTGATTTTGATCAATTTGAAATAATATCTTGAGTTTGAAAAATCCTCTAGGACACTTAGGAAAATGTCCTTGTAGTCAACAAGGTTTCCTATGATTGTGTCAGACTGGAAGATAAACCGAATCAAGTATTATAACTTTAAAATTCTTATACTTTTCAAAATTAACTTACATTCTGTGACTTATGAAATTTTTGAAATAATGTTTACTTGGGTTGGAAAACTTCCAGGACACTTAGGAAATGTCCTTGTAGTCAACAAGGTTTCCCAGGATGGTGTCAGACTGAAAAATAATCCAAGTAAAGTCAAATATTATGTTTTCAAAAGTACTTATGTCTTTCAAAGCCTAATATTCTTTCAAAAGTACTTAACTTAAAAAAAAATATTTTTCAAAAGTACCTACTCTTTTCAAAAAAATACATTTTTCAAAGGTACTTATATTTTTCAAAAATTACTTATTATTTTTCAAAATATCATTTTTCAAAAACTGCTAACTCTATTATTTTTCAAAAGTAGTTGTATGCCTCAAAGATCATCTTTCAAAATATTTGACATTTTCTCAAAAACATTGTCTGATTGTCTAAGTTCAAAATACTTAAGTATTAGTTTTTGGTATCTTTCAAAATTTTATATTAAGTATCTTAAAAAATACTCTCATTATTGGTGCAAGTATTATTTTTGATGTATGACAAAGGGGGAGAGGTGTGCTTAAGTTAGAAAAATTCTCTCCCAAAGATCAAAAATGTAGTTTCAAAACTTTTTTCATTTTTTCCCAAGGATAGTGATTTAGCCCCTTTAAACCAATCTAACTTAAGTTATTGTCAAACATCAAAAAGGGGGAGATTGTTGGTGCAAGTTGCAACAATGATATTCCTCTTTAAGTGTTTTAATGTTTGAAAATACACTTAAGTCAGTGATACATTGAACAGACAAAGGGGAGTAAGAGAGAAGTAACCAAAGCTGAAGAAAAGTCCTAGTTAATCTAGGTATCGAAACCCCAAGACCTAGCAAAGGGTTGCTAGGCACCTAGCGAAGGGCTGCTAGGTATCGTAACCCTAAGACCTAGCGAAGGGCTGCTAGGCACCTAGTGAAGGACTACTAGGCATAGAAGACCTAGCGAAGGGCTGCTAGGCATAGAAGACCTAGCGAAGGATTGCTAGGCACCAGGCGAAGGACCGCTTGGTAATAAAAGACCTAGCGAAGGGCTGCTAGGCACCTGGTGAAGGACTGCTAGGGAATGAAGACTTGGTCCGAGAGACTAAGCAACTTAGCTGAGCGATGACTAAGGAGTAGAGACGGGTCAGGGTTTGGGCGTCTCGAAGTCTGGAGGTATCGGAAGCTAAGCAAAAGTCCACCCGAAGGACTGGGTGGCAACCGTCTCCTGAAAGGAGTAGGTGAAGGGCGAGTTCTCGGGGATAGGAACTCGTGCCGGTTTGACCTAGGGTTTCGTGCAAATCCGAAGTCCGAACCAAGTCCTTAGGCTTAATATTATATGTATCTATGCTTTGTGTTTATGTATCTTGCAGGTATCAAGAACCGGAGACAAAGCAGTTAAACCAAGCAAAACAGTGTTGGAGGCCCTAAGCAGGGCGCCCCCAGGCAGTACTAAAAGTGGCAGTTTTGTGATGCAGTCAAAACAGGTGTCAACCGGGGCGCCCGGAGCGTCCGGGGCGCCCGGATTAGTAGCTGTTTTGCTGTTTCGAAGTCAGAACACAGGATAAGCACTCACGGGGGCGCCCGGAGCATTCGGGGCGCCCTGGTCAAAGGTCTTATCACCTGCAACGAAGTAGGCGCAAGGATAAGAGTTGACCGAGTCTTTCGGGGCGCCCCCAGCGTCCGGGACGCCCCCAGGAGGCCTATATAAGGGGCTTCGACCCCTCAGCTTCAGACACGACTTCCAAGTACTGTTCTGATCATTCCGACCGACGACAACGCGCTAGAAACGAGGCTCTACGACCGGGAGGCTCCAGGAGGAGGTGCGCGGCACTTCGGAGGTCCAGATCGGCCGAGCTTCTGACTTTGTCTCGTTGGTTTGCTTTTTAATTACTGTACTTAAATTTCTATATTATTGCTTGTAATATTGCACTGTAAGTCGGGTTTCTCCGCCTTCGGAAAGTCTGGGAAGGAGACCAATAGTGGACGGGCGTTCCCGTGCATAGGCCTTGGATGTACTGACCCTGGGGGGGTCGGGAACCAAGTAAAATCCGCTGTGTACCTATGTTCGTTTTGTTTTTATTTTCCGCTGCACTAACGATCTGAATAGTTTTACGAACGAAGATTTCCGAAAGATTTCGAACGGTCGATATTCACCCCCCCCTCTATCGACAGCACCGGTCCTACACTTTGTACTAATCAGTGCTAGAATATACTTGATACAAGAACAACATCTATATCCAAAATGCAGAAATGATAGCTGAAAGTCCAGTAAAAAGACTGATACGCAATTCACTTTGATAAGCTGATACACAAGAGGAAACTAAGACAAGGTTTAAAGATGACAAGCTGCAGACTTAAGTATGTACTTGATTCATACCAGAACTACAACTGATGGCAAGCGAGTGAATGTAAGGCAACCAAATCAAACGCAGATGTCAGAAGCAATTGAAGGCAGAAACAGAAATTCAGAACTCCACTTGTGTGCAGAAACATCTTGAAGATAGAAATTAAGTGCAGACTGAAACGTGCAGAAATTCAGTGACGATATGAATGCAGGAATTCTGGATGCAGGGAAGTAAAACTGATGCTCAGAAATTAGACTAATTAGCTCAGAAACAACTCATGTCTTTGCAGAAACATTCCATGAATGCAACAACACTTCGAGGGCAGAAACATGAGCTCAGAAATGCAGAAACAGACCAAGCGCAGATCAATTCAAACAAATTCAAGTGCAGAGACAGCAATCAAACTCAGACCTAAGGCACAAAATGGAACGTTTTGGAACTGGTCTCGAAGAACTAAGGTTTACTAACACACAAATCAGAACCTGTCTACCAATACTTGCCAAAATAAGATTTAAACTTCAGAAATGGGGTTTGATATGCAGAATTAACTCAAACTGATCAAAAGTTTCAGAAATACAACTGAATGGAAAACAAAAGCAGATTTAATGCATTAACAAACTAAATGTTATCTTCAATTGCAGGGAATAAACTAAACACGAATCCAATTGGAAATAAACTGAAATTTTCGAACTGAACAGAAATGTGCAAGACAGGGCTGATACGCAATGCAGAAAACTTGATACGCAAGCATGACATTGGAAAGAAAATGAAACCAAGTGAAGTATTAACTAAATAAGCTATCCAACTAATGGAAGAATAGATTCGAACCATAATTAGAGCAGAAACAATTCAAAACTGAACCTAAGGTAGCTGATACAAAAATTCAGAAACAGACACAAACTGCAGAAATAAAGTTACAGCTAAGAAAACTGAAATTAGCTACGGAAAACTAATCCTCTACCCTTCCCGAGATCAAAACCACCTTGTTCGTCACGCAAGGGCAAGCCAAGAACCCCTTCGGCTCCGTAAATCACTGGAAACAGCGCTGCGATTCAAATCCAGCTCACTCTGCACTTGGCTGGGGAAACTCAATCCAATCTCCTAGATTTCCATGGCTGGGAATGCGATGATGATTTGAGGATCATCTGAGCTCGCCTGAGAACCCCTACAGACGGCTCAGATGGTCGGACGTGGCTCGCGGATGAGATTCAAGGGATTGGATTGTAGACTGCTGAAACCCTCAAACAGCCCTGTCCGGCGCAATTTGAGCTGAAATCTCCCACAAAACTATCCTCCAATGATTCAGATGTTGATCCAAGGTCGAAGTTGAGGAGGTCACGCCTTCAAACTAAAGAAATTACAGGAAAAATGAAGAACAGAAGAAGAAGAATGAAGAACTGCGAAGGAAACGGCGAAGACGCGACAACGGCTGAAGGCTGGGAAATTTTGATTAAATACATAGGAATGGACGGCCCTGATTAATTTGGATGAATCCAACGGCTGATCTTCATCCGATCTAATCCAAACTTTGATGATGATGATCTGGGGTCAGGATCTGCCTCGTGGTAGCTCGGATCCTCCAGATGTACAACGGATGGTCCAGATCACCCTAATCTTTGAGTGGACGATCTAAAGCCCTCCGAGCTTGATCCAACGGTTGATTGAGCTCTGATTGGGATGAAACCTTCAGATCTTGATCAGAGTGCATGATCAACCCTAACCCTAGCTCGGATTGCTTCAGATGGTCCCGGATGGCTCAGATCTAGACGCTTTTGAATCGGACGGGCCAGATTAATCCGAAGCTTGATAACTCGATCCGGGTCCACTTCCGACTCAAGTTTGACCCAGTATGCCCTAGGTCCATGAACCTTTCATGCCTACAAAAAATAGATCAAAAATTTAGTGGCCAAATAATCCAAATATGTGTAAATTTGTAATTAAGTCCAAAATAGAAGTAAGTTCTAAAACCTAGGGTAATTCCACAATTAAGCAAGTAAAACATGGGTCAAGCATGGATTTTTGCAATAAAAATAATCAATAAAATGGTACTTATCAGAGCTCCACCCAACGACGATCTCACGCAAGAGCCTTCTCCTCGTGTCTTCTCGCTGTTGGACTCGGAGCTTCTTGTCCCTTCCTTCAAGCGCTCAAGTAATGAGTGGTTGCTTCACAGATTGTGGTTGCTTGCACAAGATGATCACACTTCAAAACATACAAGCTAGATGTGGAGAACACAAGGGCGCAGCAAGAACTCCAATTCGAACTCTGCTTCAACGAAGCTTTCTTGAGCCCTTTTGTTTCTCCACTCAGCACCAGGTGACACCATCTCCTGCAGCCTCCAGCTGCTTCCCTGCCAACGCCAACTACCATTGAGCTCTCCCTGGACTCCCTGAGCTTCCCTCAGCCAAGCTCCAGTCAGCAACTCCAGTCTGCAGCTCTAGCCGTTGCAACCTGAGATGGAAAACGGACAAACCTGCTCCAAGGAAAGTCTCCATTGACTTCTCCTTGAGTGTTTGAATCCTTCCCTGTCACCTGCAGCTTAATCAGATCATTAGAGCAGCATATCAAACAGAAAATCAAGCATCAGAGATTAAGCGCAGAGAATCGGATACGTTCAGACGCGATCAGAGCATCTGATAGTGCATTTTGAATTAAAGTGATCGGTCACCAGACCGATCAGGATGGGTTCAAACCGATCAGGCTTCGTCCTGATCGATCCCCAACGCTCAATCAGAAATCGCGATTTCTTTGGGACTCTCCTGGACCGATCACCAGACCGATCCTAGGTTGTGGATCGATCACCGGATCGATCCACCCCTTTTCCAGGCGATTTCTGAGTTTCGCAGTCCAAACCTCCTGATCGGTTACCGGATCGATCAGGGAGCCTCCTGATCGGTCACCAGACCGATTAGATCATGACCAGACCGATCAAGCTCCGTCCTGATCGATCTTAGTGAGGAACTCGTGAAGCTGGATCGTTCTCCAGAACGATCTGCACAGTGAGCCAGATCGGTCACCAGACCGATCAGGAGCAGATCAGCAGGGGAACTCAACCTCACTGAGTGCTCCCCGATCGGTCACCAGACCGATCAGGAGCCAAGCAGTGGGTGAAACGCATACTCCCTGATCGGTCACCAGATCGATCAGGAGCCGCACAGTAGGTTCCCAATCTCACTATGTGCTCCCTGATCGGTCACCAGGCCGATCAGTCATTGCTAGATCGGTCACCAGACCGATCCACGATGGAGCAGCGTGTCAGCTTCCCTGATCGACCACCCGACCGATCCAGGGACTCAAACCTAGCCCTTCAAGCTAAGTTTTCATCCACCTTAGCCCTCCAAGCTAAGGATTTTTCACCTAACCTTCCAAGTTGGGAATTTGCACCTAACCCTTTAAGTTAGGACTTTTCACCTAGCCCTCCAAGCTAGGACTTTTCACCCAACCCTTCCGAATTAGGACTTTTCCAGACCTAGCCCTCCAAGCTAGGACCTGACCCTCCAAGCTAGGACTTTTTCACCTAACTCTCCAAGATGGGAATTTTCACCTAACCCTCCAAGTTAGGACTTTTCACCTAGCTTGGAGAGCTAGGACTTTTCACCCACCTCTTCCGAATTAGGACTTTTCAACACCTAGCTCTCCAAGCTAGGATTTACCACACCTAACCATCCAGGTTATGATTTTCCAACACCTAGCCCTCCAAGTTAGGATTTTCCATAACATGCCTGATCCACGATCAAGATTTAATCATAATCAATAATCATCAACCTAAACTAAAATCGGTGTCAACACCAAAACAATAATCAGGGTCAGACTGCATCAACAGATCGAAGGTTGGCAAGAGGGGGTGAATTGCCCCTGAAAAAGAAAATTCAATCTTTTGTTTGAACTTAACAAAGATATTAGTTAGAACACAAATATCATAAGTAAATAAAAGCAAACAATAAATGAAGAGGCAACCGGATTTACTTGGTTTGCAATCGGGGAGGTTGCTAATCTAAGGCTGAATATGACTCGATTCTCCTGAACTACACTCGATTCTCCTTCGGGCAGAGAAGCCTCTTACACGTGAAAAGCTCAGAAAAAGAAAGAAGAATTACACTAAACATGTTTGCTAAAGCGTGGAATGCATTGGATGAATGAAACTGAGCTTCAGGAGTCTATTTATAGCCTCGATAGAAAGTATCCGTTTGTTGACGTGGCAGTTGTAGGGCGCCCGAGAGCTCTAGGGCGCCTAACACGTGACCTGATGCTTATCCAGAAAGCAACGTTTGCAAACGGCTAAACTTAACCTCTCGGGTGCCAGATAGCATAGGGGTGGAGTGCTTGGGCGCCCGACAACCTAGGCGCATGTGTGCTCATGGGCGCTCGACAATGGTTATTTTGGTCAGTAATCGCTGACCATTCTCCAGTCTTTCTTCCGGTCTTCTTGGGTGATTTCCGGCCAACCGGAGTTAGGCTCATCCGAACCCGACTCCGGTCTTTCGCCCATCGAGCGTCCTTCCACCCGGCTTCTCGTCCCTCAGATGTCGCTCGCGTCCTTCTCGCTCCACCGACGTACTCTTTCGTAGAACTCCGCGTCCCTTGGATGCTCCAAGCCCATCGGCTCCCTTTCCGTGCCATGCTTCTCGACCGCTGCGTCTTCCGCTAGACTTCCTACGCTCCTAAGTTCCTATACACTTAGACACAAGGATTAAACACATCAGGATCTAACTTAAATCGATTGATCACATCAAAACCAACCTGGGGTACTTACAATCTCCCCCTTTTTAATGTGCATCAACCCGAGTTAAGTTAGGGTAAACAAATAATAAAAAAAATAAGAATAAATGTATAACAATGTAAGCACTAAAAAAATTGAAATTAGAGTCTACCCCTTAACTTAATCACTAACTCTCCCCATTTGATCACATCAAAAAATTAAAAATTATTAAGGAAAAATATTTTTAACACATTTTTTTAAAGAATTAACTTTAGATAAGTTTTCTAAAATCATAATAAATTCGATTATTATTAATATTATTTGTAAAAAAAATTCAAAAACGTTGATAAGACACTGCTTAAAAAAATTAACTTTTCTACAAGTAGTTATCTAAAAATTAAGCATTAATTGAAAAATTAATTTATAAAAAAATCAACAGTTTAAAATATATTTAGGAACCCAAAATAAATTTTTACTAACAGGGTTTATTAAAAATTTAGATGGAACATCTAATTTTGAAATTTTTTCAATTTAGCCCCTATAAAATTTGTAATACCAATTAAGTTTTCCATGATATTTAAATTTTGAATTTCTTAAACATGAATAGTTTTTTTTTTTCAAATTTTCATTTTCAAATCTTAATTTATCATACATTTTTAGTGGGCAAGAAGATGATAATTGTTTTTTCAAATCTGTATTTTTTCTTTTTAATTTACACAGGGATTTCATCATTTTCTTTATTCCAAAATATAACTGATCAGGAGGTAGAAAATATACCTCACTTACTATATCTGTTTTGAAGTCCGAAGTTTCCCCTTCGTCGCTGCTTCTTTCTGAAGCCTCTTCCCCTTCATCGAGGCTAATCTCGGACGAACTTTCACTATCTTCTGGTAGGTACTCGGTCGTTAGTGTCAGTCCGTTAACCTCCTCGGTGTCAGACTCTTCTGAAGATGAGTCGGTGTCTATTGAGGAGTCGGATTGTACTTCCTTCGATTGTTCATGGAGTTCCAGCATTTTATGCCAAAGGTCTTTAGCGGAATTGTATATTCCGATTCGATCAATTTCCTTGGCTGGTAGTACACTTAAAAGATGGAACTCGACTTTACTATTTGCCGTAAATTCATCGTGTTGCTTTTCGGTCTAGAGAAGTTCTTCGAGTTGATTTTTGTTCTTATCTGTGGGTACTTCAAAACCAAATTTCATTATTAGTAATATACTAAAATCTGTTTTGAAAAAAAAATCTCCATATTGCGTTTCCAAAACGCAAACTCCCCCTTAAACTTTGGCGGGTAGATGATTGGTCCGACCATTTTGTTGTTGTTTCAGACGGTGGTTAGTCCTACTGGAGCGTCCTTGCTCTGATACCAATTGAGGGTAATCGAAGGTCGACAAGAGGGGGTGAATTACCCCTGAAAAAGAAAACTCAATCTTTTATTTGAACTTAACAAAGATATTAGTTAGAACACGAATATCATAAATAAATAAAAGCAATCAATAAATAAAGAGGCAACCAGATTTACTTGGTTTGTAACCGGGGAGGTTGCTAATCCAAAGCTGAATATGACTCGATTCTCTTGAATATAACTCATTCGGGCGGAGAAGCCTCTTACATGTGGAAAGCTCAGAAAAAGAAAAAAGAATTACACTAAACTTGTTTGCTAAAGCTTGGAATACATTGGATGAATGAAACTGAGCTTCAGGGGTCTATTTATAGCCTAGATAGAAATTATCCGTTTGCTGACGTGACAGTTGTAGGGAGCCTGAGAGCTCTTAGGCGCCTGACATGTGGCCTGATGCTTATCCAGAAAGTAACGTTCGTAAATGACTAAACTTAGCCTCTCAAGCGCCTGATAGCACAGGGGTGCCCGAGTGATTGGGTGCCTAGTGCTCGGGCGCCCGACAGCCCAGGCGCCCGTGTGCTTACGGGTGTCCAACAGTGGTTGTTTTGGTCAGCAACTATTGACCATTCTCCAGCCTATCTTCCAGTCTTCTTGGGTGATTTTCGGCCAACTGGAGTTAGACTCACCCGAACCCGACTCCAGCCTTTCGCCCCTCGAGCATCATTCCTCCCGGCTTCTCATCCCTTGGACGTCGCACTTGTCCTTCTCGCTCCACCGACGTACTCTTCCACAGAACTTTGCGTCTCTCGGATACACCGAGCCCATCGGTTCCCTTTCCATGACATCATTCTCGACCGCTGCATCTTCCGCTCGACTTCCTGCGCTCCTATGTTCTTGTACACTTAGACACAGTGATTAAACACACCAGGGCCTAATATAAATAGGTTGATCATATCAAAACTAACTTGGGGTACTTACAGTTTATACATAATTGAATTTTAGTAGTGCTTATCATCCTCAAATAGATAGATAAACAAAAGATGTGAATCAATCGCTTGGCAATTTATTGCATTGCCTAGTGGGAGATCATGTGAAGAGTTGAGATCAAAAGTTGTGTTAGGCAAATTTTGCTTACAATCATACAGTGAATCACTGTATTGGTTTTAGCCCATTCTAGGTGGTTTATTCAGTTCAGCCTCGATCGAGGAAAGTGGATTTGACGTCATTACCCATCAAGATGATAGTCCAAGGAAAAGTTATAGATTTTGTGAATAGCCTGCAAGGAGTCCATAAAGTAACTCATGAGCATCTATCTAACTTTAATTCAAAGTACAAATACATTGCAAACCAGAAGCGACGATACTTAGAGTTTAATATTGAGGATTTTGTGCGGGTAATTTTAACTATGATCGTTTTTTCGTTGGGGATTACAATAAATTATTAGCCAAGAAGATTGACCCGGTTGAGATTATTGAGAAAATAAACTCCAATGCATATTGTTTGAAGTTATGTACCCAGTCATATTTGTACTGTCGATATTTTTATTGTGAAGCATTTAATTCCCTACTATGGTTATTCTTCTGATGAGGAGGTGGCTAGTTATTTGAGGGTGAATTTTCTCCACCCTAGAGAGAATGATACATATTCGACAATGCAATCTGCCAAAAGCCATGACTTTTGACTTGGGATTCAGAATCAAACTCGGTTGATGGTCACACGTGCATATTTTAGATATCTACGTTTAGTACGATGAACCTATAACCACTAACTTTGGGCCCAAATTTCACTGTTTAGGCTCTCAATTGAACCTCCGAATATATTTTTACTATTTTTGGTAATATCTTTTTTATGATATTTTTGATATTTTTGATATTTCTTATATATACGGGTTAGTATTTATCCTTATTAGTGTCCTATTAATTAATTAGGATCTCCGTTAAGAATATTTTTTTGATAAAATATCTTTTCTTTATGTAAAAAATAGGAATTGAAGTTCATGTATGAGAATTTCTTTTCTTTCTTCAAGTCTTACGGTATGAGTCTATATAAGTGTTCTATTTTAGGTTTTGTAGATAGTTTTTTTTGTTAATGTTATTTTTGGATGAGCTGTTATTATCCAACTTCCTAATATTTTTCTTCCAATCAACATGATTGAAAGATTGCTTCCAGTATTCATCCACGAATCAATGGATTCTATAATTGATTTCGATATTCGTATATGAATCAACAAAATTAATAGTTATATGAATCAACAAAATTAATAGTTATCTGCTGCAATCAAAAGATAAGCAAAATAGATAGGTTAAAGTAACATAAATGTACGATGAACTAGATTGGTAAGATGACCTTCAAAGAATACTAAAAAAAGGAAGTAAGTTAGGGCATCGCCAACAGTTTGATACTTTGGAGGGTTTTTTGTGATCCCCATTACAAGATAAGGAAAGAGGCTCGAATCAGCTTCTTGCTTTTAGAAGCGACATGCATGTGAAAGAGAAAACAAAAAAAAAACCTCAAAAAAAGCACCAGTGGATGCCCTTATCCGAGTAGAGTAGATGATAGATTGGACAAATTAGATCAATTAACAAGGCGAGCAAAACAAACAAAATGTTGAGTCAAAGACTAGCTAGCTAGCAAAGTGTTGTTTAATATTTCACTCACAATCAAAGTCAATTCCGATCTTCTAAACACTTTTCTAGTGTCTTTGGTCGGAAAAAAGGCTGCCATTATGGTTTATGATACTTCACTGTGCAACCTTCTTCTCATATTGAATCATATCATCCTTTATATATGGAAGATACTCGTGCCGTTAAAATCTAATAATTCTTTATGAGATCGAATTATTTGAGGACGTCGATCCTAATTTAATTAATTTATAAAGTCGAGGTTAGGTTCTTTCTAATAACCACCCTTATACTTTGCTATTTAACAATTTAAGATTATTTATTTTAGATCGAGATTAAAGTTGAAGACGGCTAACCGTTTTGGGTCAAGCACTAGGGTTACAGTTAACAACCCGTGTCCCCGCCTAAGTTAGCTTGGGTCCGATCTTAGTCGTGCCAAGTCTACAGAGTTGTTATAGGCCTTCGCATGTTTTTTAGTGGTCCATGCACCTCGTCTCTCTAGCGGTCCAACTCACTCACGTACGTTAGGGCCACCAGTTTGATTGCATCTACGCACAACGTTTTACACGCACACAAAATTGAGCTACTCTACAAGTACTTCCTCTTCCTCAAACTAAATTTATTTCCAATTCAAGATGCTTCCTCAAACTAAATTATATGGCAAATTACAAATATCTCATTGTCCTAAAGTTGATAAAGTGAGCCCAGGGATTATGGTGCAGCGGTAGGGCAATTAGTCGTCATCCTAGGTATTTGTGGTTCGATCCATAGCTACAGCATATTTTGTAGGAATTTTTCTTTCAAATGAAGCGCGAACCCTGGGACGCTGGACTTCTAGACTGCCCACTGCGAGCACTTTTCGATTTACCTTGGAAACCGATAGAAAATTTTCTATGAGACCAAAATCGATCATTCCAAATTCATCTATTATCTAGTCCAACATTTAAAATTGACAAGTGTGTGTGTGTTTTTTTTTGCATTGTGTTAATAAATTTGGCTGCATAATCTACCAACATTTGAATGTTAAAAATTCTAAAGAAGAAAGACTTGATTTTAGTCTTGTTGCCAATGTTTTTATTTAATTATTTATACAAATTCTACAAAACTAAAAAAAAGTGGACAATTAATTCCACAAGCTACAAAATTGATGCATGCCGTATCAATTCTTCAACGTGACGGTTTGGTCCTCGGATTATGATACATAAAAGAATAATTAGTTATTATCTTATACATTTATAATTTAATCTTCAACTATAATATATTTTATAAAAAATTTTCCTTCAAATGAGACATAAATCTTAGGACGCTGAACTTCTGGACCGTTTGTCACGAGCACTTCCCTCTATCGATGATCACACATATATATTTTAGATATTTATATTTATCATATATAAACTCGATCCTAACCTCTAATTTTCGAACTTAAATTTCAACGTTTAAATTCTAACCCAAGCATTTAGAGATCTTATTACTATTTTTAATAATTTTAATTTTTATGAAAAATTTTGATATTCTTGCTAATTATGAGTCATGGTTAGTATTTTAATTAATTTTTACGAAGAGATTTTTTTTCTAAAAAAATTTCTTTTTTTTATTTATATGATTAAAATTGTAGTCCATATAATATATAATGCCATTTTTCCCCCTGTGTCTATAGTCTAAATCTTTATCTAGTTGCATGAGGATCATCTCTCAATTATTAATAAATTTTTTTAAGCAAACAACGTTTTTTTGTTTTCCAAATTCTTTTATTATCTTCTCCTCTATTCTCCTTTTCTCATTAACATGTGAAATAATCGTTATCTTGTTATCTTGTCCAACGTCATAAATATTATGCTAATTAAAGTAGTTTAATATTAATCTTCACTCATTAATTTCTCCAAATACATTGAATTTTATTTTTAATCTTTAGTTTTCCAATAAATGGATTAATTGAATGACTGATCCAACAGTATGTAAGTGGATCTAGCTCCCTTTTTGTACTTATGGGATAACTAACTCTCTTGCCTGGCTGGTGCCAAAGGCTTTTAGTAAGGCAAAGAGATAGAAAGATAGCTGTGCTGACAGCTTCATCTCAGCTACTATGAGATTGACTCTTATCTACAAGCTTTCAAGAAATTGCAAATAAAATTAAAAAAGGGTCAAAAACAATGAATATTATGAACGCACTGTTACGTTGATTATTACTAGAGTTAATCGAAGTCACTAATGAGTGTTTATGCATGCATACGCAGACAATGACAGAGACGCAAATATTGTCACTTCCCAAGTGACTAATTAGCAGTGTTCGATAAAACCATCCATTGAGCAATGCAAATGGTCCAATTTCGTCTACTTATAATTCCGTAATTAGAAGAATAAAAAATCAATTTTTTGTTTTTTTAAAAAGAGATGTGCTTTAATACAGCATTTATTTATACGCAGTCCAGAAGCATTATCTCGAATTAGCTGAGCATGGCTTCGTTCTCCAATGCCCGCTGGCTCACCGCCACCCTCCTCCTCTTCCCCCTCCTCCTGGCACCGTGCGCCGCCTACCTGCAGCTCTCGCCGTCGTTCTACGCCACGACGTGCCCGAAGTTGCCGGCCATCGTTCTGTCCGTCGTGGAGAAGGCTCTCAAACGGAACCCCACCTTGGGCGCCGCGGTTCTCCGGCTCTTCTTCCATGACTGCTTCGTCAATGTATGCAATATTTATCTGATTCATGCTCATCACTTTTCCTTCGTTCATGATTCAGTTTAATTCTACTTATAATTATATTCCATTAATCTAAAATATGACATTAATTTCGCCAAAACTATAAGCTGATTGGTAAGAGTTTTGACCATGCGAAATGGTCACGCCCGGTGCCATTAATGGACGGCGTGCTCGGGGTCGCCATTGCTCCAGCTTTTTGGGTTTATCAGTTAGAACAGGATTTGAAGAGGAAAGCGATAAAGTACACTTCTCGTGATGTGTTGACACAATCGATACGCCATCTCATGGAGTCCTGGAAGAGACTTCAGTGCCCGGGACCATAAATTTTTAAAATTATTATTTACAATATTTCTTTTTTTAGATGATTTAATTAATTAATTAATTAATTGTGATTGGTTGGTCGATTGACGGTGCAGGGTTGCGATGGCTCGGTCCTCCTCGACGATACGCCGGCGATGGTGGGTGAGAAAAACGCCGTCGGGAATGCCAACTCCCTCCGCGGCTTCGAGGTCATCGACGCCGTCAAATCCAAAGTCGAGGCTGCCTGCCGCTCCACCGTCTCCTGCGCCGACATTCTCGCTCTCGCCTCTCGCGACGCCGTCACGCTGGTCGATTTAATTATTTTTTAATTGTTTAGAGATTAATCTCTGGCTGCGGGTTGAGAAACAGATGCGAATAAATTTCGATTTGTCTGTCAGTTGGGAGGGCCGTCGTGGAGGGTTCTTCTGGGACGCCGGGACGCCCTGACGGCGAGCCAGGCCGCCGCGAACGCCAACCTGCCCCCGCCCTCCGACAACCTCACCAGCCTCACGGCCCGGTTCGCGGCGAAGGGGCTCAGCCTGCGGGACCTCACCGCGCTCTCCGGCGCCCACACGGTGGGCTCCGCGCGCTGCGCCAGCTTCCGGCCCCACGTGTACAACGACTCCGACGTGGACCCGGGGTACGCGGCGTTCAGGCGACAGATCTGCCCGCGGGTAGGCGGCGACTCGAGGAGGTTGCCGCTGGACGCGACCAGCCCCAACCGGTTCGACATCAGCTACTACCGGGACCTGATGGCCCGCCGGTCGCTGCTGCACTCCGACCAGGAGCTGTTCAACGGCGGGGCGACGGACGGGCTGGTCAGGCTTTACGGCGCAAACGGCCAGGCATTCTACATGGATTTCGCGGCGGCCATGGTCAAGATGGGCAACATCAGCCCCTTGACCGGCGCCGCCGGAGAGATCCGAACCCACTGCCGGAGGGCAAACTGAAAGACATTAGTAATTAATTACGTGTATGAAACGCACTGGATAGTGCACAACTGCGCTACTAATAAATGCTTGCCAAGAGAGCAATATGAATTTAAGTTTGTTCTATTTTATTAATTGTTCTTGATGAATGCTTGCCAAGAGGAATCAAACAAAATTCATATCCAATCAATAACAAATAAACAATGAACAAAGCATCGAGCTTTGACATTATTTAAGTAATCAACAGGTATAGATCGATATGAATGATCATACGTAATCTTCATTAATTCCACTTCCTGCAGTTCAATCTCACCTCGCCTCTGTTTCCCGTCAGAGGACTGATGTTGCCCATCTTTATCATCGCCGCCTCGAAATCGCTAAAAAACGCCGTCTGATTGACGCTGTACCGCCACACCACGGAATCGGCGAACCATCCACCGCCGAGGAGCTCCTGGTCGGAGTGGAGGAGCCCCCGGCGCGCCACCAGGTTCTGGTAGTACTTGTTGTCGAACACCACCGGGCTCTGCACGTCCAGCGGCGCCAAGTGACTGTTTCCGATCCCCTGCACCGGCGGGCACGTCTGGCGAAGGGCGCCGGCGAAGCTCGCATCCACGTTGCTTTCGCCGTAGATGTGGGCCCGGAAGCTGCTGCAGCGCGCTTGACCAATTGTGTGTGCTCCGGAGAGCGCGATCATGTCCCGGGGACTCAGTTTCTTGGCCGCGAACGACGTCACGAGGTCGGAGAAGCTCGCGCCGGGGGCCGGGAGGTTCGCGGTAGCCGCTTGCCGGCTCGTCGTCCTCGCGTCCCTCCGGCCGAGGTACACCGCCCAGTATGGTCCTCCGAGCTGCAAATCAAGATCAATTTCCAAACTCATCGCGCCCCATTTCTGCTTAAATCTAAATCGAACATCTATGAAAAAAACATCTAATTAGGTACCAATGCAACGCTATCCCGGGCGGCAAGGGCAAGGATATCGGCGCACGACACGGTGCCCCTGCAGCGGGTCTCCACGCGCGCCTTGATGGCGTCTATGACTTGGAAGCCGCGCAGTGAGTTCATGTTTGGCGGCGCATTCTTTTCGCCTGCAAAGAAGGGCGTGTCGTCGAGAAGAACCGATGCATCGCATCCCTGATCAGGAGCTAGCTAGCCATCATAAATCGGCATTTGCAAGCAAAGATATATAACCGCGCACCATCGAATTAATTGAAGCAGCAAAGTGGTACATACATTAACGAAGCAATCATGGAAGAAGAGGCGAAGAATGGAGGCACCCAAAGTGGGATCCCCGTGGAGGGCCTCCTCGACTGTGGCACGAACCAGAGGCTGCACGCCGGGGCAGCTGCGCGAGTAGAACTTGTGTGACAGCCGCTGCTGTCCATGCGCAGTGGTAGAACTCGATGCAACAAGAAAGAAGAATATGCACATGATGGCCGCCATGGCTAAGCTAGCTCGAGCACTGTTTTCTCTCAAGTGGACAATGCTAGCTAGCTATAACTCATACGACACTAGCTAGCTAGCGAAGCTGGCCTGGCAGAGATCAAAAGCTGTACGCTTTGGCATTGTATATGTATAGTGGGAGATGCATGTACATTTAGCAATATGTTAACATCAAAAGACCAACTCAATTTACTCGCATGCAGGATTATATCAGGACAAAGGCCAGGACAAAGGCCACCAAACCTCCCACGTTACTTAGATTCTAGCTAATTTATAAACTTTAATGGTGGCATCGTGATTATGTTCTGGCAGTATTATGGCTCTGAGTCGTCGGTGTGTAATTGTTTAGCGCAGTACTGGATTCCATCTCACCGGAACAGCATTGTGCCAGATCGACGTAGGCCTTCTTGGAGAAGGCCGGAGAGAGTGACAACGCAAAAGTTGGGAAGGAGTGTGGAAGCCACGCGCCGGCGTACCATGAATAAACATCAAGTGCCAGGGTACTCTTAGCGGTAAAAGACGATTCGTTAATCTCAATATTTTTAATCATTCATCCCAAAACTAATATGGATGAGATAAATTACGAGGATTATTAGTCTAAATGTCGTAGCTAGGAGTACTCTTAATTTAAGGCCACAAGCTAACTTAGTGTGGTGTGATCCGCTCGGATGGTAAGCCTCCAGTCATGTGGTCGTCTGTGAGACGGCGATTAACATGGAGTCAAAGACCTAGATAGTCAATGACAGACTAGGCGTTCAGACAGCCAATCCGTCGGCCGGTCGACCTCTAACAGTTAGTTCACAGACCAGTCTTCGGACAACTGGTCCGTCGGCCAGCCAACCTCCGACAGTCAGCTCGGAAACCTGGTCGGTCGAGGACACCCTTGCCCTAAGGCTCGACAATGGTCTCCCTTGTCCAAAGCCTACAGATGAACTGGCACAAACTACAGCTGGCTCGGGTTCCTGATCGGCAGGATGCCTAGGCCATTTGATCGGATTTGCTGAGTCGGTCAGTCGGTCGAACGCGCCTCCTTGAAGCAAGTTACATGGTCGGTTGGCAAAGTGGTCGACAGAGCTCATGGCCCACATGACATAGTCACGCGGGCAGTCTGTTGCAACAGATCCTACAACAGATATAGTTTAAATGTATTGTAATAATCAGAGAGATGTGATGTGACTCGTGAGTTAGATTAATTATGACAATAAGATAGAAATGCATCTCAAAGGATTACGACAGTGGGTTCAATAAATAACCTAGATCTCATGATGCAACTCACTTAAATGTGATGAAACGTCTCTGTTGGTGCAATCATGCTCCAAATGTTACTTACTATTGATGTCTGGTTAAATGAGTTTAAGTTAGACAATGTTGGTGATCTGACATGAAACTTGAGTAAGCAGGTACAAATGGAAGTCCAGGTATGAAGAGTTGACAAAAGAAGACTTAGCATGACAAAACCAAGAAAAGCACTTCAAGGCAAGCGCAAGGATGAGGAGTCGAGGGCTCGGAAGCATTCTAAGGGTGCAAGGCTGATGGAAGATATTTGAAGGCTTATATCTACACGAAGGGAAAACGAGACTTGAGATTCATAAGGTATCAGTCGACCGATAAGAGGATCAGTCGACTGATAAAAGGAATCAGTCAATTGCTTCCCAAACAAAAAGATCAATTGACTAGGTCAGGTACTAGCCGACTGAAAAGTGACCGTTAAAGGCTGACGGTAGAAAATTAGACACAATCTACAGTGCTATTAAAGCTCATCAGTCGATTGATGATGATACTAGTCGACTGATGTCGAGGGTAATACAAAAATAAATTTCAGAGCTTAAAGAAGCCACAATTTGATTATCTTGATTTTTCTTGCTCGTTCTGAGATCTCTAAGCTTACAAACTCTCAATCTCTTCCTCCAAAATCATTCTAATCTTATAAGAGGAAGAGATCATCTTGTAAGGGTTTCTCTAGCTTCAAGCTTGATTTGAAAAGGAGAAAAGCATAGTGAAGCTTGGTTGTGTGGGTGTGGATCCTTGTATTAGTCACCTCAAAAAGGTGAAGATCAAGTAAATCAAAGGAGTTAGTATTGTTTTCATTGTTATTATTTTTGTCTATCTTTTCTTGTGCTTTGGATAATATTTTGTAGACAAAATTCAAGAGAAGCTATTCACCCCCTTTAGCTAGACGCAAAGGTCCCAACAAGTGATATCAGAGCCCGATTCATTTCGGGAGAACTCACCGTCAAGATGGTGTTTCAAGAGGATATAGCACTGCATGACCACCGTTTTTCATCCGCAATGATTTTGCTTATTGGAAAGGTAGAATGAAGTATTATTTAATGAATGATATTGAAAATTAATTTAATATTGTAGATGAGTTCAAGAAATCGAAGGATGAGTTCGGAGCACCTCTTCCAATCAAGGAGTGGACAAAAGAGATGTCCAAGAAAGCTCAAGTGAATGCAAAGGTCACAACCACCCTATAATGTGGGCTTTCCAAGGAGCAATTAAATAAGGTTGAACCATTTAACTCCGCTAAAGAGCTTTGGAAAAAGTTCATTGAGTTAAATAAAGGATCAACCGAATCAAGGAGATTCAAGAGAGATCTATTGGAGGGCCAATTTCAAACCTTCACAATGAAGAACAATGAGACCGTAAGTCAAATGCATGGTAGACTCAAGGAGATTATAAATGGTCTTCATATAATAGGTGAGAAAATTGACAATCGGGATCTAGTAAGGTATGTGTTTCTATCCTTTCCTAGAACCACCTTATGAGCATCAATGGTTGATGCGTATAAGGTCTCTAGAGATCTTTCTGTTGGTGCAGGCAGCACCTAAGTCAAACTTGGGTTTTGATAATGACAAAGGGTTCAGAAGTTAAGATGTTATTGTGTTCTAACTTGTTCACTGAGTGTACAGAAAGAAGTCCTAGGTACACTAGGCAAGAAGTCCTGGCAAAGGGCTAGGCAAAGAAGTCCTGGTCAAGGACTGGGCAAGAAGACCTGACCGGAAGTCGGGCAAAGAAGTCCTGGTCGAGGACTGGGCACGAAGTCCTGGCAAGGGGCTGGGCACCGAAGACCTGACCGGAAGTTAGGCACGAAGACCTGGTTAGGTGGATCGGGCAAAAGTCCAACCGGAGGAGTCGGTTGGCGAAAGGTAAACTCTCCTGAGAGGAGTAGGTGAGGATGTGTTCCCCGTCGAGGGAACAGTAGGCGTCGGTTCGACCTAGGGTTCCATTTGGGAGACCCGAAGTCAGAACCAAGACAGCTACGACTGTAATTATTGCTTATTATGTTTTTGGGACTAACCTAAGTTGCAGGGTCGAAGGACTGATCGTCTGCAAGTGAAGGTGCTTCACTGGGCCTAGGTGCCCGAATGGAGACAGGCGCCCGTTAGGATACGGGCGCCCAAGAGTGAAGGCAAAACCCAAAACATAGCTACGAAGCCACTGGACCAAGGTGGATCAGGCGCCCGTGAGGTCACGGGCACCCCCAACAGCTCAGGCGCCCAAGTGGAGAGGATAAGCGCTGACCGAGCCCGCGGATAAGGATTCGTAGATCGAAGGGCACGTGTCAGGCGCCCCAACCTATTAGGCGCTCGTTTGAGCACTATAAAAGGGGCTCGACCCCAAGGCTTCAACAACACATTCTCTTAACGCTCCAAAGCTTTTCGTTCAAGCGCTACGCCCCGGCAAACTCCGACTTCGAGATCCAGCGCCGACGACGACCCTCTGCACCGAAATACTATCCACATCGGGCGTCGGTAATGAAAAGTGTAGAAATTTTATTTTCCTGAAATACTGCTGTACTTAACTTGTAAATCCTTTTTGCGCGATTATAGTATTGCCCAAAGTAAACAGTCAATGACCGTGGGCCTTGGAGTAGGAGCCGACTGCGACTCCGAACCAAGTAAAAATCTACTTGTGTTCCTGTGTGATTTATTTCCACTGCGTATTTGCTCTTTCTTTAATCCGAAAAGTTTTAACGATATTCACCCCCCCCTCTATCGTTTTCCTCGATCCAACAAGTGGTATAGAGCGGGTGGCTCAAATTTGGTGCAACCACCAATTTGAGAGTTTTTCGGATTTTACAAAATTTTTAATTTCTTTTTTCTTTCGAATTTTTCTCGTTAATCGAGGTTGGTGCAACACCACTCGATCGCTTTTTCTCAATTATTTTATTCCTGCACTACTTATCCAAGACCAAGTCTTGGGACAAGAATTTCTTTGTTTTTGTCATTTCAGAAATCTTAATGGCCATGCAAGAGGGTTTCAGCACAGCCAGACCACCACTCTTCAGTGGAGAAGACTTCTCCTACTGGAAGAGTCGGATGGAAGTCCACCTGAAAACTCAGGTGGATATGTGGATCATAATCCAATCTGGTTTGGAAATCCCCAAGAATGCTGAAGGAGTGACACAACATTACTCAGAATGGGATGCCTCGCTGAAGAAGAAGATCGAGGCTGATGCAAAGGCAACCCAGACACTCCAATGCGGATTAACCAAAGAAGAAATAAACCGGGTGGGTCCCTTTAACAGTGCGAAAGAATTCTAGAGTAAGCTGATCGAGTTGCACGAAGGTACCTCCGACACTAGAATCAGCAAAAGGGGCCTATTGCTGAACAAATTGTACACAATCAAAATGAACGAAGGCGAGTCAGCAGCACAGCTCCACGCCAGGATCCAGGAGCTGATGAACGGCCTGCACACAATCGGTCACAAGGTGGGAAACCATGACCTTATCAGGTATACCCTAAATGCCTTCCCAAGAAATAATTTGTGGGCATCTATGGTAGATGCTTACAAAGTTTCTAGGGATCTTTCTAAAATTAAATTAGACGAATTATTTTTAGAATTAGAATTACATGAGCAGACTAACTACACTTTAGCCGAGAAAGGTATTGCTTTTCTTGCAGGAAAATCCCAAGGAAAGGTGGCCAAGAAAAAGCCTCAACCTGCACCTGAGTCTGACTCAGACTCAGACTCAGAAGACAGCGAAGGGGATCGACCCAAGCTGGTTCGGCTAGCCCGGGACTACTACAAGGAGCTGAAGCATCAGACCAACAGAAGAAAAGTCAGCCGAAAGAAGGAAGATCTAGCTGAACCCTCAATAGGGGTGTCAAAAATCAACACGACCCGACGACCCAACCCGAATCGACCCGAAAAAAATCGGGTTCGGGTTGAAAATTTTCGGGTTCGGGTCGGGTTCGGGTTGGGGGGTTCGGGTTGTAAAAATTTCGGGTTGGGTTCGGGTCGGGTCGGGTCGGGTCGGGTTCGGGTTGACCCGAAATTTAATATTTTGTGGATTTTTTGGGGTTAAATCAAATTTTATTTTGAAAATTAAGATATTTTTATGTATATTAATATCAATATAGTATGATCATGATGAAGTATTGAGATAAAAGTGAAGAATTATAGGGAAAATGGCGAAAAAAGACGTTTTGAATAGGTTTTTTCGGGTTATTCGGGTCGGGTCGGGTTGGTCGGGTTGGTCGGGTTCGGGTTCGGGTTTAGGGGTTTCGGGTTGAAATCGGGTTCGGGTCGGGTTCGGGTTGAGAGTTAAAAAAAAAAAATTTTCCCAACCCGACCCGAACCCGACCCGACCCACCCGAATTGACACCCCTAACCCTCAACGTCTAAGACCAAATCAAACGTAACCTGCTACGAATTCAACAAGAAGGGACACTACAAATCGGAGTGCCCTAATCTGAAAGAAGCCAAGAAGACTCGAAGGAAGAAGGCCCTTCAAGCCACGTGGGGTGAGTCTTCCTCCGAAGAAGAAGAAGAGGCCCCACAATCGAACCTTCTTGCCTTGACTGCTTCGGAAGACATCAACACCGGATCAGAATCGGAGCCGGACGACGGAAGGCTCACCATTTCGGAGAACGACAAAATAACTGTAAGTGGTTATTCTAAAGTTGAATTATCAGAGTTAATTGCTTACCTATCTAGTAACTTGGCAAAAGCCAAAATTCGAGTCGAGTCCCTCCGACAGGAAGTAAAACTCCTGAAAGAGGGAGCTGACTCTAGATCTTTGACCGAGAAGGTTCAAGAAGGAACGTCTACTCAAGTTGAAAAGCTTCAGAAAGAGAACTCCTCCTTGAAAACTCAAGTCAAGGTGCTTAGAGCGGCTTTAGAACGATTCACCTCGGGTTCCAAGGGTCTTGACATGATCCTTGGAAAGCAGAAGTCCGTTCTAAATCGATCCGGGTTAGGGTATCGAACCAAGTCGAGACAAAGGTCATACTATGCTGTATTGAACCAATCTAGACCCAAAATTCAAGCATGGGTACCAAAACTATGCTTGAACAACCAAGCTGGACCAAACCAGTATTGGATCCCCAAGGACAAGATTCATATCTTGCCGAACCACTATCGTGGTTTTCGTCCAGGGGGAGCCAACTTAAAAATAATTTTTATAGTTAGATAAATTCTTTTCTTAATTTGAATTGCATGCTTGATTGTTTATTTATTTTTCTGCAAATTACCATGCTTAGACCTAGGACTGGTTAGACTAAGGACTAAAACGATTAACTGAAATTTGAACAACATAGTATTGGGTGGAGGTGAGATGATAGTACGTTAGGGAAGTCATTTTGGCGGAACTAGCCGAAGCTACCGATCCAAGACTCAAACTAGTTAGACCAAAATCTTTCAAGGAGTAACTTGAAAATGGATTTTCAATAAAAGGCTTTGTCAAGGAAAGGGTTGATGATCCAATAAGGCTACGGCCAAAGAAGGCCTAGTGCCTCGCCAAGACTTAGAAGCCGATTATTGAAAACCAAATTCATTTTACTATTGTCAGATTTGAATCTAACACAAATTTCAATTAATCTTAGATTCAACCACTTTTTAAAAATTAGAATTCAATTGAACTGGTTTTCAAAATTAATTCAACTTTTCAAACTTAATCATTTTTAAAATAAAATCCTTACTTCTGTTAAAACCTGTCTCACTAAACCCATAAGGTTAACATGATTGATAACTCTAGATTGGGTGAGACAGACTAAGTTGTGAAAATCAATTTAAGCTATCCTTAATTCTAATTGGATCCAAATCAACAAATTCTTTATGTATTGGAACATAAAAACTTGAACCAATGGATGTTGGATAGCGGATGCTCCAGACACATGACTGGAGATAAATTGAAATTCACCAAACTCAAGTTCAAGAACCTAGGCTCAGTAGCATTTGGCAACAATGCTGCACTCAAAGTCATTGGGTCAGGTAACATTGAACTCAAATATGATTTTGTAATTAAAAAGGTACTCTTGGTTGAAAACTTTAAATTTAATTTGCTTAGTATAAGTCAATTATGTGATACTGGCTATGTAGTTTACCTTTACCAACTCTGACTGCCTGATTAGAAATTTGCAAGACTCAGAAGTCATGCTTAAGGGCACTAGGAAAAATAACGTTTACACTATAAACCTACCCTTAGTACCTAAGTGCTTCTTAACTCAGTTAGAAGAATCAAACCTCTAGCATAGGAGATTAGGTCACACTAATCTAAGATTAATTTCAAAAATCACCCAACTTGGTTTAATTAAAGGAATACCAAAAATTAAAAACCATGAAAACATGATATGTGAATCATGCAACCAAGGTAAACAAACCAGGTCTAATCACAAACAAATTCAATCAGATCAAACTCAAACTACGCTTGAGCTCCTGCACCTTGACCTATTTGATTCACATGGAGCCAAGTCACTAAGCGGAAACCGGTATTGCTTAGTAATTATTGATGATTACTCCAGGTTTACTTGGGTTAGGTTCCTAAAAACTAAGGATGAAACCATAAACCTGTTTATTGATTTTTGTAAGATAATTGAAAATCAAAATGATACTAAAATCAAAAGACTTAGGAGTGATCACGGGGGAGAGTTTGAGAATCAAAGGTTCGAGGAATTTTGTAGAATAAACGGGTATATTCATGAATTCTCATGTCCTAGAACCCTCCAGCAAAATGTGATAGTAGAACAGAAAAATAGAACCCTACAGGAAGCCGCTAGGACTATGCTCAATGAATTCAACCTAGCTAACCAATTTTGGGCAGAAGCAATTAGTACGGCTTGCTATATCCAAAATAAAGTCCTAATTAACAAACAACATAATAAAACTCCCTATGAATTATATTACCATAGACTTCCAAACCTACATTACCTAAGGGTCTTTGGATGCAAAGTTCATATTCTAAACACCAAGGACTACCTAGGTAAATTTCAGTCTAAGTCAACCCCTGAAATATTTTTAGGATATTCAACAACAAGTAGGGTCATAGAGTCTACAATAAACAAACTAACAAAATTGAAGAAACAACAAATCTAATATTTGATGAGGAAACTAAATCTGATGATCCAAATCTAAATCCATCAAATATTGATCATGAAGATAATGAACAAATTATTGAACCACCAATTGAACCACTAGTTGAACCTCTAAATGAACTGACTATTGAACCAACTACTGAGTCAATTGAACCAATAATTGAACCAACCCAAGCAATTGAACCAAATGTTGAACCAAACTGTCCAGCCGGACCTGAGGCTGAACCAAGTAATAGAAGAACTAAGAAACCCAGACTCAGTCACCCAACTGATCAAATTATGGGTGATCCAACCTTAGGAGTCAGAACTAGGTCTTCCTATAGAAATCTTAGTCAGATTGCACTCATTTCGAAAATTGAACCTAAGACTACAGAGGAAGCCTTACCTGATCCTGATTGGATCATAGCAATGCAAGAGGAGTTAGCCCAATTTGAAAGGAACCAAGTTTGGGAACTAGTACCTAAACCTGAGGGCAAATCCATTATTGACACTAAGTGGGTGTTTAGGAATAAGCTAAATGACCAAGGGAAAATAGTTAGAAATAAAACCCGCTTAGTAGCTAAAGGGTTCAGTCAAGACGAAGGGTTAGACTATGACGAAACCTATGCCCCAGTAGCCAGACTTGAGTCTATTAGAATGTTGCTAGCCTTTGCAGCCCATAAATGATTTAAACTCTACCAAATGGATGTAAAGTCAACCTTTCTGAATGAGTTTATTAGAGAAGAAGTCTATGTAGGACAACCCCCTGGTTTTGAGGACTTAGAAAAACCTGACCACGTTTACAAACTCAATAAGGCACTGTATGGACTAAAACAAGCACCTAGGGCATGGTATGAACGTCTATAAACCTACCTCATTTCTAAGGAATTTAACCAAGGACAAATTGACTCAACTCTTTTTGTTAAGACCTTAGAAAAAGATATTTTTATTGCCCAAATATATGTTGACGACATAATTTTTGGATCCACCAACTCAAATTTCTTAAAAGAATTTGTAAAAATAATGGAAAACGAATTCGAAATGAGCTTAGTTGGTGAGCTCAACTTCTTTTTAGGATTACAAATTAAGCAAACTAGGGATGAAAATTATGTTCATCAATCCAAATATGCTAAGGAGTTAATAAAGAAATTTAAAATGGATAACTCCAAAAGCATAAGTACCCCTATGACCACAAATGTAAAAATAGATAGTGACCTTGATGGTAAACCTGTAGACCTTAAATTATATCGAAGTATGATTGGGAGTCTACTTTACCTTATAGCCAGCAGACCTGATATCCTTTTTGCTGTAGGAATGTGTGTTAGATACCAAACCTGTGCTAAGGAAACACACTTAGCAGCCCTAAAAAGAATACTTAGATACATCAAGGGCACCCTAAATGTAGGGATTTGGTATCCTAGGACCTCAACTTTTGACCTGTCAAGATACTCTGATTTTGACTATGTTGGATGC